>JAUBNQ010000011.1:17416165-17426493 GCA_032353495.1 Ctenopoma kingsleyae
TATAGGTAGAAGATTGGTGTGTTATGTGTGGTATTAAATTATAATGCTCCAGAATTAGACCTGGCATAGCTTAATGGAAAATCTATGTTGATTGCTTATAACTACTGTGTATCTAAATGTCCCACTGATGATTGTTGCCTGCTGATTACACTGATTATTTCTGGCCTTGACCTTCTTTCTGATTGTATGACAAAAAAGTCGCATACTTTTTCGATCATGCATCCCTACTAAAAAGTAAATCAGGTGGGCACCTGGATGGCAGCGAGGCGGGCCAGATGAGCTTTCTCTTCACGAATTCGTTTCCTGTCTTCGTCCTTCCTCTGCTGCTGCTCCAGGGGACTGTCGTCGTCTGTTTTCTCTTCCCACTCCTAAAGGAAAGGCACAGAGTGTTAAGGCAGCAGCAACAGTGACATAAAACCACTATGGAGAATAAAAGGTAAGGAATAAGGCCGCTGGGTGGCAGATAAACACCTTTCTTTTATTGGCAAGGATGCGTTTGAGCGCAGCCTGGCTTGTGTGCTGCCTCTTGGCATGGCATCTGTACCAGCGCTGGATAGTGACTGCAGCCTGGTTCACCTGCTGAATGAACCTTTTAAAAGGACGGGAGAACTGCTCTGAGTAACAGTTAACAAGTAAAAAACACAGAGGAAGGAGCCTGTTAGTTAAAACAGTTTAGTGCTTCAAACCTTTCTGCCTCCTCTTCAGAGACTTCCCTCCTTCGAGACAGGATGGGGCTGCCGCGCTGGGTTAACACTGGAGACTTATTGTTGGAGGAAGATGAAGAGAAATTCTTTTGGGACTTGGTGAGGGAGCCATTCTCCAGTGACACCTCATCATTTGCTGTGGCCTTTAGGATGTTACTGAAAGAAGGTATGATTGGAAAGACAAAATCAGATGGGACAACAACAGGACACTTCATGGCTCGTATCAGATTAATATATTGACTCAATCATTTAAAAAAATTCCACAAACTTCAAAAACTTCAGGACATACTTAAAGGATGGTTTCTGGTTGGAGCTCTTAGGTGTGAGTGGTTTCTCAGAGTAGTTGTTGTGTAAGATGGTGGTGACAGAGTTCCCCACAGCTCCTTTGTTGCTCCTGGTAAAACAAGAAGAACAATGATGTTTTCCAACACACATGATTTAAAATGATTTAAAATTTGGGCATAAACTTGTTTGTGTGTTGGTATCTGTGTATCATATAAGTATCAAAATGCCACTGCTACCTTTTTTCACTTCATCCCCTTGAGGTATTGCAGCTACTGATACTGAACATGCTTTGAAACAAATTCTTACCTTTTTTTTTTTTTTTTTTAACAAATTTATAAAAGAAAAGGTCTCAGTGTGTGGGTGGAATTCCTGAGGGCAGTATCAGCTGCCTTGATCAACAGGTATGAAACATGAGACGCAGGTAGAAATCCTGAAAGCAGCAGTGCGAGCAGTCACAGGGCTGGAGTTAAATTTCACCTGGTCTTTCTTCTCTACCTGGATTATTGTGTGTGGATGTGTCAGAGACGCTGCCCACCTGTTGTTGGCGGTGAAGGTGGCAGCCAGAGCAATGCCAGGCTCTCTTTTCTTCAGGCTGGTGGGAGAGTCCATGCTGCCAGTGCTGAGGGAACTCGAATGCTGGGGGAAAGCTCTGGGCTGATCGTCCTTAAGAAAGAAAACATAAAGTTATTGCACAATATGACATCACTCAACTACCGTACCATTTGACTCATTAAAAATGACATCCTACGTGGAGACTTTAGACATGATGGTGAAAAGAGAAAACTGTAGCAGAAGAACTGTACACATACGATATACTTTCCAGTATACAACTATCTTAAAGAAATGACAAATAAACCATTGTGCTTCAACAAATACCAAGATGTTCCATGTGGTTTGGTCTGGTGCCGCCTTGCTGAGGCTGGCCAGCTTCTTGCGTCCATCTGAACTGCTGTCAAACAGGGCCAGGTAGTCCTCGCTCTGCTCTGTGCTGGAGAACATACATACGTAAAGTCCACCAGAGGTTATGAGCTTTGTCTTAAATAGTACAATACTGCATTATTGTTTTTGCCATTAAATCAAATAAACTGTAGACTGCTGCTCTCAAACTTGGAAAAATAAAACCCAAACTATTTGCATACACAAGCACTAGAAGAGGGTGAAAACACATCTTATTTGCAATTTAATAACTGTTTAAAATGCCAGTGTGGCAGCTGTTCACTGAGATGATTATTTAAAATGTTTATTAAGTGAAGAAAAGCACTTCTGAGCTCAGTTTTGCCTCAGCAGTCCACAACACACAAAGGGGGGGTCCTCAAGTCATGGCCTCTAGTGGCAGCTTTGGTGATTAAATGTTGTCACGACAGCTGCAGAAGTGGGGCTCATCCCCATCTCTTCATTCCCCCAAAGCACTGGAATTCAGTATGGAGCAGCTGACCATCTGCTTAGAGCAACTCCATTATGGAATCCATGTAAATATGTGCATGCATATGTTGATCCCGATGGCCTGTCGTTCATCCTTCAAATAGCATTACACACCAGCACCCCCCACCCCCCATCATGAGGCACAGATGTCAGGCAACCCCCCCTGTCTGATTTGGCTTGTGCTGGTATCTCTGTTGCAGCCTGCCCATGCTGTGCAGTGTGTTTCTGCCTTAGTAAGTATATAGATGAGTGTGTCTTCAGTGGGCAGGGGGGGTGAAGCCAGCTGGCTCAATGAAAAGCAATCTGACAATGGTATTCAGGCAGCACATTCCTCTACTTTTTGCTTTACAAGAGAGTGATGCATGGAGAGGAGGAAGCAGTATAGACAGAGAGGGGTCGTGAGTGACCTAATGACAGCCCTGAAAGACACAGAGACTGGGGGGGTACTGAGAGGGCCTTTAAATTTAGAGCCCCTCTGCTCTGCATCCTCGGTGGGAGAAAAGGGAGGGGTGGTGGCAGCTGCCAGACAATAGGACCAGAGCGTACACACACACTTCTCCTTTCACTGGCTCATCATAGAGGGGGTAACCTGACCCCGAGGTCCCAGCCCTCCCCCTCTAACCTGGGACAAAGCAAGTTCCTGCACCCCGCGACCTCTGTAACAGCCGCCCAGCTTCCCTCTACTCTTTATCATGCAGGGACTGGCGTGCCACAATTCTCATTGTTGGAACTGCTGAAGCTTCAAGGCTGCCAGCTGTTGCTCACTAAAGAGCAGACCTCTGGTTTAAAGAGCAGAGACTCCAAACAAGCCAGCTGAACAACAGAGATTGTTCCCGGTAACACAAGCACAGCTTCAAGACTGTCTGACCCACATTATCTAAAATGCTGAAATTATTTTCTGTCATTTTTTGACATGGCCTTCATATTTCAAATGCATGTATGTTACCACAAAGGTTGTTTGCTGATGTAACTGAAAGTTTTTCCTGAGGCGCTGCAGAGTTCATGTATCAGCACATACTGTACTATATAAAGCTTAGCAGGTCAATGTCAGAGATAAGGAATGAGGAAAATAAAATTTAGCATTTACCCAGAAAAACAATAAAGCCTATCAAAATGTGCACAAATAGTTCCTGTGTTTTTACAATTGTGTATGTCAACACTTGAATTTGCAGTACTCAGATCATTTACTTAAAAATAGCTATATCATACAGTAGAAATACTGTAAAGTAAAAGTACGAAGGTATTAGGTGTACTTGAAGTACCAAAAGTACTAGCACTCTTCATGCATTACTGGATTATAATTAAAGATGCATTAATGTGTTCAAACTTTAGCAATGAGGAAGGTTTAGATGATCGTGTGTTTTGAAACTAATGATTAAGATTTTAATTAGATAGGGCAAATTGTGAATTTTGCACCAGGGATCCATTAAGTCTCATGATTATACTGCATTTTCTAGAATTAAGTTGATTGTGAGAAGTAACTAATAGCTATAGTTAAATAGTAGTGACTTAGATGTAGACAAAGATATTTGCCTCTGAAATGAATTCAGAGCATGAAGTAGCATTTAAGTGCAGTGCTACAGTACAGTAGTAACTGTAGTTAGTGTCTTTCTACCACTGAGTTTGTACCTTAAACTGATGTTTGCCTGCTGATTAACCTGAGTGGTGCTGTTGGACCGCCTCAGGTTCTTGATGGACTGGGAACTACCATGGCTGGCATCGCTCTGTGGATTCAAAAGGTGGGGATTATCATTTCTGTTTGATAACACTACACACACGGTATCATGGAGAATTCCACTGGTTTGTCCATATCTGCAACAGATCACATTGTTACTCATAGACAATCTCCAGTTCAAGTCTGTTGCCATCACAAAGGCACAAATACGGCAGTGCACAGTTACTCACCAGCGTGTTGCGTTTTCCTCTGCTGTCACTAGCCACAGAAACCGACACAGACCTAGAGAAGTACTTCCCAGGGGATGCACTGCTGGGTCTTTTGGACATACAGAGCTGGGACCCTGACAAGCTGAGGTCCAAGGCATCTCCAGCGACACCTGTGGGGATAGATGAGGGGCTCCGTGTTGTATGCATCCTTTGCAAACCTGTAATAGAGTAACACTGGTTTGGATATAAACACAATAGGACACACATGCTAATTACGTGGTGATTCAGCGCGCAGCACCGACATAACAGAGGAAATAGCCACTGTGACTGTTGTGTCTCCCAGAGTAACCAACAACAAAACCTTTCACTGTATTACTACAAGTGGGACAGTCTGACAGGAGCTAAACGAGCTAAAGCAACCAGTACACATGAATAACTAACAATTATTTTGTTCTACTGTTGTTCGGCTAAATGTTTTAATGTTAGCTACAATACAAACCAAGCTAGTAAGTTAGAGAGTTGGCAGTTAAACCAACTACTAAATAAAGTGCAATGTTGATGAGGATATGATGCTATGAGATCCCGATGCTGTCAAACCGCGAATCAAACATCACGACAACGTTTCGCCTCTTCACTGTGGCAGGTGTACGTTAGCTAACATAGCTAACCGTAACGCACACGTATCATCTTCTCATCATCATAAACAAGCTTGTGAAGCATGACGGGTGTGGAAAAAAACACACAGCTGTCGTCGAATAACCTGAACTAGTGATAAACAAAATAGTACCTGCTAGTTAGCTAACGCTGTGCATCGTTAACTTAACCTTAGAGTAAGCTAACACACAGGTCGTTACAACGGTACTAACGGTAACAGTAAAATGAAGACTGGGGCAGATGATTCCCAACGGGTCCAAATCGGGAACGTAACATCATTATCACACAATAACGTTCATTTGCACTGATTTGTTAAATCACCGGTTGGGTTCAGCGGGCGAGCTTAGCTAACGGGTATATGGCAGCCGTAATATTAGTTGGCTTCTAGGAGAAATAAAATCGGTTGTTTTTTAAATGAAGTTTTGTTAGAGCAAGCTTTCCTCGCCAACGTTTACCCCCAATAAAACACATAAATGCTGGCTGCTGGACAACTAAGCTCGCGTTAACTACTTACTTTAAAAGCTGAGTGCCACCATTGCTTCAGTACGCGGCCACGGCTGTGTTTTTTAATTCCCGAGATAATCCTGCGATGCCCAGTGAAAGTGTTCCGTTGACTCAGTGGACAAATACGGGGAACCAAGTAACGCGTAACATCATCTCTGTGGTAACAACACACGCAGTCTCCGCCTGTCCGCGTCTGTGATTGGTGGAGAAGGAACGCCGTCTCAGCGTCCGTGCATCTGATTGGCGGAGCGGGGCTGCCTGCACCATTGTGCAGATTCCAAGATGTGCGGCGCAGTGAGTGGTTCGGTTGACTTTGCAAAAGGAGGCGTCGTCGCCAAGTGACAGTTTTCCAAGTTATCAAGTTTGGAAAACACTTGTACTCGTAATTCTTTCACAGTGCATTTATTAAGTGTTGCTTGACACATCATTAATAAGTTCAAAATAACAAAGTGAATACAAGTATCTCTCTTGAACCTTTAACAATTAAGACATCTCAAAATGTAAGCATTTACAATATTTACATAAGATAAAGGCACAATTAATCTGTGTCCTATCATATGGAATCATGAACACAGTGAGGAAAAGGGCATCATCGGCATATAACTCCAGTCCTCCATTACTGGACCCCCAGGCTAAGAGAGATACAGAATTACTATGTGTTGTATTTGTGTTCATTTTGTGTGTTTTATGGTCATTTTTTAAATCTCTTTATAATTGTTTTGTGTCTCTTTGTGGCGCCTTTGTAGTTGTTATGATATCTGCCACACAAGAAACAGTCATTTTATACAGAGGCTCTGACCCCGGTTCAGTAATCCATCATGTATAATAGCACATGGTAGCAATTAATTGTTGACAATCAGAAGAAATACAATCCAAAGTAATGCAGAAATGATCTATCTTCTTTTAAACTCTACAGCTGCCCTCCACACATCTGCTGCTTGTCCCAGTGTGATGTCCTCTGGTAAAGACTCGAGCTCCAGCAGAGGTGGAAGGTTTTTCTGCTCCAAATGGACCTCTAAGGTGGACCTGATGCTGGAGACAGCAGGGAGTCGGGGAGGGAATGGAGAAAACAACTGTTAGCACTGCATCCATTGTTGTCACCACAAGCATTCCCATTCACTTCCCTGCCCAGATGCTGCCTCAATAGAAATGACCTGCGGCTGAGCGGATACAACTTAAGCTCTTTCCCCCTGACAGATGGTGGCCTGGAGGGGTCACGCTCTTGTCCTGGAAGTCAAAAGGCTCCAAATCCCAGAGGACACCCCCAGGTGGGACCTCCACACTTACTCTGATTGAAACTGCCTAGAATCAATGGATTCCTTTACACTGGGATGGTTTTCTTTAAACTGACAATAGGCACACTTCTCCATCCATGAGCCTACAAAAATACTAAAAACACCTTCTGAAGAAACTGAGGAATAAATACATCTTTCTTTGAATTGTTTTACCATTTGGTGCATTAACTTCTCCAAAAATAAACCCACAAATGGTAAATTTGTTGTGTTTTCACTACACAAATGGCGTGCACTTACTCCCAGTGTGGGTGGTAACCCTCATCAGGGGTTGCACTGCTTGTCTTCAGCAGCAGAATTTCATGCAGCTCCAAAGAGAACATGTCAGTATCTGTGGCAGCGAGGAAAACCTTCAGCCTCATCCTGTCCTCCTCCGACAGCTTCTGCTGGAACTTGGAGGATAATTTCTGAAATGGATCCTGAGACACAATCATGAATTAGTCTGATTTGCTTTAAATCAGAAACCACACAGAAGACCAAATTCCTTCAACTCGGTTTTTTTTATTGGGGTCAAACTCTGGGCGCCTGTGGTGTCAGACGGCACACTTTTAACAGATTAAGGCTCGGAAAATTTATCTGTGTGGTGTTGGGGGTCAGTCCCTGGCAGCCAGGGGTCACAAGTGAAAAGAATTACTCAAAATGAGGTGGTCACCCTGGGTGACGTTTTTGTCACGGCTGTTTTAAAGTGTGTACAGGGACTTGGGTGATCACCAGTGCCAGCAAAGCCCTGGGATTTTATTGATACCTACCTGCTTTCTGTTCAGCATGAGCTCAGATTTCCAACAAGTCAGGAGCTGCCAGGTGAATATGCTATGTTGCAGTTTGCTCTCTCCAAGACTCTAAAATGAAAATGAAACAGACAATTTTGATTATTTGAAAGATAATACCAGTGTTTTTGTCAGAGCTAGTTCCAGAACTGCAGCCTATCTGTATTCAACATTTCAGCCGAGCACTTTTGAGTACTGGAACAGTTTTAAATGACTTGAAAATGATGATTTGATTTTTTTTCCTGCAGCAGCCAGTGGTTTCCGTTCATTTCTTTATGCCACATGCCTGAAATCTAAGTTGTGTAACAGTAAACATTAAAGTCTGCAATACATAGTAATTCAAATTAAGCACAGATGGAGTTTAACCGTCTGCAGTAGTTGAGAATTCAATTCAATTCATGCATAACAAATCCCTATGATATGATATTTTCACTACTAAAATCAATAAAAAGCAAAGGATGTTACCAGAAAATGAATTACATGACTGTGTGTAGTAAATGGAAAAAAAACCCTTATTAACATAGCAACAGAGAAGATCAGTGTTTAAGTTCAAACTGTTTAATCTCGCCTCTTTCCAGATACACAACTTACATTTTAAAGGTTTTGTTGTGTAAAGTATTTGATTATTGGGAAAGGAGTGTTGCAATTGTGCACTGACTACAAAATGATCAACATCAACATCATCAGATTCTTTGCATAGCAATGTTACAGTGGAAATAGCTGTGGCTCTGGAGGTTTCTACCTTGGCTACAGTGCTGGAAATCTGTGGGCCCATCTGCAGAGAATCAGTGAGGTAGGACAACAGTGGAGCCTGGGGATCCCCACCCGTCTTTCCAAGAAAGCGAAGGCCAATCTCCACCACAAACACGGCATCACAAACATCTGTGTACGAGCGCAGCACAGTTCTCATGCTGCTGCTCACTGAACCCTTCAGCGGTTCCTGCAGTACAGACAGCGAAACTGTCAGCAGGCCAGTGAGAGGAGTGGGGAGCAAGGAATTTGACCTTCAACAACGTGGCCTCACGAAGTCCTACGCGTTAAACTACTGTGAAAATTCTTTAGCTGGCATTAGTCAGTTCCAGGTAAAAACTCTGGTATCATAAATGTCTGAAGTTTTATAAGAAACTGGATGGTCTTACCTGACAAATCTTTCCTCTGACCTCAGACAGAACCACAGAGAAATCCTGCAAGTGTCTATTCAGGTACCTCGAAGTGTCCTGGTTTTAATCAAAGAGGGACACTGGTATGTTTGGTATTACTGGGCATATGCATGCAGTTGTGCGATTCGTTTTGGTTTTTACCTCCTGGATAAGGGGTTTTCCAGCCAGGAAGCAGCGCACCAGCTGTGTTTGGATCCCTGGCAGATCGTAGCTGATGTCTGTCTCCCTGCCTTTCTTCAGGGTGTAGTGGCAGTGAGCTAAAACCAAAGGTAGCAGCTCTCTTTCTGGGTGACACAGGGTCAGCTGGGTTTCTGATAACCTCTCCAAAGGAACACTGTAATCACTGGGGAAATAAAACAGGAGTGTCCATCATCGTCCGTATTAATCATATGTCTGTTTGCTTGTAATTGATTAAATAAGGTGTACGTGCGTTTACATGTATGCCTAAAATTCTTGTAGTTTTGTGGTTAATTTGCTTGGTTATTTAATTTTTTTATGCTGGTATGTGTTTAATTACTGTGATATGTCACAGTTGCATGAAGATGCATGAAGCGAACTCCATCTGTGTGAAATGGTCAGAAGCATTTGTTAGTGGTCTTTTGTGAACATTTTCATGAGCAACGTCAATTTAAGGTGCTTAAAAATGTATGGATAAACTAATGCAATCACTAATGCATTTAATTGTGAATTTTAATATATTTGTAGTCATGACTTCTCTTAAGTTAAAGCTGACAGTAACGTTTCAGCTGTAGGAGGAATTCATTGTGATGCTGTCAGCCTGACTAGAGCTTTAAAATCAACTCAGACTGCTCAGAGAGACCCAGCAGCATTTTGCAGTCGACTCCAGACCGAGTATACTGACCTGTCCTCCTGGCGGCTCACTCTCCTGGCCGCTCTCACCAGGCTGTTGTGAGTCTCGGACAGAAAGTGCACCAGAGTTTGGAGACACGACCCAGGCCCGTGTCGGCACGGTGTCAGAAACTCCCCGGAGCTCTCGGTTGTCACCTCCTTCTCACACAAGTTCACATCCACACCGAGGTCTGCTGCTGTATGTACACACGGGCAACGACAGAAAGTAAAATAAGTCGTGCAGTGAAGGAAGAAAACATGTGAAGAAGACCACTAATCACTACAACTCACCACTCCAATGTTCCCCCTATTTAAAAGAAACAACACTGTGATACCAACAACTTAAAGCTTCAGAACAAAACCTGTGGCGTGGAACTTGTAACTGTTCAACATGACTGTCCTAATTATGACTAATAGAAAATTAAGCACAATAACAATGTCGTCACACTGAATTCCAGTGTAAATTTTAGGCACTAAGCTGGTTCTGTTTTTATCCACTTACATTTTATCAAATGCGAAGACAAATAAACTGTTGTCAATAAATAATGTTTGACTGAGTCAGTGCCCTCTATTAAATCCCATTTCTATTTTTATTGTATTTTATTGAGTTTAGTAACAATTCTAATTGTATGTTAATCATATAGTAACTAGCTTTGAAAAGTGGACAACCAACAATCAATCAACTAATCAAGTCTTGTTATTTTCAGTTTTATAGTAGTAGAAGTAGTGATAGTAACTGTAATATTCATATTAGTGACATTAGCAGTAGTAGTAGCAGTAATAGAAGTAGGAGTAAAAATATTAGTT
>JAUBNQ010000011.1:17433788-17447533 GCA_032353495.1 Ctenopoma kingsleyae
GGAAACTGAAACTTAAAATTAACTTAGATCTTATTTCCTTTCTGTTATTTAATGAATTAATGCGACTTATTAAAAGTCATGAGTCACCTCAAACAAGCTTTCTTTAAAAAGTGTGGTAGCCATTTCAAGACACTGTAGTGCTTAAAGTGCACGGCATTGTGAATAACCGTATTATTACTTGACTTTAATGTGATTGCTGCATGTTATTGGATGTTACAATGCTGATAATTATAATTCTACTGTAGATTGGCATTAGCCTCACAGAACAGAACAAAACAGCTAATGCTGTCTGGAATTTGGTCACTTTAAGAGGCAAAGGTTAAGAGGTATCTTACATCATATCTACGGATCCACAACCATTTCACTTTTTATCAAATAATCTAGTCACAGTATTTCAAAGGTTTTTAGTTTATTCTCACCATTTCTTGGGCCTCCCTCTTTGACACTCGCTGAAAAACACTGGCTGCTAGTTCAGGCTGCAGCAAAAATATGTGGCAAAGGGTGTCCAGTCGTTGGACAAAATGTTTGGCAGCAGCCAGTACCCAGGCAGGAGAGAAGTCAGGATCGACACCCATGGAGGTCTGAAGCTCAGTGACGCAGCCCAACATTGCTCTGGTGAACACCTGCAGTACATTACACATAAAAAGCTGAGATTATTCTGCTGTTCCTAACTCAGCTGTTTAGAGTCACCAGTTAACCTAACATGCATGTCTTTGAATGGTGGGAGGAAGCAGGAGAACCCAGAGAGAACCCACGCAGACACAGGGAGAACATGGAAACTCCACGCAGAAAGGCACCCAGTCAACATTTCCTGAAATATATATAACCTAAAAGTATGACTGTGCATCCATACCCTAAGCTCGTCCTTTGAGTTGATTTTCATAGTAAGCAGCAGAAAGTCGTGCAGAAAGAGGTGACCATACTGCAATCGCTCGTTGTCTGATAGTTTCTGTAAGTGACTGCCCAGCCTGCTGTTGTTGAAGGTACTCACAAACTGGAGTATCCTGGCTGTGCCATCCTCTCTTGTTACTAAGGAACAGACAAAAGCCAAAAAAGAAAAAAACACTTTAACATTGCCCTGTATCTAGGAGTTCATGCACTTATAACTCGGTGGGACGAAGACAAACCTGGCATGAACTCTGATTCTTCCCAAAGGTTTTCAAGATGCATTTTGATGAGCCAGCTGAATGGGGCGGCACAACACTGTCCTTCACCGTCCAACAAGAAGTAATGTTGCACGAGCACTTCCTGGTCTGACTCACTACAAGATATAATAATTGAAGAAAAATGATGCTTGTTGCTCTTTAGATTTGCTGTTGGAATAATGCAGGAGATGTTTTGACAATACCTTGTGTTTTGGGCAGACGGTAGGTCTAAAGTCTGTGGATCTGCCAGAATGTCCAGCCACAACTTTCTCAGTCCCTGGCTGAGCCTTTCATCAGAGAGTAGGTCCATATTTGCATACCTGTCCATAACTTCCAACATGCTGGCCAAGATTGGAGTCACGGTGGACTGAAGACAGCGCCACAGGGTATGTCTGCCAGAGAAACACAGCACATGACAGGACATTTGATCAACTCCTTCAAAGCCACATCTTTGACTTGAAAGCACCAAGAGATTTTACAAACCTCTAACTTATTTTCCACTATTTTGAAATGAATGATAATTTGCAGTGAAATAAGTAGACAGTGATGGGATACATGTGCCACATTTTCTTTCTTTTTTTTGCACCAAAAAAGTGATCAAAAGAAGAACACATTACCTCAGAGTCCCTCCCTCTTGTAGAGCCTGGCGTTTCTTGGCTTCTATGCTCACCCACTCTTTAGGAGACCCCATCCTTTCTTCTCTCTGGGCCAAGCCTTCAGCCAGTCTACTCAACAACACCTTCTGAAAGTGAGCTACAACAAAGATTATATTTTTATCAGAAACAAATGAATATGGAGTAACACAGAGTGTATACATCATTCTTTTACATTCAAGACAGACAGATTTGTTGGCTAATAGACCAAACTGAAAACATCATAATTCACAGAGTGATCAACAAACTCTAAGAACTCTGCCGGTCCACTCAGTTTGTTTTATAGGGGCTTAAAAGTGTAAAATGTTAAATTTGTCCATGTATTTCATCTTGTATACATAGAGTAATAAAATATAAACTCCTCCTAATATTTACCTCCTATGTGCTTTTGACCAGTGCCACAACCCAGAAGACTCAGAAGGATGTGCATCCGCTGCATGCTTCGTGATGTCAGTCTATCAGGGTCCCTCAGCAAACCCACAGCTTTTTGGATGCATGACCTCACTAAGGACAGGCTGCGGAGGTGGGCTCTGTCGGCCTGTATCCAAACAAAATCACTTTTGATTTAAGCAAACGTTAAAAAAAGAATTTCACTAACAAATTAAGTAATGTGTGTTTTATTTACATTGGAATCTTTTCCTACCTTTGCAGTTTCTCCATCTTCATTGTGGTCTAATAAGGAACAAGAATATTGTTAATTAAAAATGAATTTATAGCATAATGAAAACAACACTTTTTAAAATTCTCAAAATACTGTATATACATTTCTACCTGAGTGTGCAGGGTTTAGCAGGTTGCTAATCAGAGTTCCACAGAAACCGTAGAGGTTCAGGCTCATGTCCTCTGAATCTCTCAAGTCATCAATATGAAGTGAGTGCCAGACACCTTTAATGGAAAAGACAAAACATGGTTTTAATTTAGTCATACATCACAGAAAATACAATCAGCAGTTAACTGCATTGCAATGACAATCATATTCCACTTGGTCCTTACCTCCTTGGAAACCAATGTACTGAGCCTGACTTGAGATCCTTGAAGCCTTCACAATGAAAATCACCCAACAGGTCTGATCTTCCAGTGACATCAAGTAATTCATGGTGCAATATCTGTACACAGGTCATAAACACAACTGAAAGATTTGCCTTTTTGTCCCTTCTTCTCCTAGCATGCATGGAATCAGATATGGTGTAGAGCCTGAAATCGTTCCCTACTTTGCTGAGGCTATGAGCTCATCACTGCAGTGGGATTCCTCGAGGTCCATCTGGATTAACAGAATGTGAAGTGAGTGACCAGCATCTTGAAGGAAGCCCCTGATACAGAAGGGAGGATAAGAGAAAGATTTAAATGCCAAAAATATCAGTTAAAATGTCACATAATGCTATCGGAATAGTTATTACCGTATCTTGTTATAGAAGGAGACCTCAGTGTCAAACTGGTGGAGTGAGAGCAGGAGGATCCTGTCCGTATGCAGTCCCAGAGCATGGGCTACAACCTTGACATCTGATCTTGTTAACAAGCTGGAGAAGGTAGTAACCTGTGCAAAACCATAGCGCAGACAATGATGTCAGCAATTTGTAGAAATTTATGAATACAAAATTAGAGCAAAGTTTGTGGCCTACCTCTAGAAACCTGCTGGACTCCTGATGCGTGTTCAGGCAGTATTCCAAGAAATCCCTGAGCGAGTGGTGGTGCTGTTGTTGGAAGTACATTATCTGGAGTTTCTCCTTCTCCTGGTTTGCTAAATCGGAATATTTCAGCCTCAACACAGCATCAGGCGTGGAACAGTTTAACAAGAGACCTTTAGCCAAGTTGAAGACTTCTTCCTCATTTTCCCCAGCAGACCAAATATTATTTTCTGTCTCTATCATTTTGGGACTCTTAGACATCATATTGTGCTCATCATCATATACTTCAGTAAATGTGTCATCGTTGTTTTCCATTGAGTCAATTTCTTGCTCATTTCCAGCAGTTTCCATGGCTACGTCATCACCCAGCTTATCGTCCTCCTTGTTAGTTACCTCATTCTGTACATTAGAAACTGACTCAAATGTTTGAGTTGGTTCGGCTTCTTCCAATGAGGCACATTTGTCATCCTGCTGCTGTCTTTCTGAACTGTCTCCCAATTTGTCTGCTTTCTTTTCTAGTGCTTGCAAGAGAGCACTTGCACAGGCATCACCATGGAAGCCAATGAAAATGTCAGACAACTTGAAATCCTCTGTGGCCTCACCTGAGAAATCCTTCACCCAGTCCTTCAGTTTGTGGAGAACCCTGAGCTGCCACGGTTCCAGGTCAGTACTCCTGTCCACCCTGTGTTTTTCAAGCCTGTTGATGAGAGGCACAGGAAAGTGCTCATAGACCTTCTTCTGGTCCTCCACTACAACCAGTCTGAAGTTCAAATGAACACGGCATTTGACTCTGTGGGAGCCAAGACCTAGATCAACATACTGCTGCTTACTGAGGTAAACATAGTATTGGTTCAAGGCATCATACAGGCTTTCATAAAGATTTTGCATGTTGAGGAGGATGACAGTGCGCCCGGTCTCCATACATGTTTTCACCCTGTTGACATTACGGCAGATTTGGGCATATTCCTGGTCCTTTGGAAACCCTGAGCCAAAGATTATCTCAGGTGGTGTATAGTCTCTTTTGGAAAAGATTTGTTGCTGAAGGATATGGAGAGCTGCATTGTTGGTGGTCAGCAAAAGGAGGTAACGGCTTTCCTGGCTGGTGTCATGATCAAGATTCTTCTTCACCATTTGCAATGTACTTGGTCTTGGAATATCTGTAAAGTTTTGGAGAACCTCTTGGAAATATATGACAGGATCAAAACCTTCTGGTTGTCCACTGAAGTTACGTAAGATGGCCTCTACCAACTGCCCACCATCTGGTTCTTGTTGTGTGCATTTGACTGCAGCGAAGAGCATTTTGACTAGGCTGTAGTAGTCCCTTAGACCAAAAAACTGATTCTTTGAGGTGTCATTACAGATACTCAAGAAGGCCTTTGCCAAAGAGGGGAAGAGGTGTTTGATTTTCAGGAGAATTTGGTTGGAGGATGAACAAATACCCTTGGCAGTTTCCACAAGTTCATCCTCACTCGGATCCCATCGGGAGACAAATATTCCTCTGTTCATCTTTGCTGGGTCAAGAGCCCAGTTGGAGATGCCAACAAAACCAACCTTCATATGTGGATCTGGTTTGTCATTGTCAATGCAACCATCCTCTAAGAGGGGGTGAAGGGTCTTAAGAGGCATCTGAGGAGAATCTTCTGCGAGTCCTATTTCATCAAGCACCACCACTGATACATACTCATCCATGTTTTTGTCCTTCTGAAACCTGGCACAGTTCCTGAATGTCCCTATAATACCCTCAGGACTTGAATGAGGACTGCACTGGAATGAGACCATATGAACTTGCTTGAGATTCTTGAACAGTTCACAATGGGAGTTCTGGCCCTGCATGGCATCAGCAACCACTGTCTTAGCAAGTGACTTAGAGCTTCCTGGTTTGCCAACTAGAAAGAGTGGGATCCTGAGCTCAATGCAAACCACCATGAGAAACACATTCTCTTTAAGTGCAACATTTTTGGCTATGGTCTCTCTTGTGTGTATGTTCCGAAGGAAGGTGTCTTGACAGTTGGAAATCTCTTCCTGTAGTGCTGTTGAAGAGTGGAGAGGCTCTGGAAAGTACCGACAAATTACATTGAGGTACTCCTCTTTGGCTACTAGAGACGGGTAGTAGCAGACTCCAGCTGCAAGAATTAAGCACTTCAGTGTTTTTTGGGCCTCACTGAGAGAAGAGCAGTTGTCAAAGAGGATCTCACTATGCTGGTAAAACCAAACAAGCACTTTCATAGACCTCTCCACATCTCTGAGGCTCACAAAACTGCATTCATTTTTCCGACTCCGCATGTATTTCTGGGAGGCTGCCAGCACTTTTGAAATTATGTCCCCGCAAATCACTGGCAAATGATGGTCAGCAACTTTCTTCTGGACAATCTGTTTGATGTAGGAAAGTTCAGTTGAATCGCTCAACTGACCAAAATCCCACACCAAAGAGGTCATGCTTGGAGGCAGAGGATGAACTCTGTACACCAGCTGCCTCAGAGGCACTCTGCCAAGGCGGTCTTCTGTTTCATCTGCCTTCACCCTGTATCCCAGTCCGGCGCGTTCCAAGCGTTCCACCATTTCAGGTGAGTGCTTCCTGTATGGATTGCAAGCAGCTATTATTTTTAAGCCACTGTTTGCCTTCAGAGGTTCTCCTTTAGTGGACTGGTCACACAGGATTTCCTTGATGGCAAAAATGGCTTCTGTGGTGTTGGCCTCGTCAAAGAACAAAATGGTGTCTAGCTCATGCATTTTGCGGTTTTTCTCAGCAAGGATCTCTGCCTCCCTCACCTTCCTGTAAATCATTTCTGCTGTAGCTCCACCATGTACCTTGACAAGTACCATGTTCTGCACTGGTCTTTTCTCCCGCTGCAGAGCACAAAGGAAACGGACTAATCTGGTTTTTCCACAGCCGGTCTCTCCCATGATAACAACTGGAATACCACACCGGAATCTCATGTTTATTGCCAACATCTTCATGACATTGTCAGCAGTGATCTCATATGTAGGGTCTGGGTCAAATCCCCTGTCCACCATTCCTTTACCTGCACTAACAACACATGAAATCCTTTTGAGTTTGTCTGACCGTGGCAACTGATCAAAGTCCTCAGTGAGAGAGATTCTTTGCCGTTCCAAACCTTGATAAAGTTCTTGTGACATCACATCCTCTATCAGGACCCTGTTGCTGTGAGGATCAACTGCACTGAGTCTGTTGTACCTTGTCTTTACATTAAAGCCAAGGAAAGACATTGAAAATCGATCAGCATTAAAGAAAATATATGGATGAGACTCATTTTCCCAGTGCTTACGAATTGTCAGTCGGGCAAGGATGTCATCTTCCAAACTGTTTTCGATGTGTAACATGGGACTTTGATCAGATGTGTTCAGAGAGGGTGAGGCAAAATCTCTTGCCATTAGAATCATGAACTTCACAATGAAGCCCTTGAAACCAGGCAAGTGGTCAGCCAGAAAATCTGGATCACAGAAAATTGAGTTCTCACAATCTTTCAGCTGCACATTGAGGAACCAGGAAAAATCCTTCAGCTCAGCCCAGGATGGATCCTGCATTCCACAGTATAACAGAAAATGAGTGACACAATCAACATGATTCCCCACTCGTGATCCTTCCTGGTATTTAAAAGAATCCAGATTCTGTTTGTTTCTGTAGAGCTTTAAGTATTGATAGGGTCTTTGAATCCCCTCACTGAAAAACTCCTGATCATCCATGACTGGATCAAGCTGTTTTGTTGACAGCCTGCGACTGCTCAGTAACTCGTTCACCTCTCTTGGAGATCTACAATGGATGGTAGGCAGGATGTCAAGAAGTCCAAGCCTTGTCTGTGTGAGCAAATCAAACACCAGAGATCATTTATTTGAACCAAAGGTCTTTTTGAAACTTTACATTATCAAATAGTTTAGAGTGAGCTTTTAAAAATAATTAGCATTATCATAAGCATATTAATAATAATCATTACTAGCAAATTATGAGAAAGTTAAGGCATAAGACTCAAGAGTTTTTGGAGACCCTGCAATAATATAATATAAAACTCTAAAAGTAGTATAAAGTTTATAATAAATGCATGGTCACTAATCACACAGTGCACATGACAGATTTTGTCCACTTTTAGACACTATGCCCAGTAGATAAAAATATATGAAAACTGTGACTTTACAGAGCTAAAAATTATGTTAGTAATTTTGTTAAATGTTAAATTATAATGTAAAACTACATTTGCTGATCTTTGTACCCACAGAGAAAAAAAGTTATGATCAACAAAGGCACTACTACCTCTTTTGACCGGCTCTCAGAAGACGTGTTTGTTTTTAGAACCTCAACAGTGATCAAATGTGCTACATTCCTTCTCCAGAGTATGCCATGGCTGTCGCTCAAACAGCCCAGAACTAACAGATGGAACAGGAGCTCCTGCAGACCTGAGCGAACCTGGTAAAAGACAAAAAGTAATGCAAACAAAAAAAAACAAGAAAACAGTACAACCAACCACAGAACAAGCTTTGTGCAGAGATAAATGCTTGCATACTCACTCCAGCAGTGTCAATGTGCAGGAGAACTGGGTCTTGTTCTCTCAAGAGTGCCAGTTTCTCTGATAGATTCTTGATCAAAGAATCTATATCAATGCGTGGTTCAATCAGTCTGATCCTAATATGTTTGGCTCTGGGAGATCTCTGCTGGAACTTCTCAAACAAACGGTCCACATAAAGAGATTTCCCTATTGATAAAAAAAGATGTATTGTATCAAAACAATTATTGTAGAAATTAATTTAAAGCCCTTATTTGTTTATTGGTTTTATGTCTACTTGCTGCCTTGTGGCCACTGTGATCACATATTGCCACTAGGAGTTTGTTTAAACTCTACACATATGGGCTTAAAAAAGTTAAAAATTCAACTTTTTATAATATGAATTCTATTCTTGTCACTATTGTATAAACATTTTCATAACAGTGTAGTTTACCCTTACCAACTGCTGGGCGTACCGATGACACCATCCAGACTGAAAGGTGATCTGGAGAAACCAGAGCGACTGGGTTTTGTGGGAATGTATTTTGTGTGAAGTGGTGATGTAGATATTTCTTGGCAGTCTCTGCTGTTACAGTCTCACCAGCCTGTACTTTGTCACTGCTGAAGAAAGAAGGCACATATCTGTGCTGGTGCTCAACTGGACTGACTATTGCCAAACGATAATGTGGATTGGCACTTCTTTCGAGGACCTCAAAAAGATCCCCCAAGGCTACACTGACATCATATCCCAGCAGCCCTGGATTGACAAGAGAATAAATCTTCTGACAGTTTTGTCTGGAGTTTTGGCCAAGAGCTCGGCGGAGGAAGATCTCCACTTCCTCTTCTGAGGTCTCTTCTCTGCAAACTAGAACTTCATCAGTAGAGGGCAGTGCCTGCTCTGGACTCTTCATGTAGAAAGACAGGACGGTGGTAAAGACCTCTAGACTAGAACAGAGGACAAGATTTGGTTTCCCCTCTTGAAGAACCAGTGGGAGGTTCCTGATCATGTGCTGCTGGTTCATGTCAGAGAGGCATGAAAGGAAATGGGCCAGAGTTGAGATGTCCAAGTACTCAGTCAGGTCCTGCGGCATGTCTTTCTTGAATTGTCTCCAGAGGTTTTCAAGACTGTCATCATCTTGCTTCCTGATGTCATCAGTGTGAGCATCATCACCAGCATCACCGCCATCTCCTTCATCCTCTGAAGAAAACTCCATCAAATCATGAACCTCTTCCATGTCCTCTGCTGAAGCTTCTGTTAAGTCAACAGAAGCTTTGCAATAATCATCTTCATCATCAGACTCAATATCTTCCACTTCTTTTGACTTTGAGGTCACACTTAATGCATTGGTATATGCAGCTCTGACATCAGCCAGAGTACAATGAGGCTTTATGGGAAAAAGTAAATACCATAACTGTTGAGGAACCGATGCCTGCAATTGGCAGACTTTGTGTATCCAGTGGCACAGATACACCATCTGTTCTGAGGTGTAGTGATTCAGCAAGCTGAACTTGGAGCGCATGTCACTGACGAAAGAACGCCATTCTTTTTGGCAGCTATCCATGGACTGAGCCAGCTTTTGAAGTTGCTCAGTCAGCTCGCCGTAGTACAGCAAGTCTTTGCCCTTCAGGGACAAGAAGGTGACTCTGATGCACGGCTGCTGCTGCTCTGGACAGCACTGGACCTCAGCGTGCCATTCCCTGAAGAGCATGTTACCAGAAGTTTGCATCTGAAGTAGGATGGTACCAATTCTCTGAACTCCTTCAAAAACCTATAGAATATATGGAGAGGATTTTATTAATACAAACAGAATACGTACAGTTAACCTCAACAGGTAATGTAGACTCTTTTAAAATGATATTTGTACTTTTTAGGTAAAAAAACATATAATAAAGATAGATCAAATGGTTATATGTAGGGTAAAATAAGGGGGAAGTTTTCTGTTGCCTAGCTTTTAAATACCATCATTTAATCAGCCAGGTTTAATGTTCTTAGATGTTTATGATTAGCAACGTGATACTTTAGTGGTTGACAATGGCAATAAAGTATAATGATAAATGATCTAATACATTGCCTGGTTACATGAGAACAGATTTGTTCTGACCTCTGTGAACCTGTTGACTTGTTCTCTGCCGTGCTCCCCTTTGGACGACATGAGCATGAGTTTGTTCTGTAGCTCCAGCAGGTCTTCAAGCTTGTATCTCTTCTCCTCTCTGCCACTTTTCATGGTGACCTGTACCATGTTTTGTAGACATCTCTGCAAAGAAGTGGAAATCAAAGAGAAAAGTCCTCAGTATATAATAATTTACATAAAACCAGACAGTGACGCCTTATATTTTGTTTTTTTTAATGAACAATTGTGCATTTACCTTCTCTGTGTTTTCATCAGACCATCCTATGTGATAAACCCCGTTAGCATTAATAGAAGAGGCCAGGGAGAGAGAGGACTGCTCCACAGAGCCATGGGTCTCCTTCAAGGCTTTCAGCCAGCTCAGCAGTCGAGTAGACTCTCTCTGGAAGATAAATGCTTTAGCATCACTGTCACTAATAATGCAACAGGGTTTTGTGTACTGCCCAAAAATAAAGGAGAAGTTAATACCAATTTGTCAGGCAGCTTCCTGTCTCTGCTCTGGGTGTCCCACACCTGCCGAGCACACTTCATGAACTCTTCAAAGCCATCTTGAGGGGCGAGGGAGAAGAGCAGAGGGGCGTAGCCCATCACTGCATCATGGAAACAGGCCACCTGGTCGATCTCTCTGTCGTTCTCTCCCGCAGATATGGAAGCCAGGTCAACATAGACCTTCACATCGCTCATATCTGTTTAGGGACCAGGAAAGTGAGCAAACTGGCATTGTTTCAAAATTACAATGATGATGTTTTCTTATGCAAGTTCTTTACTTTTAAGGTTTTCTTTGACCCATCTAACCAGGGTCTGGCTCGCTAGAATCTCTTCCAGACAGGTAGTTTGCTGCTTGGTGACTGTGGACAGTTGCTGCTTGGCTCGAAACAGGTCATCACCCAGAGAACCCAGGACCCTCTGTTTAAAGGTTTCTTCTTCCTGTTAGTCAAGCACATAATTTAAGAGTTTTACATTTTGACAAGATGAAAGGTATATGTCCTAGAGAAAAAGTGCTTATGCTTAAAATCAAATCAGCATTGAGCTTTTTTTAAAAGTACTTTTGAGAATTAAATGTCATTTTTCAGTTGTTGGTCTGTTTGGAAAATGTGGTCACATAACAAGACTGTTACCAGTTCTCTGAGTGTGTCAATTTCTGTAAAGTTCCCAGAAAGCTTCATTTTTTCAGCGATTTTCAGTATTGCACTGGCTGCAGCTGCCGCCTCACAGAGCTGCCGATACTCCTGGATCTGACCAAATCTCACTTCCACCCAGTTCTCCTCTGCTCTGAACCTTCCTGACTCAGATAACATCTCTGACATCAGACCCAGCTCCTTTTTGATTAGAGTCCCATCATCCTGGTCGCCAGACTCCACCAAAACATAATCAAGCTTTTTGAAAGTGATGTTTGCATTTGCAATGCTGACACTAAGCTCACAGAAGTGCGTCATCAGAGGAAACCAGATCTGCTTATAGATCTGCATTAGTGTCACTGCACACGGAGCTGAGAAGGGCTGCCATGCTGATGCCAAAGATGCTGCTCCCTTGACCCACAAGGACAGAACCAGACTGCTGTGGTGCAGTTTGTGCATTTCTTTGGCCATTTGCAGGACGTTCAAACTGGTGTTATACCAAAGGACATGGGGTGGACCCATCTTCTTCAACTTCCCCTCGGCATCAAAGGACTGAACCTGCACCAGTTTGTTCAGGCTCACAGTCTGAAGATCTGCACTGTGCTGCTGTTCAAGCGTCGACATCTCAGGAACTGGTAAAACGAGAACCATGTGAAACCACAATACACAACCAAACTACCTTTGTAAAATGCTCAAACGTAACATAATTATGTTGATAATGTGTCTGTTCTTTAGTTTTCTAGTTACACTCACCTGTGATGCTTTCTGTAACCTTTGCAATCATATTTATCAGTGTATCTATCTGCTGTTTACGTTGCAGGAAAGATTCCAAATCCATCTCTCTCTGTGCCAAAACAATGTCTGCATCAACAGGAACTGTCTCAGATTGGGTATTTTTCTTGTCTGTGGAAGACACAATGCAACAAATATTAATTAATACAACTTTTCTGGTACAGAGAAACTGTTGACAATCATAGGCTGTTTGTGATGTTAGAGCTTGTGAAGGTTCATACACTGCAGATAAAGTCTCTTAAACTGCTCTTTGTATTTCAGGCAGATCTGCAGGTGTCTCAGTTGTATGTGTCCTTGAAGCAGAGAGTCCACCAGATCCTGGACTGCAACCACACAGCTGTGGACAATCTGTCCTGCAGAGTCATTCACCTGGATCGACTTCCAATCACCTGGGTCAAAAAAATGACAGTGTGCCCATTATAAAACATTAATAGCTGAGAATACGAATTAAAATAAAAATAAAAATGAATAATAATAATAATAATGATGAAATAAAAGATGACATAATGTACCACGAGACAGTAAGTGGTTCATGGCAGACTGTGGATTGAGCAGCTGGACCATGGAGTCATTATTGAACCTTGCCGCTGACTCCACCACAACAGCAGACACGACAGCAACGGGGATTTCTTTCACCTTAGAGCTGAGACTCCGCATCAGGTCCCCCTCCTGCTGTCTCTAATGTAAACACAAATGTACACAGTATGTGTATCAGTGACGGTGTCAAATACAACTTTTCACAACTGATTATTTATTAACAGATTATTTTTATGACTCAATTTGAATAAGGAAAAACTGCAAGAACATCTCTGAAAAAGACAGGGCAACAGAGAAGGGATCCCTCTTCCAGGACAGACAGATTTGCAACAGAAATCATGTCAACAGCACGGAGTAACATTATGGACAATCAGGATAGTGCTGACTGTGCACCCACTTGCCCACAAAGTGCATCATGTGATATCTGAATCAAAAATCTAACTTTAAATCTCAGTCATTCTAGTGTTGGGGAAGATTTTAAAGTCTTTAAGTTGCATTTAAAATCAATCAGTACTTTGTACCTGGCACATTGTCTTAATCGCCGACTGACACAGCTCGTCGAAACAGGCCTGAACAACATCGTGACTTTTCTTTATGGCTGCCAACGTTGATGGATAACAGCAGAGCAATACTTTATCCTCCTCACTTGACTGCAAAGAAAAAAACTGTTCAGATGTGCCATGAAAAGAAAGGATCTAAACAGGAACAGTAATATCTATTTCACACTGATCAATGCACAAAACCTGACCTTGGAAATCCTTTTCTGCAGAGCTTTTTTGATGCTCAGCTTCCAACTGGATGAAACCCCCTCAACAGAGCATTCCACCTTGATCAGTGCGTCCCACATCTGATGATTCAACATATTTTTAAGATTAGAGAAAGAATATATATGATATCTGGTCTATCTGCATGATTCCTGAAATAATTTTGTGATTATAATAATTTCTGAACATTTGCTGTACAAACACAATCAGCATCTCAGCAGATGCTGTTCATTGTAAGCTGCAGTGATCATCTTCTTTCAGCCAAACACAACCTCCAGGTGTTTGGGTACATAAAATCTGTGTTTAAATGGTTTAGACCCATCTAATTGTTGGTAAAAACAGTAAGAACTTGAAGCAACATTTGTTTAATACATATTTCAAACTACTGAAGAAGCTGTGTGGTAAGAGAAAAAAGAAGCTCAAGCCAAGTAAATATTCTGTTGACCTCTGTACCTCAATTTCCTTTGGGTAGCTGAGAGATTTTGA
>JAUBNQ010000011.1:17492628-17518468 GCA_032353495.1 Ctenopoma kingsleyae
AAAGAAAGAAAGAAAGAAAGAAAGAAAGAAAGAAAGAAAGATTTGACTAGATAACGATCATATTTATCGAACACTGAATGTAAAAGCCTTAATGTGCTTTTTTTACTGCAACATCAGACCCTGGTCAGTTCACGACTGAAACAGCAGCCGTATCAAATTCTGTGCCGTCATCACGCAGATGCAAAAAAACCTTAGTTTGAAACAACCTTTGCTGGAAAAAAGGGACAAAATGTTCACTTCAGTGTTTCAATGACAAATTCACTGTACGACTAATGTATCATACAAAACGAATGTACTCAAGAAGTAAAACTTTGTCTCCAGCATATTATTAGATTTACAGGGAGCAGTGGGTGAGTTCTAAAACGTGGAGCTTTACAGCATAATCTCATGTTTACTGTCGATCCAACAGTTTGGCGAGTTTTCAAAAAATGAGCTGCTTCTGTTTTTGAGATTTTTTTCCTCACCCACATTTCTGTGGTCAACAATTAAACATTTTATACGTTTCAAAGACAAATAAACCAAATTATCGAACACTCAGGCCTCTGACACTTGAGTGCTGGTTTTCAGGTGTTTGTAGTTTCCACTGAAGACTGAAACTCTAATCTCACAGCAGTTAGAGTCAGTTCTAAATACAAGCCAAAGTCATGGTAAAAAAAAAGTATGAAAACACCTACAGAACTGCTCGAGCCGTTAACCTGTGTGCTCAGTTTGTTCCAGCTTCACTTTGTCAATAAATAAATTCCTGAATACACAAGTTCTGGTGTATTCAGGGACGACAGTGTGAGAAAGGAAGTGTATTTGCCTAAGGCGTGGGGAAACTGTTTGATCTGTAAAGCTTGTATTAGGTCTTTTTTTGCCATGACCCTGTGTTACAGGTTTTTAATGACCGTGGATAAATAACATGTGTGTATGACATGTGAGAAAGTTTAGATCCGGTAAAGTCTTTAGATCAATCTGATCTCTGTCCAGCTCAGATCTGTAGGTTTTTGCTCAGTGGCTACTTGACAGCACGTCATTCTTTCACAAAGTGTGAAGCAGTGTTGTATGCTGCTGAGTTTTACTTGGTCTGTTGCAGAAGTAATCCCTATGAGAAAATGACAACTGTGCACTTCCACGTTGCATAGCAATTTCTCACTTACAGTATTTATTGGTACAGAACAGGATCTACCTCCTGAATTTACTTGTTCTGCCCCAGATCCATTTAACCAATGAGCAGACAATAATACTCTCAAGGGAATTGTAGTGATGTATTTTAGCTCACTTGGATTTTGCTGTGTGTGAAAGGAAACTGAGCCAAGAGAAAAACAGCCCAGAACAGAAGTTCACAGACTGGTCTAGCACAAACAAACTACAGGCTTGAAAACACCGTTGGACTGGTTCCATCTTCTCTACTCTGGGTCCCATCGTGATGGATGTTAAGCTGAGCTGACTACAGCTGTCGTCCTCAGTGCTGAAGCAGGTCTACAGAAACAGGTGCTATGAAAAACACACCTGAAACAGTGATGATGTCAGTGTGGGAGAAGCTGCACGCTACATACCTTGGTTTGGCTCGTCCATGGAGAAGGCTTTGTTTTCCACGAACATATTCTGGGAGCCCTGTTCCTTCAGGATCGTCTCGTAGCCGACTCCTCGGTTTGGATACAGATCTTCTCTGTAGGTTTCCTGGCTTTCCTCATCACTGATCCAACAGCACAGTTCAGGGATGGTGTAGATTATGAGGAACACCCATGCGTTTGCCACTAAGGTGATGGCCAAGGTGGGGTCATCCCACCTGGGTCCCCCGTGCACGCCATTACCGTAGACGTACATAACGATCCATGCCACCCAAATTCCCACAGAGAGCAGGCTGGCTAGTAGGACGCAGACTCCTTCTCTCTTCCACTGCTTGTTTTTGCCCCCCATGATGACCAGACTTGACACCACTACAGCCAGAATCAGGGTCATCACGTAGATCAGAGCCATGACAAAGTCCTTGTTGGCGATGTTGCAAGGTGTAGCCGCGGCTGTGCTAGTTCCAGCTGTGGTGTTAAAGGGCCCCTGTGGGTGCCGCACCACAGTGATGATGAGCCACTCTGTGTTGATGATCACCTCCACCAGCCACAGCCCCAGCGCCCCCAGACACAAAACCCAAGCCCGGGGCCCATCGTTACTCCTGGCAAAGATGTTCAGCTTCACAGTCTGCATCAGGAGGCAGGCGAAGCAGCCGCCGAACAGAACCCCGAAGAGAAACCTCCTTGAGGCACAGGTGGAGAAATCCTTCTCCACAATGAAGGCAAAGGTGAGACAGAAGAGGCCGGCTGTGAAGATCAGGAAGAAGGCGTGGAGAGCCACTGAGCTCTTGTGTTTCTTGCCTTTCAGGAAGGGCATGCTGGCCAGCAGTGAGATGAAGAGCACGAAGGAGAAGACGACGCCGGCTGCAGCGAAGGCTTCCAGCACGATGCCCCACGCGGCACTCAGGTCACACAGGTTGTAATACAGCGAGTCCAAGTTAGGGCCGCAACCCTGAGGGCTGACGGAAGCCATTGTGACCGGGAGAGACCAGAGTTCGGTTTGGACACGCTGCGCTAGGATCCTGACAGAAACTGTTCAGATGGGAGAACAGAGAGAGTCTGAGAGACAGATCTTAACAACAGCTCCCAAAACGTCACCAGTGTTTGATAAAGATACTGTATAGCCTACACCCAGTGGAGCAAACATTACAGTTGCATGAGTCAGTAAACTGTACACACACACACACAGATTTCATACACAACCTTTGTCATCATGTTTATGTGGAAAATATGTCACAAGAAACGACTCGACTGAGCTGAAAGCCACTAAAATTATCAGGAACTTTTCCCAGCTCTGACGTTAATAATTAACAAAAATCAAATACTGTTTCTGAACATTGTGATTCCGCCTGAATCGATGGGGTGAACGAGTGTCAAACCAAAAGACCTGTTAACACTGCTCAGTGTTTTCTACCGAAGCTCAATGAGTCTGAGTTGATCTTTGTGAATGAACTACTCCACAGTGCCACTCTTGTTTTTTGACTTCTGTCTGTTTCTGTTTGTCCCCGTCTGATCTAGTTACACTGAACTGAGTCTCTGAGCCTAATCGATAGCAGTGAGACAGCAGACGCTTTGTCTTTCTGACTTCTGTAACGCAACCACAACAACCTCTTCGTTTTCTCCATGTACCAGATTCAGTTTTGTCATTTTCAGTTGCTGACTGCAGCTTTGTGAGTACAGTCAAACCTTTAATGGACTATAACGAACTTTAAATGTTTCAAACTGCAGTGACTGTATTAACCAGCAGTGGAAGAAGGATTCAAAACCTCTTTCTTAAGTAAAAGTATCAATACAACCCCAGAGAAATACTCCATTACAAGCAGAATTTAAAAATCCTACTTAAATCAAAGAATGGCCACACAGTAAATTATATTATCACATTAACATCAATACGTCAGTGCACAAGTAGCATTTAAAGGTTGAACTATGAGAAGATTAAACCAGTTTTAACCACTTAACATTTTAATGGCTTTTGCAAAATGACACAGTCACAAAATGGTATCTTAGTGGAATACGTGGAAATGTTAAAATGTTAGAGACTGAAAACTGAATCATTATCAAATCACAACTAATAAGAAGCTTCTGTGATTGGTTTGAAGAGAGAGTCTTGCTCTCCTCTTAGACGTGAATCTCTCAGATCAGTTTGAATCTGAGGTGACAAGTTCATTCAGAGTTCTGACATGTCATCACAGCGACTCAACTCTCCTGCTTTTCTCTGTTTCAAATTTCAAATCAGACATCTTAATGTTTTGGACAAAAGGAAATACATCAGTTACGACAATCAGCACATTAACTGACAATGAGAATAATCATTAACCATTAATGTGAAAGATCATAGGACAACAAGCTGTGTGTTAGACTACAGCATACTGTGACTCCAACTACACAGAAACTGACAAAGTGTAAGAACAAAAGTCTGGATTACAGTGTTCAGCTGCCTCAGGGTCCCAGGTCCCAGACACTGTGTGGAATCTGGTAATTTGATTACTCTGAAATGTGTTTGCTTCCACTGAAACACAATTTACACTGAAATCACAAAGACTCTGAGGCCAAAATCCCCTAAATAGAATTTTGTTTTCCCATCTATAATCTTTACCACCTCATTTATTATGACCATTTCCACATCTAGGACGCAACACACAGGTGCAGGAATTACACCTGCAGATTCCAGACTGGGTGTTAACTTCATTAATATGTCTGATCCATTAAAAACTGTTCATTGAAGAATAAGTCTGCGCCTTTAAAATCGACAGAAACAAAACGAGGTTTGGTGACTGAACATTACGGTGAGGTAACGTCGATCTGAGAATCTACCTGGATGTTTTCAGTTGTTTGTCTCCGTCTTCACCTGCTCCAAACACCAAATCATCGAGAGCAAAAAAAAAAATCCCCAAAAAGTTTCTACTGTCCAACAGATCTCACAGAAAACCTCATCAGACTGATTCCAGCTCACGTTGCTTCTAATTAAAAGAGGATTAAAGGGCTGTTTGCTGCGTTTACGAGCGTTTCTTCACGATGTGACCGATGTGACCGCTCCGACGCTCCCTCCCTCCCTCCGTCTCTCCCTCCGTCTCTCCCTCCTTTTACGCACGCACACTCACGCATTCATTCCGTTTCCTCACTATGTCTCAGAAATAAAACGGCTTCTTTAAATAACTCGCTTCTTTCTACCCGCTGCTGACTGTGTGGTGAACAGTTCTGCTGCATATTAACTTGATGCACTTCATGTGTGATGTAGTGATTTGTCGATGAAACTAAATCATCCAGCGTCTGTGTGGAGTGTGTGAGCGTAAAGCTGGTTGTGTGGAGACACCTGGTGGTGACAAGTGTGAAAGAAAAGCAGAAAAGACAACGCAAAGACACAACACTGCAGAAAACATCTCCATCCTCAATAAAACGTTTCTAAAGGAAATGCAGGAGTCAGACTGGAGTCCTGTATTCATGTGAAGGAGTCGAAGCTGTCTTTTATATGGCGTTAAATAATAAAATAACTTTTGTGTGGATGAAACGTTTCATCAGTTCAAGTGAAATTCTGACACATTTGTGGAATTTCTTTGAATAAATTATTAATTATTTCATAAACACTTATTACAAATATTTTCATATTTTCTACAGTTTCGCATCTTTGTTTTTTTTTGGTTTCTTCTCTTTTTTTAGGCCAAAATCTGAGATAAAAAATCGCCACAGCGGATCATCTCATACTCTGGTTTTGTAGCAGTGGCTGGGATTTTGTGGACATTTTGGAGGTTCAGTAACTTCAGAAAAAGTCGATAAAAAGATGAGATAAAAAGTCAAAATTCTGAGATAAACTGTGACATTTTTGACATTTTATTCAGGGTGAACTCGTCTCTCAGGGTCTATATCCATCAGTGGCACAAAGAAAGTCTGATGCTGTAAATAGTTCTCTTCAAACTGGCCTTGAAGTGCTGATCATATAAGTGAAGATCTCTGTGTTTGTGTGAGAGGGTTTGGTCAATGATTAAAGAAGCAGTCCACCTGGACTCTTTAAATGTTCCTCCACACTCCCATTCACACTTGTTGCTCAAGAGCTGATTTCTCCTGCTTCATTTCCCTCTGCCTGATCTCTACAGAGTGGACAGCTTCTTTGTTTGGACTTTCATTCTGTTTTCAGCTCCTCCATCTGGCTCTCACTGACGGGAAGTCCTGTTTGTAGCTGGAATGAAACCCTCCACCTGCTCTGTGAACCTAACTAACTAACTCATCTGGATCCACGTGTCTGTTTCCAGATACGTCTGTTGTCACATCGGTGTTCCAGTCTGATCATTATGTCTCATTCCAGAGCTCAGTTCACATTATGCTGTCTGTGGAGATCTTGAAGGATCCGTCTGTTTAAACTGAAACCCCAGGGACACATTAGAGACGAGTGACGTGTAGTGAAGAATCTGTGGACCTCTGAATTTGATGCCAGCAACACATTAAAAAAACAAGTTGGTGCAATAGTATAGTATATAATAGTATAATAATATATATATATATATGGTGTCTTTTTTGTTTTGTATTTCTTGATATTTTTTTTAAATTCTTCTGTTTTCTGTACTTGAGCTGCGGTAAAGCACAAATTTCCCTGTTGTGGGATCAATAAAGTCTTATCGTATCCTATTAAACGATTCTCATTGTCAAGTCCTGCATGTCACAAATCGTTAAGTCGCCTACGAGACTGGGATCAAGTTTCAAGGTGATCTCAGAGAACGGAAGACATGGACGCACATGCAGATGCTGGCACGAGATAAAGTATCCAAACACATTAATCACAGAACTTTTCCGCCGATGAGAACAACCGACTACAGACCACACAGCAGTGGAGTTTGATGAAGTCCACTTAGCAGCAGAAACAGATTTACCCCCTGTGGTCTTCACCTGGGTACAAATAGGCTGTTGCTGTGTGATTGGTGAGTATAAAAGAAACTGTACCAGTTCAGTGTTAACCGTTTATTTCATCTCCATATAAAACTCTAATCAGTGCTTATAGACTGGATCATTGTGCATTACAACACGTGGCAAGTACAACTAAAAAAATCATGTAAACAGTGCACATGAAGCCACTTTAACAATGACAGGCCAACATGTAGGAGGACAAACCAAACGTTTTCTGACTTTACACCCACCAAATGATTCGCGTCAGGTCGTTCCATGCAAGTCAAACAGCGAATAAACTACAAATCGTGCAGGTTATGCTGCAGCACATTTTACACCAGTCTTCTGCTATCCAGTTGTTTTTTTTTCAGGTTATTTCACAATCTAAATGACTTTATACATGGTTTTATATGACCCATACATTAGAAAGAGCGCCCCCACAGCAGCACACTGGCACACTGGATAACAACAGTACAAACATGGTTAACAAAAACAGAAAGTTGTTTCACTTTGCACTTACACTCCTGCCTCCTGGCAGAAAGTCTTGACCCCCACGTGAATGTGTTACTACAGCTGCCCTACGTCACCCAACATTAATACGCGGTCGTTCATCTTCTGATGCTGGTACAAACCACCTATAGTCATATTTTACAGATTCAAAAGTTAGTTTCAATACAGAAGTTTGCAAAATGTACAAAGACAAAGACAGTAGACAAATTTAGTTTCTTTTTCCGGCAAAGTTATGTTATTGTAGCACACTGTTCCAATATCCATACCAATAATAAGTAAGGACAGAGAAGAAGAAGTCTGTCATATGTGTATTAGTAGAGATGTTCTGTGTGTGTTAAGTAGAAATATAATCAGACAATCATTTTGTTGTGATGCATTGATTAATGGAACGAGACTGAAGAAGAAAGAAGTGGTTTGTCGTATTAAATGCATGACTGATAAACCACAGACCCGATTTCAATTCCAGATTCCCATGTGTGTTTGGATTTAGACAAGAAAATCACTTTGGTTAGGGTTAGTGTGTGAAGTCGCTGTTTGATTTTTCTTTATTAACCCTGGCAGTGTCTGACTCCAGCCCTGAAAAACGTGATATAATGTTTGAGTTGAGAAACTGGATGTTGAACTGAAGATCAGCTGTATTTGAAGAAAAGAAAACTTGATGTCAGCTATTTTGTGTGTTGATTTATTAAGTATTGTGATTAGTATAGTGACTTATCAGAAAATGTCATCTGGACTGGCTTGAGTTGGGACATATGGAAAGTTATGTGCTGTCAAAGAGACTATGCTGCTGGTCTCTGTTTCTGCATGTAGCATGTCCATCGCTTGCTACAGATCACGGTATGTTTGCTTAGGTAAAACCACAAAGGTATAAATTAATTTATACATGTTGTAAACCCATCAGCAAATGAATGTTCTCATTCTTATCCATTTTTGCAATATTAGACAGCTAAAACTACTTGGCTACAGTTTCTAAAACATGAGAATGGACACAGAGTTAATGTTAAAATCAGATGCTCTGTACGCACATCCCTCACACATCAGGGTAGAACTGTATCATGCACTTGATTGGAAACACAACGTGCTGATGTTTTTTTTCCGACTGTCTGAACAAACCACCTTTGCTCTCATACCATTATTTACACAGAATATCAGGATGTTCACTATTCTTTGAGCTAATGACTGATGCTTTCCCTTTTCTGGAGGGGGCATTTTCTAAGATAATTACTTCCTTTACTTGTCCATAAAGTTTGAGCTTCCTGTGTTTAGACAAGTGAATGTGATAGGATACACTTATCTCTGTTTGTGGTGCTGAATAGGAGCACGGTCATGAGGGAGGAGGCGACATAACTAGGTGTTTGAACAGGCACAAAAGACAGGTGGCAGACACACGGGGGACGTGCGACTGGTGGGGTTTACCTGCCCCTCAGTGTCCTGCAGATGTGTGAAAGCTGCAGCACAGCATCTATTAAACTTTAATCAAAGCCTGCTCTGACTTCTTAGCATCTGATTTTGGTCTTCACTCATCTCTCTGACCCCCGCTGTCCCCACCAATGTAAGGTTGTGGTTGCTGTGCGCTTTCTCACACCCCCTTTCTGTTGTTGTCAGGCAGCAGGACACATCTTCAAAGAAATGGTTTGTGTCTACATCTGCGTGCAGACTCTCAGAACTCAGTGTGGGACGACTGTGAGGGAACATGAGCAGGGACACACAAGGGAACTGAGAGTTTCTCCAGTAAACATAACGAGGGCATTGAGTGGATGGAGTACAGTTTCCTGTCACAGATCTACCTGCAGGAAACACTTTGTTCTTCTGATTAAAAGTTCTGATCTGTGATTCAAACTCTTCTCAAACTCTGAGTATTAGCATCAAACTGATTATGTTGAGCCTGTAGTATATTCTGTATTACTACCTTTAACTGACACAATGAGATAAAAATCTGGGTTTCAGAGCACTGACACAATGAATGCAGCAAACATCCATGATGATGAACGAGAACCTTCTACTTGCAGCAAATGGAAATGTACCAGCTAACATCTGTGTGTGTGTGTGTGTGTGTGTGTGTGTGTGTTTGTTTAGCCAGACTCAAGGTCGTGCTGGTGATGCAGCAGAGGGACTGTTTGAAGAGCAGGGTGCTCACTCCTGCAAGCGAACTTTCATTTAAGGCTCCAATGAGTTGCATGCAGTGAAAAATAAACATCTGCCTGCGCCGCTGTGCGTTTTGTGCCTGGGTGCACGCAGCAGAGACACAGTACGACTTTACGCAACTGCAGAACACAGACCTAAAGTGGGACTGGGTAGATGAATGGATTTCACTTAGCAGCTTCCAAAAATGACTGGATTTTCCTTCTGTGTAATTCATGATCTAATCATTGAGAAAATAAACTATTATTATTTCTTCTTTTTTGTAACAATATCAAAATAATTCAGTCACATTACTACCTTGTATGGAAAAGACGAAATATCAAAAGCCTGCAAAATAAATAAGCTGTCTTGTTATCTGATTTACATACACACTCAGTAACACATTATAATAGAAAAAACATACTTCTTGTGAGTTGAGTTCCATTTAGGTCCTTGGAGAGCGCTGTCCATGGTCTGAGCTGGAACACAGTGCGCGTCCCTGGGGTCAGAAGTGCTCAGGGGTCGTGGGATATGGGGTGTTTTGGACTAAGAGGAGGGACGAAGGGTCACAGGGGCTTTCTGGCCCTGCGAGGTGACAAGGGGGTTGACTCTCGCTGTGAGCGCTTGTTGTTTCCACTGTACAGAGAGGAGATGGAGGCTTTGTTTGGGGCTTGTTGCTGAGGTGGCGTGCTGCGAGGATATAACAGCCCCCCTCTGAGCAACATGATGTCCCGCACGACACTGCGGAACGCCTTACTGACGAAGCAGTAGAGGAAGAAGTTGACCGCTGTATTGAGCATGGCCAACATGTTGGACAGATCATAGGCCAGGTGGACGCGCCAGTCTCTGTGAACTGAGGACACATACAGGTGGTAGATGACCACAACAGTCCTGGGGGCCCACAGCACAGAGAATACAGATGTGATGGCCAGAAGCATGGCCGTGGTTTTTCCAAGTCTCCGTGAGGGTGCTGATTTTGGTCCGTGCTCCTCCTGGCAAGGCTGCTGCCTCTGCCTCACCCTCAGCGTGTGGATTATTAAAGAGTTCAGCACCAAGAAGATGCTGCAGGGCAGGAAGTAGATGATAGTCACATGTGTCCATATGAGGATGGTGTCCAGCGCTGTGGGAGGGTGGCTGTTCCTCCACATGTCGGACCACCAGAAGAAGGGCACACCCGATGCGAGCGATAAAGACAGGACCGCCATGATGATCTTCCTGGCTCTGGCTGGGTAGCTGATCTGACGGTGGAGGAGGGGGTGGCACAGCGCCACATAGCGGTCCACTGTGAGAGGCACTGTGGACCAGATGGAAGCGTGATTGGCAGCAAACTCTGCAGCGCTGATGGAGTGCAGCAGGAGCGCAGGGACATCACGGTGGAAAACAGCCGTCTCCAGCAGGAAACCGACAAAGATGATGAAGAGCTGAGAGAGAATGTCTGAGCCCGTCACTGCCAGGAGGTAGTAGTACAGAGCTTTCTTGGTGCGGCATGCCAGCCTGGACAAGGCCACTGCTGTGAGGATGTTTACTGACAGGAGACAGAACATAAGATTATGTTTGCATATTGTATTTAACATGAAGAGTAAGAATGCTGCACAACAGAAGTAGAAACTGCAGAAACTGGAAAACTGACAGATTTATTTTATGTTTCATTCATGTTTAACACTGTTAATTGTTCTTCATAAATAGACATTGATTTGTGAATTAACTGTAGCTTAATGACACTGAAGTGGCAGCAAGTGCTACGCTGCTAAAACAGGATAACTGAGATCCCTCAGCAGGCAGGAAATGTTCAGCTGTGTTATCATCTTCAGTTCACAGTGACTGGATTTAGCTGCATAACAGCTCAACATTAACGCATCAATTTGACCTAGTTCATAGATCCCAAAGCCTGAAGATGCAGTAACTTAGGTCTGACTTAGCTTTTATCAACATTTTTAACTTTCTGCAATTTGTACAGTTTCATTTCATAGAAATATCTATTTCTGCAGAAGAACAGTGCTGCAAAAGAAATAATAAAAAAAGTCCTTTTGGTCCTTCGGGCTCTGTCAGACTGTGTGATAAGTAATCCTAGCTTTTAAAAGCTTTGGTGCATTTATGAGAAAGACAGTCCTTTCCTAACATGCCTTTCCATTGATTTTATCTGCCTTGCTGCTGCATATGTAATTCAGTAGCTACCTCCTCTGTGCTATTTAAAGTATTTGTTTGTTTTTTTTTTCAAATGTCAGGATATGTGCACTGCAGCTATATGGAGACTCCCACCCTCCCTATGTTCCTCTTTGAGCTTACATCTGCTGACTGAATCCCTGTAGCCTTTATTACATGTTGTGATCCAGAGGTCAACTGGAAGCTCTACTGACACTCTATCTAGATCCATGCTGGATCAATACCCTCGTCACTGACAGGAGAAAAATGCTGGTGTGAACAGTGTTCGTCAAAGTGACAGTTTCTGGATTACTGGAGCGATAAATTTACATGCAGAATGATGCCAGAAACGGTTGGAGGGATGGATGGTTGGATAACACTCATACACCCAAACAAACCGATAATTCGATGACTGGATTACTGTAACCTGTGAAAAGAGCTATGAGTGCTTGGAGCACCAGTAATGTACCTAATTCACTTGTGTATTGATTCGTTCTGACTTGTGCAGTTCCCACTTCTGTTAAAAAAAGATATCAGTTCAGACATCATATTGTAGCTCAGTTTACACATTGACTGTGCTTCCCAGTACAAATGCAGCTAATTAAATGATATCCAGTAGCCTGTCAGTTAATCTTCTGAGTTTAACTGCTAATGCCCACAGCACTCTCTGCATGACACCTTGTACCTGGTACTCCAACACAAAGCAGAACGCTGTAGTAGATGACTGGGATGAAGCCCAAGACGCATTTGGACTTCTGCAGCTCCTCAGGTTTCAGGCCCAGCTCCTGTCGGCCAGACACTGTCACATTGGGCCAGTCGATCATGACCTTGGCACTTCCACTGGAAATGGAGATAGAGAAATGTTTGCTAGAGGCATTACATTTGTTCATCTGTCCCATTCTTGTGAACACAATATCTCAAGAATGTCTTGAGGAAGTTTCTTCAAATTTGGCACATATGTCCACTTGGAGTCGAGGGTGAACTGGCCACATTTTGGTGGTGACCTTATGTGCAGTATGTCTCATTCTAGTCACTGTCAAGTCTAAGAAACGTCTGGAGAAAATAAACTTATTGGAATATGAGTCTGGAGACAAATGCATGAAAACTACAAGTTCACTTGTTGGCTCCTCTTCTCCACAATTAAATGGTAAATGTTCTGCACTTATATGGCGCTTTTCTAACTATACTGGTCCTCAAAGCACTTAACACTGCTTCTCATTCACCCATTCACACACACACACACACACTTACAAACCGATGGCAGAGCTGCTGTGCAGCTGACCTGACACACCTGGGGCAACTTGGGGTTCAGTGTCTTCCCCAAGGACACTTTCACATATGACTCAAGGAGCCAGAAATCGAACCACTGATCTCACAATTGGCAGACAATGACTCTACCTCCTGAGCCACAGCCACCCAATTCACTTCTTAACTTGTACGGAAATCACTGGCATACATCAGGCCATTAAATTTAGTTTCAGATAAAAAAAAAAAGGGAAAAAAGAATTAATAAAATTGTACTTGCTGTAATTATACTCTTATTGTTGATTAAATTTATACAGCTGTGGTCAGGAAGGAAAAGAAACCACAGTATCAGTGACCGAGGACAGACTTTATATACAACAATATCAGATTTCATCAAATAATCATTTGTAGATGATGGGTTGCTCTATATTGCTGCATAATACGCCAGAGAGATGTCAGGCAAATGATGTTTGCTTTGCCAAACTCTCTTCACTGACTCTGGACTCAATTAAACTTCAAGTCAACAACACCAGATGGGCTGACCCTGTCACCCTCCGCCCTCTTCTGCGTCATTATCATTTTGTCTCCCCTTCTAACCTTTCACCCGGGTGACATCCATCCTGTTTTTCTCCATCGGTCCCTCCTCTGCCTGCTCTCCCGATTCACTTCACTCATCCATGAAGCCATATTTGGACTGCGTTATCTCTCAGGCTTTCAATGACAAACCATTTGTAGATGCTCAGCCAACATAAACATCATCATGGAGCCACAATCACTCAATCGATGAAAGGGGCCTCATGATGTGAGTGGGGAGATCGCTACCACTGACAGTTGGTCATATTTAATTACTGCCATTGTAAGGGCCTTTTGCGTGCCAAAACCCTGCATATGAATTATATGACTGGCACATTTTATGGCCTGTAGCAGGAATGTGATCATAAAATCGAGATGCATCAAATAACTTGGTGCTTGGCTGCTCAGATTCACCTCAACATATTAAACTAGACAGAAAAACAAGGATAGGAAAGCAATCATCAAGATCAATGGTGCGATTCAGAAATCGATTTTCCTGCATATGGAGATCATATTGTGCCTCTTAGTCAGCAGCTGCATACTATAAATGGAGTGACTGATGTAGCGGTTTGACTAAATCCAAATAATTAAAATAAATTTTTATGCAAAATCAAAGTAAAAAAAAAAAAAAACAGAAAAAGGAAAAAAAGTTTTACCTACTGCTGTGTAGGGTCATCTAACGTCAAAAGCTCCAGAGCAGCTAGATTTATACAGTATACTCTAATTCAGCATTCACAGTAACTTCAGTCAGGGCATGAAATCACAGCTCCGTCACTGAATTCATCTGCAGAGCTGATGTATTGTCTTCTGTGACACGTGTCCTGATAAGACGTTTTTATCTGACTACTTGCTCCCAGCATTTCTGGCACCATGTCTTAAATCCAGGCCATAAATTAAAGGGCACATCCTGTGTGTCATAGATTCTGCAGTATTATGCGATTCCTGTTTCCTTAGGGCTTCATTTATCAGTAAAAACATTCTAGTATTTCACTCGTTCTGTAACATCATCACGTGTGCTGCGATAGGATGTCTGGTGGCTTCAGCTTCTATTTTGTACACTCATACCTACAGCATTTGGCCTCAGATTAAACACACCGCTTTATATCGGTTTTCTAAGTGTGTATTAATTCATTGGTGACACTTCTGTTCACTGCTCATACAGTCACATCAGATCTGTGCTCTGACAAAGATGCTCAATGAGCATTTGCCAAAGCATGAACTTGTACTCTCTGTTAAAATCGTACATTGCTTTTTGTTTTATTTGGTACAACGAGTTGCCTTATCAGCTGCTACAAGCACCAGGGCACCATGTAAATATGCAGTTCATTTGGATAAAATGAGAATTTGAATATCAACAATGCATAAAATTACACAGAAAACAAGATGAAACAGATACAGCATTCCTGCAAAGGCAACTTTGTCTATCAATCTAGAATGAGGATGACTGTTGTGAAGGAGAAGGTGTGCCAGCAAAGATGGCACAAGGGACTAGTAAATACACTGACCAATCAATATGCCAGCACGAGCCACTGGCTGAAGTCCTTTTTAATCCTGAAGGGAGCAGATGAAATCCTGTGTGTGGTTCTTCTTCATCACAGTTTATCCCTGTGCAGACAAATCGTCACGTTCAGTCCCTCTGGGTGCCACAGACTCTGGAGGTGAAAATGAAGCTGCTCTCACTTCAGAGGTGTTTTATTAAATCCACTATCAGTTATGTTCGTCTTACACGGAGGAAAATACTGAATCATTTGATCTTGTTGTACAGGCAGCATCCTCTGAAGAATCTCCCTTAAAAAAAATGAGTGTGTGAAGATCAGAGGCTGAGACATCATTCTAATTATGACTCTATTTTGGACAGCTCTTCCAAGGTTGAGGTATACAGCTGGAGGCTATAGGATGTGACTCTGCGGGGGCTCAGTACCCACAAAGATTAACTGAACTATACAGTATTTATGCTTCACTGGGTCCTCTTAATTATTCATCTTGTCTCATGCACCTGAGACAACAACTCTGAGAGACAAAGGGTGCTGGTCAGCATAACTGTACAGCATATCATATGAATGCAAGGAGGATGCTTTTCAGAATTCACGATGACACTGAGAGCTACTTCCAGCCTATGAAATACAAAATAATTCTGCACAGAGCTCAATAGGTCAGTGAGAAAATGTAGGAGGCCTGAATATTTCTTATTTAATTGTGAAACCAGTATGAGCAAACATATCTTACCTATATCTATAGGTCTTGTCTTTAATGTGTTGCGAGTCTGAAACAGGTTTAGTTTAGTTTGGATTTATCAGAAAATTCGTTTTTCCCTTTCACTTTTATCCTCAACTAAAATTACTGAAACTGACCTAAAATAGAAATCTAACCCTTTATCTTGGTTTTGTTAGTTTACTGATGTGAGACAGGCAGCACAAGAGCTCAGTCTTCGTTCGTGAGGTGACCTATAGGAACACAGACTCCAAAAACTGCATTCTGGCATCAGAAATTTCACGTTAATATGATGACAGATGTCTCTTTCTAAAACGATTTAGAGTCGAGAATAGCAAAGAAACACTTCGACAATGTCAATAATTAAACAATTCAAACTCCATGCCATGCACCAACGTCTGAGGTCAATGATGTATAACAGCCCTGATTGCACAGCAAACAGAAACATTTCATCTTTGTGCAACAGAACAGCTCAGACACACAAACATGCAGTTTACTTTGGTTTTGTTTGTCCTTGTATGGACAGTCTCACCTTCACATTCAGGTTTCACAGCGATTCTCCACTTGGGTTACAGCCAGTCCTCTGCTCTGTCGCCCCCCACAGAAGCTCCTACAGAGTCACTGACATTGGTGTTGGACACCCGCTGAGGAGATGTGGAGTAGGAGGAGAAGAAACGGAGTCCAAGCAGCCGATACATCACTGCAGCGATTGAGCAGAGAGTGAAAGAGGGCAGAAATGAGGGAGAGGGGAGTGAAAATGTGCAGGGGGGAGGAGGGGGTGGTCTTTAGCTGGAAAGAGGTGAATGAGGCAGGAAATAGTTGAAAACAAAAAGAGAGAGGGGATCAAGCGTGCAGAGGGGAGTACAGGGAAAACTGATGGAAAATCACATTAAGTCTGACAAGAAATAAAAAGTGATCATGTTTCTTAGGCAGCGTTCCAGCTTCACATCGCAGAGGCATGCAACAGGAATTCATGTCTCTACAGCGTCCACACTGAAAACGCCACAAAATGAACATGCACAAAGCTGTCAGCATGCAGACGTGATGTGTCCGAATCCTATGCATGTGTACAGTATGCGGTTAGTAACACTGGCACTTCACTGCACTGTGGTTAACTGGCAATGATGCAGGATGCAGTGAGATTCTGAAATGACTGTTTGACATATTTAAGTTTGGTATGAATTTGGAACACACCTTGATTTTTGACTGTGCTGTTGCTGTTGCTGCTGTCGACACTGATCCACAGAGACGCACAGAGGAGACGCATGCATAACACACAGTATTTAACATGGAAGTGGGACATGGTGTTTGTGTGTGCTGCTGTCTGTGGCAGCTTCATTGAAACACACACAAGTCCCTGTAATGTGAAAAGATGTATGTAGCTAAAGTGTGATTAACACTAAACACCCAGCAGCAGCTTGTTAAATGTGCATTAGCAGCATTTCAAACTAACACAAATACAGCAAAAGGGATGAAATCTCTGAAATCAGTGGGTCTGGAAGCCGAGTTGTTGTTTTGTACAAGACAAATGTGTCCTTAATTTAGCTAAACGCTTTGAGAAAACACATCTCACGACTGCAAATCATTGACGTTAGCAAAGCTCCAAAGCAAACACTGCATTAAGCAAGCAGATCTGAGGAACTGATTCATCCATCAGTCCAGTCTGTTGACAAGCTATTTGCAAACCTGAGGCCAGCGTGAGCCCACTTTAACCCAGTTTGGCTTCGCTCGCCCTGCAGCCACATGTTTATGCATGTTTTGCTTGACCTTGCACTGCGACAGGGAGCAATGAAGCAAGTAATGAACCTCGGCCGCCAACGATCGTGCACAGACATGACTCATTATTGATCAGACCTGTTACACTGAAGCCTGTTGTTGCTGAGGGAATAAATAATGATTAAGCTGCACACGAGGGGTTAGGCTTTAGTTAAGTGGTTGATAACGCATCATCACAATCATCAGAAATCAAATCCTGGAGTTCAACACTAAGGCAGCATCTTACAACATCTTCTCTTCAGTTAAGATGTTATAATATACTGTATAATTATTGTTGTCTTGGTTTTGTCTTCTGCCAACATCATCATCATATTTCTTCGTTTTGTTGGTTTCCTCTTTCCAAATAACAAATAATAGAGTTTAAAATATCCTCTGGGACTGTTTGCTCATTTCCCCTTTGTTCACTAGTTGAGGTCACATTTCAGTACATGTTTGTGACTCCATCAATACACAGCGGTACACTACAGCATCTCTTCCAGTTCTGGGACAAATGTTAGATTAGAAGGACGGCAAACACTATTATATGATTTCTAAGCAGATTAGTAGAGCCCCGCTGCCAAAGAAGAAGCCTCACTCTTTTCTATAATTCATATTTCGAATTATCAACATGCATCACAGTATTATATCATATCAAGTAGTTGTAGAAAGTCTGCTAAAAGTGTTTGGTTGCTTCCTGTCTTTGATTACATAACTGGATTTACACCAGGAGGTTGTTTTCAGATCCAGTGGAGCACAATAAAATGCCGAACTCTCTAGAGTATAACTTGTTTCACGCCTGCAGAATCTATTGGCAGTTTCCACTTCGTTCGCTCTACACATACACATTCATCTTGTCTCACACACAAACACGTCTTTCTCTGTCGGAAAGGGGAAAAAAAAGGGAAAGGAAGAGCTAATTGAGCTGCTGCAGTGAGATAAACTGATGCTGAGACAGAGGTCTCCTCACAGGTCACCTCATTCTGGATGGCTGCCACAACCTCAGCTCTCCGAACTGTCCATCTGTGCAGCTTTCAGGCAATAAGACCCTGTCGCTGTAACATGAGCCGCTCACCAGACAAACACCTTCTCTCGGCTCAGACACACACTCGTGCTTTGATTAACCCTTCACTCAGTGATTGGGAGATTTTGCACTTTAGTTTTTCTTGATAGTAAACAAAAGTTGAAAACGTAGATTTTTCTTTATTATAGAGCCTTTATAGAGCCATGATTATGTCACGGTGTTAGCCGGAGCAAAGCAAAGGAAAACTGGAGGCAAACATGTTCACTTCACCCTACATCCCCCTTGAAAATAAGGGATCCAGTGTTGCATTGTGCAAGAATTCAAGGACAAATAGCTTCATCTCATAGTTATCTCATAGCTAAAAATGAAGACAAGTGTGGATAAAATGAAAGAATTTGCAGTCTCAGAATTATTCCACCCCCTCAGTAGAATATCTCGTAAGAGCACACACGTGCTGAACATTTTCTGAAGCACACCAGTGATGTTTTGCGTTTGATTTCCTTTGGACTGATAAAGGTGAAAAATAATTTGAAATCATGTTCATCATTCTCCTAATCAGGCTAATCAGCTGCCCAGATGACCGTTTCAAGAGTTTACAGCGAGTTTACAGCGAGTTCTTATTTCCCAAATTTTCTGAAATAGAATATATGTATGTCCTGGGGTCATTTTGACACCAAGCACAACATGAGGGTTAGGCTGGTTCTATAATAGACTTGGCGCCTGATCCATTAGAGACCATCTATGAGAAAAGGACCAAAAGGAGAGTAAAGACCATACGACCATGACGATCTTCTTCTTCTTCTTTCGGCTGCTCCCTTTAGGGGTCGCCACAGTGGATCATCTGCCACTCATCATGGCAGGTCTCACTACCACTTTGTAAATCTTCCCTTTCACTCTCGTTGCTGTCCTAGAAAAAATATAATTGAGTTTGAGAATGTCTTTAAGAATAGAATAGGAAATCCAGGTGTCGTCTCGTTTTCCTTGATGGAACAGATTGGAAAAGAATTTGGATTCTCATCTGGGAAGCTGCAAAGTTAAAAGAAAGCTTACCACAGCACCTCCATTACCTGCTATTGTTGATTACTGATTATTGATTGTTGATATAACCTTCTTCTTGACCTCACCTAAGAATGAATGAGTGAATAAATTGATGAAATTTATATAAGTCAGGACCAGACTGCTGCGTAGGCAAGGACACGCAGAAGCATCCATCATCCATCATCCATCATCCATCATCCATCATCCATCATCCAATCGTTTTCCACTGCTTGTGCCAGCAGGTTCATCGTTTTAGTCCAGACATCCTTCAGTGTTTTCCACCTCCTCCACGTAGAACCTGAGATGTTGCAGTCCAGACGACATATACTGCGTCTTAGTATACAGTATCTTTTCTGCCTGTTCTGTGTCTACTTTGGGGTCTCTTACCAGTTTATTATGTCCAATGGAGGTCACCCAGAAGTCACCCTGATAAGATGGAACTTGCTTCCTTTTGACATTCAGCAGCAACAGCAGCTCTTCTCTGAGCTCCATGAAAGTCTGAAGTCTGTACCCTATGTCTAAGTTTGAACCCTGAAAAAAATTAAAGCTCCCAAACCAGATTAGACATACAGTCAGGCTTAGTGTCACAAATTTGTCTTTACGCCTGGTTACTTACCTTTATTTTGAAACTCCACACCCCCAGCTGCGTATCAGTCATTATCAAAAGATTGGTTTCACCTCTGTCTCCTTCAAATACAGAACCTCCAGCCTTCACTTCCTGCCAGATTGCCAGACACTATCCGTGTCTCCAGCCTGACCATCTTGATTTCATGCTTTGGTCATCTCTAGCCTCAAGTTAGTCAGGTAGTTTTTGGACCTATGATTCTGATCCTGATTGTTCTCTGGACGTCGGATTCTGTTATTACTGCTAATTCTGTGACTCTGGAAATGTGATTTAGGACTATGTTTTGGTCATGGATTAAGGATTTGGACACTCTGTGCATACAAAGAGTACTCACCACCTTCAGCTGATCATTGGATCTTCTTCTGTTAAAACAGATCCACATCTCCAGCGACTAACATCTGTTTTTTTCTCCTCCTCCAGTTCAGTTGTTTTTCCTGAAGTACTAGTAAACGCTGTGAATCTCTGCACCGATGCGCTGACTTAATTTCCCATCAACCCCCGCTCCCTCAGCACTTCTGTTCTCATCTCCAGACACCCTTCTCTCACTCACCTCTGCTCCTTTGCCGTCTTCAGTCAGACCCTGCTCCTCACCATACAAGTGAGCCAACTCTCCTATAATCCCTGATTGTCCACTGATTTGACTCTTACTTACCCTGCATCTCCTCTCCAGGCTGAGATCCTCCAACGTCCACTAATCCCCACTCCATACTATGTGGTGGTTCAATAAAACTCCTCACAGCTAGGGTTAGAGGGTCAGGCTTTTAGTGACTGGTAAATTACAGCGTTCCAGCTCAGTTCCCTCTTCACCACAATGGATTGGGAGTAGAATGGTAGGGTGTCCCAAGACAAAACTGTCCAGGGTGGGAACCAGACTAAGACTGATCTTTTCAAACTGTGTCACAGTCTGAAAGAACTACACGGACAACATGTACTACGTTCTACATATCAATTATAACACAGCTGTAGTATGTGCTTAAATTACAATTATGGTCTAATAAGATTAGAGATCTAAGATTTGAACAAAAGCAACAGAGAATGGAGCTGGCATGTCTACATTTTTATCTGATCTCTATGGAGCCTCTCTCAGACCTGCAGAATGACTAACTGCTGCCCCTTAGTGGTGACAACAGGCCAGTGCAGCAGAGAATGCCAATAGAAGACGACCCTCCCCTCTGCAGTCTGTGACGCTGTCTCCATCTGTGTCTGTACTTTAAAGGTTTCACTACAGGACCAAAAACAACAATATGCTAGTTTATCCCTCAGTATTTTATAACTTCCTCATCTCGTCTGTGTCCAATCAACCCCAAGTCCGTTTGTTTGGTCTGATTAAATTCTAATTTATCAAATGCAAACAATGTTAAAATCAATAGGGATTAGTTAAAATCCAAGAAATCCTGGAACAACTGGAACTGTAGGTTTTTAGACACGTTACTCAAACAAGAGCACACGATGACTTGGGGACTAGTTTCAGCAGTGGATCATCACACGATTGGTGTCCCTGTGAGTATCTATGGCAGCTGGATGGTGTATGTGGTCAGATTGCAATAAAAAGAACATCTTGAAAATCAGCTTTTTATATGGACACTACTTTTCATTAAAACAATAAATAAATATCAAAAAGCTATATCCCAACCCACGTTCTCATGTCAGTATTTCATAGGAAAGGTGTAAGATTGTTGTGCATGGAGACACATACCTCACACAACAAACAAAATATCTGAATTAACACATGCAGTTATTTAATGAAATCTTGAAAACTGTGAAGGAAACGATCAGAAATGAAGGACCTGTGAAACAAAGCATCACTGAAACAGGAACACACATTTTACACGTCTTTTTTCTACAAACCAGCCTTTAAAATTAATCACCATCTTTTAATGACTTGGAGAAACCTCTGCTTTTTTAAATACACATAAGTACAATAGAATAATATAATACAATCATACTGATAACAAGTCCTCACACGCCTCACATCTTGACTGCTGACACACAGGAGGTGGAAGAGGGTAAATCTGGTATCAGGGCCTCCTCCTCTTCTCTTCTATGCTTCACGCTCTTTCTGCAGCAGCAGTCTGGAGCACAAACAAACCATGTGACTTCTACTTCCTCGGTTTCTTCTCCGCCCTCACCATGTTTGAGAACTCTGAGAGGCAAAGAGGACGACACAAAGAGCCAGATGTGACTGCTGATCTGCTCGAGGTGACAACAAGTGTGCAGCATTTTTCATCCATAGCAACACATCCTGCAGTTTTAACTACAAAGCAACACTAGTGTTGGCATAAAGATGACATTTCTGTTCACAGCAAAGTTTCTGCACAGTACCAATGCAATGCACTACATTTGTCTAACAGAGAAAAGTACCTGTTACTTTTCAGTTTAAAATGTCACCTAATAATCATAAAACACAACGCATGGGTAAAGATAAAGATCAAACTGCTGAGGACTATTGTAATAGAATACTTTTGCTCCTTCCAACATGGATTAAACAGCTTTTAAAAGCCTGAAGGGAGGGACTAGTTTTCCCTCATAATTGAAGAGTTACTAACTGCTGACCCTTAGTGGTGAGAGTGAAACATCAGAGGTAAAGTCCTCACCTCTGTAGTCAATGCGTCCGTCTCCATCAGTGTCTAAAGCCTGGATCATGGCCTCTGCCTCCTCATCAGAGAGGGGAGCTAATTGGGTTGCAGTGGGTACAGTGGACACAATGTACCTGTGAAAATACCAATCTTTATCTTTATATATTAATGTAATATTTTAATTATTATCTCTGTGTGTCACAAGTTAGTGACTGCAGCTATGTAATCAGTTGTTTTTATATTCCTACTGCTCTTATACTAACTCATAATAAGACTGTACCTGTAAAAATAATAAGAATATTAATGGTAAAATGTTGTCACAGATTTAGCTCATTCCTCATTAATGTGGGCTCATACTTGATCTCATTCCACTCTATGTAGCCGCTGCCGTCTTTGTCAAGCATCGTGAAAGCCTTCTTGACGGCCTCCTCTCTTTGCTCTGAGGTCTTGAACTGCTGCATGTAGTCCAGAAACCTGCTGTAGTTAAAGTTCCCTGAGCACAGTGAGAGAGATGACATCAGGCAGTGAAACCATCATCGTGACTCACACGTGACCATCTACTGTTTCATCATACTGAGTGCATGAGTGCATGACTACATCTAAAACACACACAGACAGTGCATCACCCTGTGTTTTCAGCTCCGGTGGCATGCGGTCGATGTCCCGCTCTGTGAGTGAAGCACCCATGGCCACGGCTACCTTCTTCACCTGTGGCCGAAAGTCGTCCTCCATGTTCTCCACGTGTGTCCTGAACAGGAGGGAAATAATCCCAGTTCAGTCTTTGTTGATTGGGACTATCTGGCTAAGTTTAAAACACACCTGTGTCCAGGTGTTTCAGCTCACTTCTGAACAAATTCAAACACCAAAACAGGTGATCCTCCTCCCACTGAGCATGCCTAGAGGACAGGTATGCTATTTCCATTTTCTCTCTACGTGTTGTTACGGCTTCATCACAGAGCAGGCAGATCGGGCTGTTCCAGAGTCAAACAGCCCTGCATTGCTGCAGATCACACTGACAGGAAGTTGTCTTTCTTCATTTTGAATGAATGTTGTCTTTTGTTTTTCAAACTTCTTGACTCTTCTGTCAGCTTGTTGATCGTCACTGGCATCAGCCTCAGATACCTGGTTAAGGGATTAGTCATAGCTGGGCCACTCATGCTGAGGTAGGTCATCGACATTTTGGGTCCACAGCTTAAAAATGTCTGTTAGCACTGATCTCAGAGGACACATCATTTTATTAGTCACCACACGGCATTTGAGTGTCTGACTTTGCTGTGGTACAATATCTATTTCAAACTGTGGATTTTCAACAGTACTGCTTATTACGTAAAGACACTCACCCAAAAAGAATGCGTTATATTACTAGTTAATTTACTTTCATTACTCATCTTGTATCTGTCAGATGCTTTTGAACAACTCAAACCACCCCCCCACTCATCTTGTACTTAAGATGTGTAGAAATAAAGAACCAGACACAGCTCTCCAGAGGTCCCGACCTCAGTTCACTCCCTGTTCTGCCCTGTGGCTAACATTAGCAATTTTTTAGAGGCTGACCTCCTCCTCTAGGTCGTCCCTGTGCCACGCCAACGTGTACCCATCCGGTCTGTTCACTGAACACAAAGAGCCAAGCTAATAACAGCTCTCCATCTGGCATTAATAAATTCTCAGTGCGATAGTAATGGAGCATTGCTGAAAGTATAACTGTAAAATTATTTCTGAAATTCAAGTTGTAGTCCCGTTCACTGCAATCCCAAAAATGAATAGTATTCCTGTAACTGCACTATATAAATGTAGTGCCTTACTGCACTGCTGCCAACGCTGAAGCTGAGTGGTTTGAGAAATAACCCAGCATGTCTCACGAATCATCAGCCACGTGGTGCCAGAAAATCTAGATGCACAGTTTTAAAGCATTTGCATGTTGTTAACTTTGTTTGTCACATAAAACAAATCAGCAACAGTCCACTGATGCAAGACTCAGTTGAGGGAGTAATTACTGTGACACAGCACTATTTCATGTTGAGCTACTGGCTCAGGGCGTCACATTATCGTTACCTGTCTGTCACAAATGAACACAGCCAAGTCAGTCAAATAAATAATAACAAAATATTTCAAACTATGCTAATATGAAGTTAAAAAGACTCGAGCACCTGCCCTTTTGCTCGGGGGCTGCCAGCCACAGGAAGCTTCTCAACATAAAACTAAATATTGCCGTGTAGCTACTGGCTGTTTCATCATTTCACCTCTCCCCTCACACCCCCGCCACCTCTCCCCCATCTCTCACTATCATTTGCACTTCAGGAATGAGCACTTCAGGATGAATATGTCTTTTTTTCTCACTTGGCCAGAGGTGACAAAGATTTAAGAGTTTCTCAAGACAAAAAACAAGAATTTAAAACAAATCAAAATCTTGTTAATGACTATATGAGCAAAAGAGAAAATGACTCTTTACTTATTGGAAATCATTACCAGTTCCTGCCCTAACAAACCATAAACCAGTTCAATTCCATTTCCCTTTTAATCCTTCCAGCATGCCCTGTCTAGTTCTACTCACCAGTTTCAAGGCTTCCTGGTACAGCTGACCTCCCTCATGCCTCAGTCTCTTATATACGGGAAAGATGCGGCTGCCAGTGGCCTTGCACCTGTCTTGTTCTCCCCGCTGGAGCCATTAACCATTAAGGCCTTGGCTCCTGCCGTTGCAGACAGGACGTGTGTCTCCAGATGTACTGAGACAAGACCCCACACTGGGCCTGATAATGGGGTTGAAGGGGAGGTCAGCCATGCTGTGGTGGGTTCGACCCAGACGCCAGGCCTGAAGATTATTCTGTGCATCCAGAGTTCATCAGTGGTGTTTCTGCAGTGGAAGCTGTTTTCTAACCTGAATGAAGAAGAGCTAGAGATTTCATGAATAAGTGACGACACTGCAGTTCTGCAACAACTCAGCAGCCACTTCACCAGCGCCTGTTATATTTATATACTCTACATTTGATGCAATGAGACACTTAATGTCCAACATTTCCATCTCCCCCCTTTGACACTTCAGTACAGCATCAGTGGCTTCTTCTCTCAAAGTTAGCTGTCAAATAATCCAGTAAATGACTCATAGAGGCTGACATCAAACAGACCTGCTGTATATTCAGCACATCTATGTATCTGCAGTACATATTATATTCATTTATATTTACTCTGTGAGTTGTCTTGATCTTAGTCTCCAGTTTTATTTTCCAGACGGGGTGTGTGCTGCTCTTCTTGGTGCTGGAGCCAAGCGTCTTCAGGACTGCAGCAGCTGTAGCATATCCCAGTTCACTGGTCTGAGTTATGGTGGTTGTAGGGATCATCACGAGGTGGTTGTTGGTGTCCAGTAACACACTGTCTGATGGTGCTTTCCCACTGGGCCTTGGTAAGAAGTCTGGAGACTTGACTGTATACCTCAGTTTAACTTTGTGCATCTCTGCATCTGTCAGACTCATGCCACCCTACTCCCTGTTATTGTGTGTCTCTTCTTGTCTCTCTTTCTCCCTCTCTCTCTTCTTTTCACTTCAGCCACGCCCCTTTCACCTCTCTCTCTCCTCCTCATTGCTCACACCTGTTCCCTATCACT
>JAUBNQ010000011.1:17552237-17565602 GCA_032353495.1 Ctenopoma kingsleyae
GCAGCAGCAGCAGCAGCAGCAGCTCCTCCTCTCTCCAGTCTCTGCTCGGTGTGTTTCCAGAAAGCATCTCAGCACTAAAATCATCAGGCTTATTTGTAAAGTAAAGGATTGAGATACATGTGATCTTAGTACAAATAATCTCTGGGTAAGTAAGACTGGCTGTGTTTACACTGCGATGCTCCAAGAATCTCACACACAGCTCAGAGAAACACAGAACTGGGCCAGGACAGCTTGCTTCAGTTTATCTCAGCTCCGCTCAGTTTTCCACTTTCACAGAACTGTATGTACACTGATGCACCCGTGACTGGATCTACATCAACATTTACAGGTGAAGAAGATGTTTGCGACCAGCTGCCCGTCTACTGCAAACAATCCGTTCCCCTGCCTGACCTTTGACCTCCTCACGTATTTGTGTGTTGCAGGAATTCAAGAATGTGGACGGGGAGGAATATAATGCAGAAATGCCCACCTTGGCCTCGCCGGCCTCCCAGGGGAGCCCGGACGTCTACATCCTGCCGCTGACCGAGGTGTCCCTGCCAGTCGCCAAGCAACCCGCTCGATCAGGTGAGTCAATATCCACGGCAGTTCAGTCCAGTTTAACCTCGTCAGTTCAGACGCATCCTCTTGCGGCTCCATCTGCTGCATAGAAACACGTCATGTGCAGCAAAGCGAAAACAAAAATCCGCAGAAAGTTTCCAAAGTGAGAAACTCTAACGATTTGTGCTTGAATGCTTCTGAGTTTGCAGTGGTGCGTGTGAGTGTTGGGGTTTAAAGAATCCTACAGGGGAAATTTTAAGTGAAGTTCTCACTACATTTATAGATTTATGGTTTTTCTTCTGCTGTTGAAGGATGAATGGGAGCTTAGAAAATATGCAGTTGTGATGTCATTTGCAACAGTTTTTGTCAGTGCTTTGTGAGTGATGTCTCTAATCATGATCGACTGATGCAAACTTTACAAAAGTGCCAGAGCTTTTCACATGCAAGTACATTTCAAGGGTGTGAGAGCTTTATGCGAGTGTGTGAGCAGGGTTGTGTATCTTCAGGCGTAAGTCAAAGCTTGTCTCTGGAGTGAGCACCACCCTGACACGGGCCTCTGTCAGCTGGGGCTCCACCTATCCCACAATCCCTTGCTGCAGGCCCCTAAAGAATGAACTCTTCTTTCTCTCTCTCCCACAAACATCTGCCTGTTGCATAATCTCGTCCAAGCGGCCAGCCTCCACTGCTGCTTGTTGGTATGTCAGGCATGTGAGAGCACAAAACCCCAGTGAGAATATCCCTCTTTCGCTCTGTCGCTTTCTTTCTCTGTGCGACAATGGTCCTCGTTGTGTGATAATAGGCTGATGCTGCCTGATAAAACTATAACACTGGAGTGTGGTTGGACTTAATGGATCCTGCCTCCACACTTCAGTCTACATCAATGTCACTCAGAGTGGTAACTAACCATGCAGATAAGTCTGGTTTTATTTGCTAAAGTTTAGAGATGGATGTTCCTGGTTCCCACCAGGAACTGCAGTACAAACCCTCTGCTTTTAAAACCAGATCTATCTGTGTGGCTCTTGGGTGAGTTCTTGCTGTTGTCTGATTTGTCTTCTGCAAATAATACAAACCATCACAGCAGTGGCAGAGGTCAGGGATTCATTACTGCACCTTGAGGACGGCCTCGCCCACTGACATCATTAGATGCAATAGATTTTTATTTCTCATGAGAAATGCAGTGAGAGAAATGGATCCATCTTACTGTGCTGGTCATAGCTTTCTCATAATATTTCTCATCTATGTTTCCTGCTCTTTGCTGTCTTTTCATCTGGATCTCGCTTTCTTTTCCTGGATCTTTTTTTAGCATGTTGTCGTCCAGATGAGGTTCGTAGTGTTTTGCTTGGTGATAAAATATTAAAAACAACAAGCTGAACTACGGCAACAGAGTGAAGGAAAGGAGATGAGAACAGATGAGGCTGCTTTTAACACACAGATTTAAAATCACCTTCCTGAAAGCTGAGGTGGGTGTTGAGATGCTGTTGTGCACTGGTGCTGTTGGAGGACTGTGTGGATATAGGTGGTGCTCCTAATGAGACACCAGTAATGTAAGAGCTTGGCTCAGTCCGGGACGCAGTCCCTGGGACCCGCCCTGATGCAGCTGTTTTGTGCTGCAGGCTGCACAGCAAAGACTAATGGAGCTCACACCCACTCAGAGGAGACCAGCAACACACAGTGTACAAGAAAACACGTGAGAAATCTGAGCAAAAACCAGTCCAGCTCTCATGATTTTGTACACACACATTGAAGCAGATACATGTACATGTGTCGTCTGCGTCATTCTAACAAGTGTGTTTAATTCTGCTGAATAACATCACGGAATCACTTACGCATCGACCACTACTTCACTTGCACAACAATGTGCAAACGTCATAAATGAATTTAAATGATTGTCCAAGGACAGCACTGCAGCTCAGCAGAGAGTGGACCAGGATGCACTGGACTGGAAGAGGATAATGGGAATTCCATTTGCCTCTGAGTGATTCAGCCGCTGTGCATCACGCTAAAGACTTCCTGGCTACTATAGAGATTTAAGCTAGACGCATTCTTCAGAGATGCTCTGCAGCACAGAGCTTAGACAAGGCCAGACAGTGCAAATGGAAATTGAATTTGCTGGAAGGAGATCTGAGAACTTAGTAGGATAATCAGTTTGTTACACCTTACGTTACAATGTTGAGTCTTAAAAACATTCAAAAACTCCAATCTTTCATTCATAGCATGAGCATAAAACTTGTCTGTTAAACGTTCCACTGAATTTCTGACATTTTCCAGAGAAATAAACAAAAATATGAGACCGAAATGTGGCAAAGTTAGAAAATCTTCCCTTCATTGTTCTATCTCCATAATGAATATTGAGGTTGACATGATGGTGTAGGTGGGAGCCACTGCCTGCCACTGTTATCACCAAAACCCAGTTCATTCTTCTGTCAAGGAGCTGGGGGATAATAGCCCCAGTGTGAGCGTACTAACTGGTTCTAACTGGTGCCATGCTGCCTCAAGCAGCAAGACAATGGTGACTATTCTGCTTTGGGATGAGTGGGTGTGAGGAATGACCAGTCTGGGGTAGAAGACAGGGGTGTCCAATATGGCCTCCACACAGTGACTGGACTGTGTGGCGGTCTGGAGAGGGCACACAGCACCACAAAGGTCTGCCTGTCTGCCTCTAAGCCCAGAATGTAAGTGTCATCGTGGGAGACACAGAGAGAAGAAGAAAGGGATAGATGGTGAGGGGTAAGAGATGGGGGGGCCTGCAGTCAATCCCGTTTCATTTGACTGAGCTGGGGTAGGACGGTTGGGCGTGTTTGTCAGACAGGAAGGACTCAGGGGATGCTCAGAAGATGCATCAGGGAGCTGGACGACAGTCAGACAGAGTGAAGTCAGAGGCTCCGTGTAGAATAAGTCTGAAGAGTGGAGTCTGTTTCCTTTACTCGTGGACCATGGACAACATTCAGTGGGATGATTTCAATTTTTTTTTAGAACAATTGATCGAGCAGAGGACGGATTCTACAGTGGCCACTTAAGAACCTGGATGAGTTCTGTCATGGTACTGTTATGATTGACATGTGAAGGCCCATACTATGTATTATTAATGGTATTGTTTACGGCTGATTCACCTCCACATAACTGAGGACATACTGAATTTTCTTTTTCCTTTTTGGAAATACCCGTGCTTGAACAGTATGTGTACTCAGTCTTTTTATATGTGATGAAACAATTAGCCCCAACATTGTGTTGGAACCTAATGAAATCAGCTAGTGTTTGTGTATTCAGTGACTTATATTTGAACTTACAGTATGTATTGTGACTTGAAATAAGCATTTTTAACATACTTTACATTACAGGTCCCATTCGAAGTGGTTAAAAAGCTTTGTTTTTCTAGTCTGATGGAACGAACAGCTATAAAAAGTATTATTAATCATGTAGAAATCCTTGCTGTCCTCTGATTGATGGCAGGCTGTACTGTTCTATAGTGCATCTTTAATGTCCCAAATTTCTCAAACTTCATTTCTCTAATTCAGTGAGCAGCCGTTTTCCAAATGACGTCATGCGGAGGAGCAGGTCAACCAAGACTACACACACCATAGTATGAGCCACATGATTATTATCTGAAGTGATTTTAAAATGTAGAGAAAAAAGATGAGTAGTTAAATACCACCCAAGAACATTTTAACATTTGTTCAGGCTTTGCTGTACATCTGCACGTTCTGCTCGCGCCTCTGTGGGTTTCCTCTAGGTACTCCAGCAGTGAGGTTAAGTGGTGATTCTAAGTTGCCCAAAGGTTTGAGTGTGAATGTTTGTCTGTCTGTATATGTCAGCCCTGTGATAGACTTCACCTCACCTCTCACTCAATGAGAGCTGGGACTGGCTCCAGCATGCCTGCACAATGGATGGATAGAAACCTGCACAGATACTGAATACTTTTATCCTTTGTTCCAAGCAGCCATTGATTTCCATCTGTTTTCACATGCTATTAAAATATATTAGCATTGTTAATTGTCCAACCCTGCCTGAGTGGTGTAATCCATCAGCGTGAACATCAATCCCTCATTAATATTTATCTGTGGTGTTTTCTGGTTGTGGAAAAAATGCAGCTTAAATGTATTGGAAAAGAATTCATGGCCCTGCATCACTGTGATGATGTAACCGTGATCATAATTGATGGTCATGAGATAAACCTTGATGAGTCTGCATCCAGATTTTCATATCATATGGAAGCGAAGTCAGTGGCTCCCTAGGATATGGGAACAAATTCATTTTTCTAACACTTAACTACAAATGTGACTGTAAAACATCATCAAGAAGCTGTTGGATGATTATCTGTCACTCTAACACTTTTTCTTCTTTTTGTTTCCTGCAGTCCAACTCCTGAAATCCACAGATCTCAGCCGCCACAATCTCCTCTACCTGAAAGAGATCGGGAATGGCTGGTTCGGGAAGGTAAGCCCACGTCAGTTCCACCTCAATCTTCAGAACTACCTGCCACAGGTTTCAGCAGCCGCCCCTTATGTCCCTGCAGCTACCTGCCAGGTAGATGAAACGCAGCATCAGTGGGTTTCACATCACGGCTGTTAGTCTTTGCTCTGATCCTGTCCGTGTCTAAAATGAACTCAGTTAAAAAATGTCCGATATGCTGTGTTACCTGTGACGCCAGCCAGATCCTCGTGCCTTTCATGTCAGCTTGTACCAGACGTAGACCTCGAGAACAAATTCTACACTTCCCTCCACAGCAGACTAAATCACGTTGTTTAGTGTTTATACAGCCAGATAACTTGTTCTTATGTCTCTCTGCTTCTGTTTCTCCTCCTTTTCATACTGTTCACTCACTGTTCATCTTTTCCACCCCCGTGTACCTTGATTGGGTATGTCCATCTGTATCTAATGTCTTTCTTTTTTTTTTTTTTTGCTGAACTCCTGCATGGCTTTATGTTCATGTATTTAATTGTCACTGTCGCTCTGTGCTCATTGGCTTTGTTTGTGTGTGTACATGTGTGCATGTACCCGTCTTTCCTGTACCGCTTCAGGTTCTGCTCGGGGAGGTGAACGCAGGCCTAAATACCACCCAAGTGGTGGTGAAGGAACTCAAAGTGAGCGCCAGCGTGCAGGACCAGATGCACTTCCTGGAGGAAGCACAGCCTTACCGGTACATGCTCTCTTTGTCTTTCTGTCAGGTGGTAACTTACACGTTGACTGAAGTACTGTAGTGTAGTTTTACTGTAGTTTTAAGGTGGTTAAACTGAAGATTTCCCTCAGTTACAGAAGGTACTGTATGAAAATACACTTTATGAAATCAGGTAGAGTTTGGACTTTTGCCTTCCAACACAGATCCATCAAACCTTTAGGAATAGTTACATACCTGACCTGTATACTCTCTGTATGTTGAGAATCCTTCTGTTCTGGTTTGTTATCAAGAAACCAACTGTAACTTTACTACCTACTTGTCATAAAGACAAGTGATTCAGGATTTTGCTGTACGGTGCCCCAAAGTGTAAGGACTGATCAGATACTCATAAAGTAAAGAGGATGTACCTACACAATATGATGTGCCACTTTATTTTGGGTGCACAAAAACAGAAACTAATGATATAGTAATAAGTAATGATTGAGTTGTTACTGGTATTTGGTGCTCAGTTCCTGATTAACAGTTAATCAAGAATGACAGTTCAAAGTGCTCATTACTCTGTTTCACAAATACTAATCAAAACTAATTACTTATATCCCTGTCAGTTCCCTAGAAACTCATCATTATCTGTAGTCCATATTCAGGAACTGCTCATAAACAAGTATGAGGTTAAACCCGAGTTACTAAAATGTTTTATGCTTGTCATTATATATGATGTATGACAGAGTTGCATCACCTTCTAATATAGATTCATAAATGCTGTCAGTATAGTCAGTGTGGGTATTGTCACAGATTTACTGTGATCTCATGCTCTTCCTGTGCCCCCCAGTGCCCTGCAGCACCCTGCTCTGCTGCAGTGTTTGGCCCAGTGCGCGGAGGTCACTCCCTACCTGCTGGTGATGGAGTTTTGCCCACTGGTGAGTATCCAAACCCACAGGTGTGTGGAGAAGGGCTTACAGTATGTATAAAGGAATATTAATTGAAGTTAGTTAACAGCTGAAGTAAATACACAAAAGAGTGAATGAAAGGAGGAGTACTGACAAAATTATCATATTTAATTAGTAAAATAAACTCACTGTTTTTATATCTAGCTATGCAGCATGTGGTGTCAAAGTATATAATATCTGCAGTCTCATACTTCCTGTAGTCTATGAAAGCACATTTTTACCTTTAGATTTAATTAAAAGTCTGGATTATCTCCTGTAACTGATCCACTACTGTGAATAAGTGAAAAACTTTTCCTAATTTGTAGTTTATGTGACATTTATTTCTAATTACTTCTGGCAATGAAATATTCTTGGCAGCAGCTGTAAACATTTGGCAGCCCAGTGTAACCAATAAGTCACGATACACTTGTACCTCTCAAACTGCAGCATTAAATCAACATATATATCTGTGACGATATTGATGTGATCAAAGAACTAAGAACTGGCTTCCTGCCATTTTACATCTATAAATTTTAATCCACGTCATGGCGTGGTTGAAGGAAACTGACAGATAGAAACCAAGCAGCCACAGACAGGAAAAGTGGTCCAAGGAAAGACCATCAGTGATCCGGTGTCAGGGTCATGCACATCCAAGGCTCACTGATGTGTGTAGGGAGCAAAGTGTAGCTTGTGTCGTCTGATCCCAAAGAAGAGCTGCTGTAGCAGAAGTCGTGGGCGTGATCGACAGGCGTCCGAACACATCACAGCGATTGGGGCCACGTAGCTGCAGGTTTTGATGTTTTAATGTACATGAGAAGGAATATCTGTTATGGTCTGGAGTGGACAATCAAACTCATAATTTAGTGTTATTACTGTACAAGTACACCATAGTGACAAGACTGCCCCCCAGTGGTCAGAGGTTCTAACAGACAGATGTTTTATTTCTCTCTGCTGTTTCCAGGGGGATGTGAAGAGTTACCTCCGAAGCTGCAGGACTGCAGAGACCATGACCCCAGAGCCGCTCATTCTTCAACAGATGGCCTGTGATATCGCCTCAGGACTCATGCACCTGCACAAACACAAATTCGCGCACAGGTAGTGAGCAGTTTCTGCTTTTAAACATTCCACGTGAAAAAATGACCGTATCAAAACTATGAGCAGTTAAATCTGTTCTTGGTTGCTTCCTGGAACAATATCCTGGTGCTGCCTGAGTGCCCCTTACAGACTCCAGCATCAGTGATTTTGTTGCAGGCGGTGACCACGTCATCTCCAGAACAACTCAAAGCTCCACCCAGTCTGGAGTACCTTCGTCAGAGACAGGAGTAGATGTTTGTGTGTGTTGTCAGTTATGTAGCTGTGTTGAACAAGACCATCTAAGACTCATTACTTCATCTTCTACTTCAGTCAGTATTTTTACATGCAGGGCTTCAAAATATTTTTGTCCTGGCCTCAAGAAATGTGACCCTACTGCAGTGTTCCAGTCTTTTTTAGTATGTTTATACATAATGAAGAGATGTAACAGCTGCTTACCGGCTTCATCCTCTAACACCGCCCCCTGTGTCACCAGTGACCTGGCTTTGAGGAACTGCCTGCTGACTGCTGACGTCTCAGTGAAGATTGGAGATTATGGCCTGTCCCACACCAAGTATAAGGTAGATATATTCACCTGAAAAACATGTACATAGCAAAATAAGCAAACATAAACAGGTTATTAAAAAAAAAACTTTAAGTGGTAAAAAGCATTTGGAAAAAATAGTAACCACTAGGAGCAAATGGACAAATGCTAAATGACTGAGTGAAGGAATTAATTCAGGGACATTGTGAGTGTTTTATTATCTACGTCCAAGTGAGTTTCTACGGATCATTTCATTCTACGGAGCCCATCTCACATATTTTCATATTATTGAATTAAATTACACACTATTATCAAATAAATTTTTAAATTAACAAGAGAAAATAATTAACTACTAATTAACTGCTTAGCTGTGAAGTTTGGAAACGTAAGAATTAAATTTAATGCTTGAAAGGGATTTTTTTTTCCTTTTACTATGCAGCTGATATCAGAAGAAAATGGAATCCCTACGTGTTCTGAGTGTCTTCTGTCTGTATCAGCCTGTTAACATTATCACCCACCTCTCCTCAGGATGATTATTACGTGACAGCAGATCAGATGTACGTGCCGCTGCGCTGGATCGCTCCGGAGCTGGTGGATGAGGTGCATGGAAACCTGCTGGTGGCTGACCAGACCCAACAAAGCAATATCTGGTAGGATCAAACACATGCACTCATGTCTTTCTATAGTTTTGCAGGTTACATCCTTTTTATATTGTTTTCTTTTGTAGCTTTGTTCATTACACTCCATTGCATTGGGAAATACAACAGTTTGGTGAAAACACTATTAAACTTGTATAAAGAAAGCTTATTTTTAGTTTTGAAAGAAAGGTTTTGCACAATTGAAAGACCAGTCATACTTTGTCTGTAAAAGATCACGACCAAAGCTAAATCAGGAAATCAGGGAATATCCTGACTCTAATTATGTTTGTAAATGACAAAACATGGAAGATCCATTAGAGTTTTTTCTTCTGGAGCACAAGTATTTAGTCTACATGTAGTAAAGTACATGCTTCTAATTGCTGTTTTATGTTGAATCAGTTATATCTCCATGTTATCCTGTGTGTCAGGTCCCTCGGCGTGACTATATGGGAGCTGTTTGAGCTGGGCAACCAGCCCTACAGACACTACTCTGACAGACAGGTACTGACCTACACTGTGAGAGAGCAGCAGCTGCGACTGCCCAAACCGCTGCTCAAAGTGCCCCTGGCTGAGCGCTGGTGAGACACGCGCCACACACACACACTTAGAAACATCTTTAAATTAAATAACAGTCCCTCAGGAGAAAGACACAGACAGCAAAAATGCATCATTCAGAGCAACACAATTAAATCCCTTCTAGCATGAGTGGATTCTCATTTCTTCTGCTGCTTCTAATTATTATGTTAATTCTGCTGGTAATGCTTCCCTGTTTTGGGGGAATGTTTTTTAGTTGTCTCTTCTTTAGTCCTGTTATTAAACTTTATTAAATCAAATGCATTTTATATTTTGCTGGAATGAGGCATAACACATGTATTTCACCAGAAATATCTACTGAAATGAAATGTTTGTTTAAATTTTGTGCACTGTGTGTGAATGTTTTCCACTTTTTCTCATTTTGGGACTTCTCAGGTATGAGGTAATGCAGTTCTGCTGGCTCCAGCCTGATCAGAGACCTAATGCAGAGGAGGTCCACTTGCTGCTTAGCTATCTGTGTGCCAAGGGCGCTAGTGAAGCTGAGGAAGACTTTGAGAGGCGCTGGAACTCACTGCGTCCCAATACTGGATTAAACGGCCACCACAGCACCTCTGCGATGCCGCGAGACCACCCATCATCAACTTCCTCCTCGTTCCCTCTCCTTGAGCAGTTTTCAACAGGTGATGGGTATCACTCAGAGTCTGGGGATGATATACTGACAGTCACTGAGACCAGTCATGGCCTGAACTTTGAGTACAAGTGGGAGCAAGCCAGGGCAGACCAGTCATATAGAACCCTAGAATCCTCTAGTACTCTGGGTCAACTAAGCCATCATTGTCAGGAAGCATTTTACCCACCAGGGGGCATCGTGGGAGGCTGCCCCATGGAAAACATCAGCCATGGAGTTTCTCCTCCTTACTACCAACCAAAACATCTACATGCTCCAGGCATACTTCCCGTCCTCAGTGCCCATAGCCCTTCAATTAGCAGTGAATATTACATCCGTATCGAAGAGCCAGTGGACTGTAACATTGATCCAGATTATACAATGTGTTCCTACAGCCCAGACTACCAGGGCAGCAGTGGGAGTTTCCTAACTGGAAGTGCAGATTCAGGCGAGTGCATGGCCTGTCCGTCTAAAAATATGGGTCCCTACTGGTCAGCAGACATTCACAAGTCAGATGTGTATGACTCCAGTGACTCAAGTCCTGCTATCTCACTGACAATGGAGCCCCTTTTAGGGCAAATTTCAGACAGTAGCCCCCTACGACCCTGGGAGTCTAGTCACTATGTATCCTATAAAGACAGAGATGGGGGTTACTACTATGAACACTCACCACCTTTGGGACTAGATCACTATCTGATTGGAGCTGAGCATTCTAGTGAGCATCATCAGGAAAGCTGGGGGTCAAGGAGTTTACGTCAGGCTTTGGGTGAGTTGGAGAACCCACTAGGTATATCCCGCTCTGTAGTCCACAGTCCACCTCAACAGATGTACAGAGATGCATACTTGGACACAAGTCAGACCTCCATCATAGGAAAGAATCTTACTGGTGGCTACTATGACATGATGGGTTCCTTGAGGAAGACCATGCCAAGCCACACCAGGCACAACAGCCACTCTATCAGTATCGACATGGAGACAGAGGGGGTGCGCTTCATCGGTCATAGAGATAGTGATACAGAGGAGGAAGAATTAGAGGATATATTTGTTGAGAGACACACCTGCAACACTTGGCCTGCAAAACACCGCCACAGCAGCGTGGGTCACCACAGACGGGCAAGCCACAGCTGCAGACGGGACACTTACGTGGATTTCCACTACACAATGCCAAGTACAGACATTGAAGACTCCTGGCCAGAGGAGCACAGCCTGGCCTTCCAATCTTTACCCAAACCCATTGGCTATCTTGAGCCTCACCAGGCCAAAGACAATAGTGCCTGCCTTAGTCTGAGTAAACACCACTCAATGGTGCCTTCAGACAACTGCAACGCCCACATCTACTTGTGCCATGAGGGTGAAACTCAGGTGCCTACACCTGGAGAGTGTTGTCATTCACACTTTGTTGATCCACTCACTGGTTTGCTAGTCAGAAACAACAGCTATACTCATAGCTACAGTCACAGCAACTACATCAGAGATAAGGTCATCGACATCCCAAGCAATGAAGAGATGATCAATCTATCACCAGCTCCAGGGGGTCCCATTGTGGCCAAACCTACCATGATAATATCAGAGGGGGGTGGAGAGAAGTATGTCGACCTTACAACTGATGATACCCCATTCAAAGAGAAGAGGCAGGAACTAAATAAGGATAATCTAATCATGCAAAAACCTACAGAGCCTAAAATAGAAGAGGTGATCCTGACAATGACCAAAATCACTCCACCTCCTGCTGACAACATGCATGTGATGGTGGCACTCGCAGACCCACAGTCAGAATTGAGTCACACTGTTGATAGCGGTGTTGACCAAGGTGGCTCCAGTGTTAGCCTCACTGACATCCTCGACTGCAGTGATGACGACGATGACATGACAGACGATATCACCGACGTCACCTCAGGTATCTTTGCTGATGAAGCCAGCGAGCTAAACGCTTCTCCCGCCTTCAAGTCACTACAGAAGCAGGTAGGAACACCTGATTCCATGGAGTCCATGGATCTGCCATCTGCAGCGTGTTCTTGTGAAGCCTTTAGCCCTGCATCCTCCCATCCTTCCAGTTCACCTAAAGCTATGGACAGTGGCTATGACACGGAAAATAATGAGAGCCCTGAGTTTGTACCCAAAGAGCCTCATGAACCCCGTGAACAACCTCTTGGAAAGCCTAAACTTGATACTAGTCTCGAGGAGGATGAGGTGCTGGAAGAACAAAGAGTTAATGATAATAATGATAATGATAATCAGCTTGAGGCTGAAGTGGTGCCTACAGAGGGAGAACCATCACTGGGTGAAGATTTGGTTTTAGAAACCTCTCAGACAGATGACAACATCCTTTTACCACTGAGTGATAAAACCCCATACAGAGACTCTGCCTACTTTTCAGATTATGAGAATGAAAGGCAGTCTAGAGATGAAGGGGAGGACCTGCCAGAGCGAGTTATAGATGAACAAAATGTTGAAAATGAGCAACACATGGGAGAAAAGAAGGGTGAGAAAAGGAAGAATGAAGAGGGTGACGAGCTAATGGACAGTGTAGCAAACAAAGACCTAAAACTTGAAATATTAACAGGAGGAACAGAACCCTCTTCTCTACCAGAGATGGAGGCATACTTGACAGAAGTGTGCAGCCAACAGGATGAGGAGCTAGGGCAACCTCTGGAGCCTTCTGACACTGCTTCAATAACAGAGGGAGGACTGGATGAGTGGCCATCCCAGGAAGAAAGCTCATCCTTGGGTGACTGGGCAGCAGAGGTGGTGGGGGCCATGGAAGAAGCCCTTGGTGCCCTGAATGGAGATTGTACCTTTGTCAAGGTAGAGGAGATGGAAGCAGAGTGCATGGCAGAAACTGTTCAGGTTTCAGAAACAACCGAAGAGCCAGCAATCAAGAACAGTCCATCAGGGAAATCTGATGGACACACTTTACCCAAAGATGAGGTGGCCTTGCAACACACAGCAGCCAGACGATTTTCTTCTTCTTCTCCTCCACCTCCATCCATCCCACCCCCTCCGCTCCCTACAACGGAGGGTCAGGGGTCTTTAGCTGATGGGGAAGATGCTGACAAGGAGGATGGTGATACTGATGACAGCGATGAGTCGGATGAGGAGCTGCGAACCTACAGTGTTCAAGAACAGAGCGGGGGGGAGGACAGTGAGGATGAGTGCCACCTGGTGCCCATCATAGTGAGTGACAACAGTGAAGCCCACAAACTTCGAAGCCTCTTAAAGATGCCAGTCCTTCTTACAACAGAGAACCTGGAGGAGGAACTGGAACGCAAGAAGAAGACGGTGTCTTTTTTTGATGACGTGACAGTCTACTTGTTTGATCAGGTGAGTTGCAG
>JAUBNQ010000011.1:17569412-17586609 GCA_032353495.1 Ctenopoma kingsleyae
AAAAAAAGGAACTTAACACAACCTTGTTTGCCATCACATAACGATACAGATAAAGTCAACACTCACATTTGTATTGTATTAGTCCACATGCATCAGTCATAGTTACACTGATACAGGTTTTATCAGGTTCAGTACCAATACTTTTGGATTTGAGCTGCAAATATAAGATGTAGAGATATTTTAACACCACATTAGATTTGGGGAGGTGAAAACACCATGATAGGTTCCCAGGTATAAAGTGTAATGCTGTGTTCCATTTACCTCAGAGATCGGCGCTAAGAATGACGTCACACTGAAGTCGTGTTAACCGTAACGGTAACACTTCTCGCATCATTACCAGTTTCTAACGCATGTCTACAGATGTTGGACAGTCCTGCATGTACTATGTGTATGGCTGCCTTGGACTGCTGGATTTGGGGTCAAGGTTGGAGATGTTCTCCCAACTTCCAGGTGAAATTTCTGAATGTGAATATAATCTAAACCTGTGGAACCTCTGACCACAACATCACATCTATCACGTGCATGTGAAATGTGCTGAACAGGTTGTATAAAAAACCCTGATCATCACCTGCAATGATCTGTACTGACAAGGCCTAAAACGCTGCCATCTAGTGGTTACTGTGGTATTTACACAGCACAACGTTCCACAGTGGACAACATCACAGTTAGGTGTGGTCACGATTACTAAAGAGCACACTCAGCTGTGATTATTTCAGCTCTTAGAGGTCAATGCAGAGAGTGTGTTTGGTCTTTAAATTATCTTTTACATTATATTTTAATTTCATTAATTTTTTTTCCACACTTATCTATCTCTATATGTCGATTTTTAAGAGAAGCCACTCAGTCAAACTAATAACCTGTATGAGTGTAACCCTGATGCTTGTATCATAGTCGATGTTTTCTTAAACAAAATAGAAGACAATGCAATCACACGGTTTTTCTTCTATTGATTGTATTATGGAACATTTCTCTGTTGAAAATGTTGCTTTAAGAAGATCTTACAAACGGCACTAAGAACAGTATAATCAAACGTGAATCAATGCAATCTGAGAACCAGTACAGAGCATCATTACTGCCAGTACAAATATCTTGCTTATTATTATTATTATTATTATAATATCACACAATGTAAGTTTTCCTGTGAGCATACAGTTAGTGGTAGATACAGTACTATGAGTAGTGTGCTTATAAGTTTCAATAATATTGCTTAGTGCAGATTTATTCCACAGATAGTGATTTTCTCTGCCTAGTCTATTATCTCCTCTTCATCTTCCTGAAACACCTGAGTTGTCGTACTTTAGATTATCCACCTTCAGACAAACAACTGGCATTTCTGTGTTCTGTTGCCCTTTACGGTGGCAGTATTAAGTAGTGAGGCTAAAAAGGTGAAACACCTGACTGATGTTAAAGCCCTTTTAGTGACCAAGGCAGAGGGGAGGAAGCTGTATCCTCGACCTGACTACTCATCCGGTGAGTCTTTATAAGGAGCCGATCTTTATCCACATTAAGAGGCAATAATTCAGGCTGTGAAGACGAACTGAGAATCGAGACGTGAGCCACGCAGGCAAACATCTTTTCTAATTATTGTAATTTCACACCCCAGGTGAGTGAGTTTTGTAAATTCTGACTTTCACTGTGCTTTCTATACTAGAAGATCAAATGAAAAGTAATTCCAGCTTTCATTTACATGGCACCGTCTCTCAGCTACATACAGGGATCACAGAAATACGAATTGCAGTGGTGCAGTTTATTTGCTGGTCATCATTAATTATTATTTAGTAGCACTACTGTAACACTGTGGCTGAATCGTGCAGCTGTGCACCAGTAATCCACGTACAGCTGGTTTGAAATGAGGGAGAGCTCAGTAATCCCCTGGGGGAGTTGAGGCTTTCTCCAAGGAGTCATAGTGAACGTCATCAAGCTGGTCATCCTCAACTTCATCCTCATCGTCAGAAAGAGGTGGTTTGGTTGGGGCCTCCACGTCCGGCTCGCTGGGTGGATCATCACTGAGGAAAGTAAACAAAAAGCATTTAACTTATTTTTTTATTGATAAAATGGAATTTAAATCGTCCATATAATAGCAAATAATGTGAGAAAAAGGTAGAACAGGATGACATATCGTTTCTTTACACCAACAGTGCAGTTAGAGCAAAAGCAGTGAAGTAAATAAAAGCCTCACGAATCGAGCAAAACAAGAGCTGACACATGCAACACATTTCAAGGAATGCACAAGTATCATGTACCAAAGACGACTGATGAGGTCACTATGCAGCCACAGAAAAAAAAACTGTGATAGAAACAACCCCAAAGCCACTGCACAACACCCACAGGCAACACGACGATGATGAAAGACTGAAAGAGGAAGAAGCTGCACAAAGACCCAGAGTCAGAGTCAGTCACTTACGATGGGTTTGATCACTCAAAAGCGGGCGTAATCAGGCCCTGTACTGAAAGGCAGAGAGAGTCCCTGTGTGTCAACGTTCAGCAGTATTTCCAATAACAAATCATCCTATTATACTTTACATACATGTGCATATTTAACAACTATTAACATTAATCAGAAAGTTCATAGGGTTTATGAGACCATGACTGAGAAATCTGGAAGCCTCCATTTAAATCTTCACGTTGTTTATTATTATTATGTAAAGTTCTACTTCATCACCAGAGACTGGAGGTTCATGTGTACATTTATTCAGAGGAACTGGGACTAGGCTTTTCTGCAGGAGCTCCAGGTTACGTGAATAATTCAGTGATTCGGTTTTATTTTCACTATAAGTTTAATTAACCATGTACATGTTACACTGACTGGATAAAAAGTCAAATCGGCCAAATTAAGAAAGGAGCTGTAGAGGTTTTGTTGTATTCTAGATGTTATCCAAAGAATTCTGGGAAGAGGAAAGCTTTGCAGCATGAAATCCTGCAACTTATCTAAGCAGGAAAATCCATCTGTCTGATAATTCAACATTTAACAGACTTTAAGAATAATTATTATTATTATTATTAATAATACTTTATTGATCCCCTTGGAAAATTGTTGTTTGGACAGCTGCTAGACCTGTGTAGCTGTGACATGTAGCTTCGGGGGGGACTGAGAATCAAACCGCTGACCCTTGGGTTGCAAGACGACCGCGCTACCCACTGAGCTGTCATGTATAGTGCATTTTACTGTTTTTACTTCTAAGGATTTTCCTGTTTAGATCGATTAAACGGTGTAATTTAAAGTTTGACCTTTAGCTTTAATGAGCATTTTTCTATTGTGGTCTTGGGACTTTTACCAAACTCAGACACTAACATGCGTCCTTCACCACCGATAGCGATGCACAACATACAAGCTGCAGTGTTCAGGTCAGTAGAGGCTGCCAGTCAACTCAGTGATGGTCTTTTTTGTTCATGGCAATTCACTTTATTTCAGTATCACTGTAATAATTCAATTATATAATAATGACACATGCATACATTGATAAAACAAACAAATCATTGCTGTGTTACAGTAGAATCGTGATTCAGAAACATTAACATAAGAACATAGGACACCAAAATAAAACAGGCAGCCACGCAGACCGGCATAAAAACCAAAACCCAAGTGAACTAAACAAATGAATAAGGTGTGATTAGGGGACTCAGACACAAATACACAAACACTTGAGTTAAAAATGTACCTTTGCTAGCAGCAGCAGGAGGAGGAGGAGCAGGCCAGTGGGTTTATGGCAGGTCAGGGCAAGTAGGATGCAGAGTAAAGACTACTGTGCACTGAACACACACACTGTACTGCACATGCAACAAGACTGGTGGGAGGTTATGATGGGGGCTGTCGCAGTTCCGGCAATGTCGAAATGAGAAGTGACACCAAATGTGCAAAAAGAGCCGGTTAATGTGTTAAAGCAAGAGGTGATCACCGGTTTGTTAGCTGTGGGAAACAAATGTACTTTTTTTTTCCTCTTAGGATATGACAAATAAGCAAACAAAAGGTTTTCAGAGAAGCCTGAGATGTCAGAAAAAAGCATTTACGCTGCCATAAAACTAAGAAAAAAATCATTCCAATGCTGCGAGTTTAGCTAAAATCTACTAGATTCTGCTGCTGTAGATTAGTCTAAAATACAGATTAGATTCACAAACTTAAAAAGAAACAAAAACTATTACACATGCAATCTGGAGACAAAAAAAACAGCCTAAATATAAACCAACAGAAACAACAAAAATGTCCATCGTCATAAATTTATTTAATACTTTACTTGTAGAAATCCACCATACATTTGAGGTCATCAATTTTACACGTGTTGGTGCCCCCAAAGCATGCACATCCATAAATTCTCTGTACAATATTTAGATCGTTTTCTTTCACAACAAAAATCCTTCAAAATAAAAGCACATCAGTCGATGTAGGAGTTATTGGGCCACAGGTGATTGGCGTGCTATCTCTGCAGCGATGGCAGTCGTACCTTGGCCTTATTTTAGTGGAGAAAGAAGAAACACTGGCAGCTTGCAGATGTTTGCGCTCGACTTTTGTCTCTAAATTCATCAAAACAGAGATGGAAAAAAAGGGGAGTTGACAAAGCTGAGGGGGAAGACGAGTGTTAGGTCAGAGACAAACTGAGAGGAGAGGAAGAGGAAGAGGAAGAAGAGCAAAGAGACACAAGACAGCAAGGACAACATCTCTACAATGCAAAAAAGTCCATCCAGACTCAGTCGTAAATATTTTTCTTCAAAATAAAAAAGAAAAAGCTAAATTATTGTGGACATTTTTGCAGAGTAGGGAGCATGGGAGAGGTGCACTGTTTAAAGTTTCACCTGCTCTCTTTGGTAAAGACAGTACTTGGATTATTTTCCTAATGCAGAAGATTTTGAAACCGACAATGAGAGACCGATAGTTATTTAGCTAGTTAGTGGACACCAGATGTCAAGCAGAGGGTGGTTAGTACAGACAGGCACTAACTGGACCGACGTACAGACAAGCAGACCAGCTTCTTTATTAAGCACAGAGAATCAGACAAACAGTTCTTTTATCTTCAAGACATGATCTTTTTTTGTTTTTTTAAAATCACTGGAGGTTTTTAAATCACGCCTTTAATTGCAAAGACAACAGTACAAGCAGGCTGAATGAGGTTTAACTCCTCACCCCGTTAAGGCCATAAATCTATACACTGGATAAATGTGGCACAGTTACACCACTTTAACACCAATTACTCCGGTTCACTGTGACAATACTGCTGATGCCTCATTTGAGCCTCTGGATCCAGAGGTTCATCAGCATTTATGTTAACAAATCTAAAGTTGCCATTAAAATATAATATTCACATTAGTTATCTAACCCACAGTAAGAGACACCACAGTATGTCCAAATGTAGATAAAAAACTTGAATGTTTGCAAATGAAGAATGATGTTGGAGATCTTGTACCAAGTCAAACGGCGGTACCAGTTGTCTTTTCTTTCATGCATGAACAGCAGAGCTGCTACCTACCAAATAATTAGCCTTTTAATTTTTTATTTTGCTGTAGTCTGTTAGTACTTTACCAACTATCACAATTTTCAGACTAATAGTTTTCGGCACTAAACCAAGTCAAAGCCTCGTATGTCTTTCAGGGACGAGGGTTAGTTGACCTCATTCAGCCTTGGCATGATAGTCACACAACACAATAGATAGTCCAAGGACCCCAGGCACCAGGGTTTGTGTGTCTGAGCACAGTGTCCCTCCATAAAGATGTTGGAGAACAAGTTCCAAGGCTGATATTGAAAAAGTTACAGTAAGTTTGCTCACAGAAAGTCAGAAATATAGACTATAAGGTGTTTGTTTTTTTGTATGAACTGACCATTGATACTGTATGACAAGCACTTCTGTATGGCACAGTTATGTACAGTAAACATTCCCTTCACATTGTTCCCGCTCCATAAGTTAAAACAGTTAGAACAGTTGTTCACTACTTGTGATACATGGCCTCTTATGTCAGAGGAAATTAAAAAACCTCACAGCATGAAAAGGTAAAGTTATTGTTAAATACTGAAAGACCCAGTAAAAGAATTGATTGTAATGTCTTTTTACATTATGAAAATCCTCTTTGGGATCAACAACTTTAACATTACACCCTGATATGAATATCCTTTACATTGTCATTCTGATGGAGAGCACGGACATTGGAAAATCTATTTCTTCCCTTTCATGGGGACATATGATCCCCAGCGATATATAAAAGGAATGTACATGCATGAAAGACAAGCAAAAGATACGTTTTCCTCAGAGAAAATGTCCATCACATCGATTTTGAATATTCGGACAGCACACAGTCGGTTTTGTTCTGGTTGGGCTTGATGCGGCTGTGCACAGAGGCTTCACCAGAGTCCCCGTGTGGCTACCGGCCAGTTAGACACCAGAAGGCAGGATAGGGGGAGGATGGGTGAGATCGGTACGGATCCAAGCCTCTTCCTTGCATTGATCGGCTCGGGGAGAGTTTATTGCCGTAAGCAGGAGGTAGAGAGGCAGGAAAGAGGGAGTGAGGATGAGGAAAGGGGGTTGGATTCAGAGACGGCGAGGTGCCTGTCCTATTGCATCATCTGGCTGAGTCTGTGCTTGTTTGTCTGTCTGTCCTCACACTGTCGAAATCAATTTGCCCTCTGTGGAACTGTGGACAAAGAGAGGGAAAGGCTTCCAGGTGGGCTGGCTCAGGAGAAATGGCAGCAAACACAACCAGGACACACGGAGAGGCAGAAACCAGGTCTACCCTCATGAGAACCAAAACCTAATAAACTAAGAGCCTGACTAGAACTTCCTGCAGTATGAAGGGTTTAAAGCAGGGTGACCTTATCTAAGACTGACTGGGTGGGTGGGTGGGTGCAGTGCAGGGCATGGGGTGGAGCTGCCAGGTCAAAGCATGAGTGTTCTGACAAAACGAAAACTTAGATCAACTTAAACTTAACACAGAAAACCAATTTAATCAACAGCATGCCTTAAAATGTTATTTATTTTTCCTGTTTGAATGGTCAAACTGTGTCTGACTGTAGGATGAGATGGAGCTCATCGCTGACCAAACACAAAAACAACCACTGAGTCAAAAAAAAGAGCACAAAGAAAAACAACATAAAACAAAAAGTCAGGGTGTCCTGCTGGTTGCGTGTTTGCAGGTCTGGACTTAAGGCTGTGAGCCATTAAACGACCCAGTCCCTCAACTCTCCGTCTTCAACTGTTTCAACATGATTCCAGGACAGTTCCCTGAAAGTTCAGTCAATTCATTCACCAGCAGCTAATAAACAAGACCCCAGAGGCCATTCCCTCACTGGCTTCCCACCCACAAGCTCTTGAAGTGAAGTTTAATTTGCCCACAGGCAGTATTTGAACTTTGCTGATGTTCTTTTTGAACTGACTGAATTGGAACTGAATTGAACCAGATTTTGGAAAATAAAACATTTACGAACAAGTTAAAAGGTTCTTACCTTGTGGGGAAGCGAGGCTCGTACTCTTCAGCTCCTTGCTGTAAAGACAAAAAGATTAGAGATTTAATAAATCCTGCTGAAACTGTCAGTGGATGCTGCAATGACCAACAGAGCCAGCAGAGGGCAGAAAAGAAACATGGCACAAGAGATACTGTAAGAGCTGTAGGAGTAAAAAGCTCGTCCTAGATATCAAGATACTGTTGAAATGATGCCTTTCAATAAAAGAAAGAGAAATATATAATTCCTTGTCATGTCTTACGGTGTCCGTGTGTCTCAGCACACACTTCTCTCCAGGTTCATTTGCCCTTTGAGCATCGTGGTGATTTAAACACATTTAAATGTCTATGTTCAAACAGCATTTTGTGAAGGGAACTGACCCCTAACTACATGCTGACGTACGCTCACTAAAATGCTTTCGACTCCGCAGATGTGTCCAACCACCCATAGAAACACAACAGCTGTCTCATGACATACAAATCATCAACAAATCATCAAATCTGTGTCTGCTGGACGAGCTCGTATGTGCATGAGCCTGACGACTAAACCCAGTTCTCCTTAAATGTCAGCAGAGATGTTTCCATGCTAAATACTGTGAAGCGGAAAGAACAGTTTAAGTTGTTATGTGACTGCTGAGCAATTAAACATCGCCCACATTTAATGTTCCAGGTGAGGCGTGGGAGGAAAGCTGGGCTGATAGTGAAGGGCTTAGTGTTGCATAAGTCTACTTCTGATTTTACCTTCTTAAAAACTCACTCCCCTTCTCTCTCCCTCTTTTTTATTTCACACAGTTGGGCGAACGCTCACTTGTTCATCAACTGATGCCTGTCACAAGCATGTCCCTTAGAGACGCAGGCAGCCAGGCGAAGAGGAAGACTTCTCCAGTCTGAGCTGTGCCATGTCTTACACTCGACCCTCCCTAAACAGGAACGTGTGCAGCAAAGTGGAACAGATTTCTGTGTTTATATAAGCTAATGTAGCAGAGCATTCTCTGTGACACTGCAGAATTCTGAGTGCTGGTAACGTAGGAGACAGCTCGTCAAAGTTAAGCTGTTCCACTACTGTATCTCAGGTCAGCAGCGCTTAGGGAAGCAAACTCCAAACTTTCAGATAGACGAGCTCAGATCTTTGCTGGGTTTCGGGTGACAGCTCAGCTCATGTGTCATGTGTGAAGTGTGTGGGTAGATGCCAGCGAGTATGTGTGCTTGTGTGCTTGTTTTGAAGGACCCCCACCTGTGAGAAGCCTGGCACCGCCACGCTGTAGGGGCGTTGTTGTCTGCCATGCAGCGCAGCAGCAGTCTGTGCCGCCATACGGGACTGGATGCTGTAATCAGGGACGGGGAGAGCCATGTCTTCTCTCTCTAGAAGGTTGCCTGTGCTGCTGCTCTTCCCGTGGTGGAGGCTGGAAACACAGGTGTGCAGAAAATTAGAAAACCGTAAACAAGTTGTCCCCTGGGGCCAATCAGGGACAAACATGTTGCTTTATGGGTGTTTTTTTGGAGTAGATGTGCAGGAAAGCCACCGGACAACAGGACTGTTATTTGATTAGTTATTTCATGATCAATTTTCAAACTATTAATAAAGCATAATAAAACAAGAAGACCAAACAAATACATAAATACCTACTTGTGTACTCGAAGTTGCCTCATGGAGTCACCATCACTGTCGGTGATCACCCTCGTGTAGGAGAAAGGAAACCAGCCACGCCTGGAAGAGGTGACGCCACATTTTAACAACACTAAACACAAGGAGTCGTATATCCAATAAAATTAATAACTCTCTGCCAGTGGCCTTCATTTTCAGCAAACATAACAAACGTAAGTTGCACTCACATCCTCGTCTTCTCACTCTCTCCGTAGTGCCAGCCATCGCGGGCCTCAGGAACCAGCAGGGTTATGATGTCACCTTCACAGAAGCTCAGCAGAGTGCTGTTGTCACCAGCTGCATGGGAGAAGATGGCCTGGACACGAGTTCTCCCATTTCTCTCCAGCCCTGCAGCCATGGAGCTGGACCGGGGCAGCGTGCGGGTCTCTGCTGGTAGAAGTGACAGCAGGAGGAACATTGTGTAAAACATACTGTTCCTCCATATGCTTACGTTTCTGATACAAACCAGTTTTTTTTATATTAAATCATCTTTAGACGCGTAACACAACAGCTCATTTTTTACATGAACGTGTTTCTGTCATACATCTATTTTTACTCATATTATCTCCTCGTTTCTTATATGACACCTCCTTCCATTCCCATTCCTGTTTCTTATTAAACCAGCACCATGTCTGACATCCAGGCAGACGCTTCCATTAGCTCTGTAAGTGTTTTTCATCTTGGAGATACAACAACACTTTTCAATAAATGCATTACAGTCTAATACAGTATATTTGCTCTGATAAAAAGAGTAGTGAATGCTGAAAGTTAAAGCTGCATTACTTACACTTTCTTCACCAGCTATTCTAAGTTCATCTACTGTGCAGCAGGTTTAACAGAGCTTTCTTTTTAAAAACGGCTGCTGATGTTGAAAACACAACCAAAACAGCTCTAAGGCCAAAACACTGAAGCTAAAACTGCTTGGTACTTCCTCTCCTCTCATATTAAGTGTAGTCATTGGATTTATTCTTAACATAATAATACTATTAGGACTGTAAATCTCCTGCAGTGTTCATTTAGTAAATGCTTTGCCAAGTACAAAAATGACCATTACATGTTGCCATGGACTTATGCTATATTAAATCCCTTGAAAGAGAAGTTAAATATAGAGCACAGTTGGTCATTGTTTCACAGTGTGTTTTCTTACTCAGTGTGGTCTTGCTCTTAGCAGGAGCGGCCTTGCGCACTGGCAGGGTGTTGGAATACACCTCCCCTCCGTGCCGCTGTGTCTGTGGCGAGGCCTTGCCCTGGGCAACCTTGCTCTCCATCCATTGCTGGTAGTCTTCTCCTCCGTGGGCACCGGCAGTGCCGTTCATCACCGGCATCGCTCCTTCCACACCTCCCATCAGCCTCTGAGAAGTTGATGAAATTTGCATACAGGCAATTAAAGCACAAACTGTTTCTCTCTTTTAATGACCTGAAGCTGTTATGTAACATCCTGCAGCTCATTAATAAAGATGAACAAAGTAGAGAGAAAATCTGGGTCAGGAAATGATGATTAATGAAAAGACTACATCTGAGTGTATGTTGCTAAAGATAAACTTATGGAACGACTACTGGGAGACTGCAAAGAATTTCAAAGTGTGATTAATCTGAGAGCATAAAACGCCACAGAATGTGCACCACGCTTTTTAATTAGAAACTCCAGCCAAGCTGAGGCAGTTCCATGCACATATTCATGTCCCCCCCCCCAAATAACCAGGCCTGCAGAAGGGGGCGGTGCTCTAAAAGAGCCTAAGGACACGAGGACTTTAAGTCACTTGTGTGCAACAAGCTAATTAGCATCACTTGCAAATTATGTCATTTGCATTCACCAGAGTTTTCAGCAGCTGCATCTAGAGGCAACACCCGCTGATATGCTCCAAGGGCCTGATTAGACAACACTCTGCATGTATGCTGCTCTCTTAGTGGGAGCCAATTTAAGTTTTACACTGGCAATGAAGACATTTAACTAAAATGGGTATGTTGGCTAATTGATGATATGTGTCAAGGGTTATTTGGAGGATTAACAATTTGATAGTTTAAGCTCAAAATCAGGTTTGTGTTAAGACCGCATTGTCGGTGAGGTTCTCACAATTTCAAATGTGGGTGCCATTCCAGACAAATCTTTTTTTTACAACATGAGATGGTATAAATGACACAGAACCCAGTGACATACTGCAGTAGCCCATGATAACATCACTCAATACAGTAGGGGAACATACCTGCTGTCCCATAGCCCCGCCGGCCCTGAGAACTGCCAGTTCTGGAGGCACTGGCAGGGGTTTAGCACCAGGGATGGGCTCAGAGATGGGCATGCCTGGATGATGAGCACCAGGAGCCATGGTGCCCGCTGCACTGCTCATCTGCTGAGCCAGAAACATGGCACGATCTGGCAGTTTGTTGGGCTCGGCACATGCCTGCTGCCACATCGGGATCTTCTGGGATAAAAGCTCCTTCCCCTGGAGGAAGCGAGGAATTGAGGGGTTGGTAACACATTACAGAGAATTAAAAGTTCAACATTAGCTCCAGAGGCAACGCTGCTTTTGCTAATGTTGGATGGAATTTCCCTACTGATGTCAACATGGCACCACATTATTCACATAAGCAGAATGACAGGTGGGATAGAGACAGATATGAATCCTTTTATAAATGCGCTCTTTTGAGAAACTCTCAGCTGGTGCTTGAAGAGCTGACTTACTTTGCCTTTGTGCATTATACAGTAGGGCAGTTACATAAAGACACTGCTCATTTGCATTAATCATCTGCAAATAAAACGAGGGAGTTGTGCATCTTTGAACATGGGAAAGAAGGGAGAATCTGCTCTTCAAACAGTTTTAACTCCACCAGGCTGGTGTGGAGGATAAACAGTGTGGTTCCAAGGTTGTCTAGCCCTGCTGTTTGTGTGTGGGCAGGAGAGTCAGGTGTCAAGATGTGGGAGGGACGATCAAGCAAACACATGCATAGAAAAGCACAGCAAAAAACACATTCATAACAAGAACGGGCGTTGTGTTACAGACTTAAACACAATTGAAAAAATCTTGTTTCTTGTGACCATGAATGTTCACAAAGTTTCTATGACAGGGTTCAATTCCATTAGTTCCCAATAAACAGAATTCCCACAGAGCAAAATAGATTGTTTTGTTCAAACAAATAGTGAAAAAACAACAAATGCCGATATTTGAAAAGATGGAATCTGAGAATCTTTGGCACTGACAAGTGAAAACTGTTGAAGAGACCTGAGCGACTAATGGGTTTGCTTGAAATGAGTCACTGAGCCTTGTGAGGACATTATTATTATTATTATTAACAACTGAATGTTAATATGGAAGCTGATTGGTTCAAACGAGGTGTGAGAGAAGCAGTTTACTGCAAGATTGAAGGACCCTCGTTAAACAGAGGAGGTGGCCTTAGACATAATCTATCACCCACTTACAATGCAGTTCTTTCAAGTCTTTCAAGTCCAGTTGCTATTGAAAAAAAAAATACTGAAATTAAAAAAAAATACTACCATATTTGTCCCATGGGGGTCATCACAGCAGATCATGGTCTGCACATTAATTTACAGTTTTACTTCCTGATACAACCCTCTCCAGTTTTCACCAGGCTTAGGAGCGCCACCCAGAGCTCACAGCTCTGTGCACTGGGCTCTTTTGGACGTCTTGGGGGTTCAGTGTCTTGTCCAGGCACACCTCAACATATAGTCAGAGGAGACGGGGCATGATCCACCAAACCTAGTTAATTACATAATAATTACTCAGAAAATGTTTGTCAAAGTAACTGACATTAGAACTAATTAGTACCTATTTTAATGCTATTTTTTATTGTTGGTAATAAATTTCCTCCTTGATTAATAAAGAGTTTCTGCTGCTGATGCATCATCACATCAGCAGTTTGTGTTCTGAGCTTCCTCCCTCTGTCTATCAGTCACTCATTCAGACACTTTCACACCCACACACGCACCGACTCTGAACCAAGTGTTCCTGCAGAAGTAGGTCATTCTCTCCCCCGCTGCCTCCCCCCATTCACTCCTCCTGCTCACCCACTCACCCTCCATCCTCTCTCACTTCACATTTCCCCAGTGTGAGAGGTGGGAGAGACATGTTGTTCTTATCAACTTTTCTCCATTTGTTAGATAATACACAACTGCGGAGTGATGCATGTGAAGCTGAGACACAGCAGCAGGTCACTTGCTGTCGCTTCCTGAATGAAATGGATGAATAAAGTCAGAGGGCGACAGTCTCTGGGAAACCTAAAAGACTTTCATAAGCTGAACAGAATTCAGAGTTTATTTTATTGTACTTTTAAATGTATAATGTAAATTAAGACCAGACTTTGTAGCAGAACTTTTATCCAGTAAAATGTGGATGAAACAAAGGTTGTTTCCAACATATATGCTTTAACCCACGTGTTGCCTACTACAGACATTTTTAACGTGGAATCAGCACCTACGAGGTAAAAGATGAAGAGATAAAGAACAGTTAGTGGTTCCTTCTCACCTTGCCGTGATAGGCAGTGCCGGTCTTGGCCACGGCACACTGACGGTCCACCAGGAAGCAGTACCTCCTCCTCTCCTCAGACAGAGCGTTCTTGTAGCCCTCAGCGATGTAGCTGTCCAGCTCGCTTTGCTTATTGCTGATGGCTTCCACATACTGGAAGGAAAGGAAGGAAGAAGACGGCATGAAGTGTCAGAGTTGGATTCCAAGTTTCCTCCGACATCGTTTAGTTTTTTAATGCACAAAGTGATTTGAATAGAGGATAAACAAGTGTAGTCTGTGTCTCTCAGGGCTTTAAAAATGACATTTCAAAACATCCAACAGCAACATATTTTCACAGAATTATTATTCTGTGTAACATGGAGATCTGTGAGCACTGAAAATAAAATGAAATCACCTGTTTAACATTTGAAGCTTTGAATCACTTCAGCAGCATTTTGATGGATTTTCATGAATGGACTGTGACATACTCAACACATCACGATTAGAACATTTAAAAAAAAGCAGGCAAATTGTGCTTTTGTGTGCGACAGTCGCTGCATATCTGGAAAATGTCACAGCACATCAGAGCTGAAAACCCATGAATTAAAGAGAGAGAGGTCCTCCCACCAGCCCATCAGCCTGTCTCCTCTTACATTATGCATCTACTGTGTGATAGTGGCGGTTAGATTTTCAGTCTTGTTCCACCTGTATCTGACTTTTAAACCCGTTCACCTTCCTTTTCTTCACCGTCTCAGCCCACTGAGGACATCTGCTCTCCACCAAACAAAGCACAGCCACTCGTCCGCGTCTAGCAGCAGCGAATCCGTATCCTCAGGTTCGCTCACTGTATGCGCTAAAAGCATTTCAAGTTGAATAATGCAAAGCGGCGTTCTATAAGTGCCAGACGGCGCCAGGCTCCAGTATAAGGTGTTAATGATCAGAGAAAGTGAGCAGCCTACGCTCGGTCATACAGGACTGGCCGGCATAAGTCACAGCAGCTCTGAAAGTCTCTCTGAACATGTCTACATGCAAAAAAGACAAACTGGAGAAAACGACCTGGTTTTAAATGACAGACTGAAGCCACCTAATGATGCGCTGTAACCATCATCACACATTAAGCATCACAAGATGTGCTAATCAGGTAATTAAGCTAATTTATGCATTCATTAGTAAATACATCAGTGTCAACAACATACTTCTTTATCTCCAAATAAAAAAATAGGTTCAATCTAATTTTATCACCCTCTACAGTGAGTCACATATTTCCTCAAACACAAATGAAATATACATAAAGAGCTTTGCTAATGTGGATCCGTTTTATTTTTAAAACATTTATGACAGCATAGCTAAAAAATGTATTGTATTTATTTCATTTATTATTAAGGGGGAAATGAACACTTGAAATTCTTGTATTTATGAGCCTTAATTATTGATAATTAATCATTAATTCACCTTCATTTCCCAAACGTTTTGGAAAATTCATGCACAATAAGATAAAAAGCTGTTTCACTATGGTAAAACAAAGATCCATGTTTGGTTCTGTGGTAAATCCTTCATGTCTAGACAAAAGACTTTCCTTAAACTTTAGCTCATCTCCCAGCCTCCCCGCTCCACCTCCTCCACAGTCTGTCAGTCTCCATTACACTGTCACCGTCCACAGCCTCTGCAGGCAAAGTGAGGCGTTCAGTGGTTTTCAAGGGGATGACATCCCTCCAGTGATCGACCGTCTCTGTAAGTGTTAGTCGCATCTCGGTAATGAGCCTAATAGCCACGGATTGACAGAGAAGATGAGACAATGCCTGCAGACACCCTGCAATTAATCTCATCCTTTCCCCCCCTTCTGTACAGGCTGATTACAGGGAGAAGAGGTGAGAGGAAAATATAGAAACCTCATTAGTGCTGAATACAGTGTCGAGCTGAGCCATGAACTAACTTGACTTCTGAATAATGACGTATTATTTTACTCTGACATATAGTTCAGTCAGGGAAAATTTTAATTAGCCAGCATATTTAGACAATTTGAAATGTTTTATTCTTTCAGCAGATGCTTCAGTTGCTGTGGTAGTTCACGCCACTGTCCTGTAAAACACGACTTTACTTAATACTTGTACCTAATTTAGCTTCCTGAGGGATTTCTTACATTTTACATGTTTCTGGAGACTAAAGACCAGATGATAAAGTTTTTTCTTTTAGTCCCGATCCAAGATTTTAGGCAGAAACATCATGTGTCTGAAGTAGTAAAAGTCTGATGTAGGTTTAGTCGGGAAATGTCAGCGATACCATTTTGCCACACGATGGCGCCATAGCATCACACCTTAAATCTTTCAAATTTGGCATCTCTCCTTCACTCTTGTTTGACTTTTACACATTTCAGCAGGATAATCAAATCCAAATGTAAGTGGAGGAGAAGTTAGTGGAAATCTTGTGCCTGAATATGGTCATTGAGCAGGAAATCGGACATTTCGAGCTACTGAACAAGGTCCTTGATGTGGGCGCACAATAGCTCAACATGCACCAAGCACCCACAGTGAAATAATAAATGGTGGAAAGCCAAAGTGGCAGGAGCAGAGGAAGACGAAGGCCATTAATGAATCATACAAACAGCGGAGGAGAAGAAGCTTTCATGTAGCCCACGGCGAGCGGCTGTGTTGATCAGATTCAGAGCAGCATGCTGAGGTCAGGATGAGGGGACTGTCCATCAGAGAGCTGACTGACGGGGGAAAACTGGATTTACACTGTGTGGTTATGAGCGCAGTTAACAACACAACAGAGTGTGTGAACTGGAGAGTCGTAGGACGGAGGTCAACACGCGATTGACCCTGGAGTTCAGGTGCTCTGTTCTGTTGACCGTACCTGTCTGTTTAATTCTATCCTGCAGCATCATGTGAGCTCCAACAAAACACCACAGAGGGAAGGCAGAAGCTGTCTAACCTGTCTCTTCTGGCACCAGCATAAAGCTTTTCAAACTGTATCAGGTACATTCAGTATCTGTTCACAGCCTGTAAGCAAAAATAGCAGAGGTCACAACCTATGACTAACTCATCAGGCTCTTGTACTAGAGAAAGCAGCAGGTTTTTACATTTGAGAAGCTGAAAACAGATTTTTATTTAACACTAGCACTATATAAGCAAGTACCCGGCAAGTAGGTCAAATTCCCTTTCTTGTGGAAATCCCAGACAGAAGTTAGTTTTAAAATATTTATTATTGTGCTTCCGGTGCACATACCTACAATTGAAGAAGAAACCAGAGTTACAGTTGTTTGAAACCGAATGGTAATTGCTGGTGTCTTCTCCTTATAAGTCGCTTTGGATAAAAGCATCTGCCAAGTAAAGTAAAGTAAAGTAAAGTAAAGTAAAGTACAGAAGAATTAGTCCAAGTCGAGTTAACCTCTGGTTTATAGCCGAGCTTATAGCTGCGGTCTTAATAAACTGTGCTGACTAAAACAAGAATAAAGAGAATTACAATAATCATTTAACTGTTTGCAGTTTCATGATTTGTTGCCTCTGGACCTGGTGGAGGGCAACATGAAAGATCAGAACTGTTTGTGTTTTATCAGCTTAGAAATCGTGTGCGTTGATGTTTGTGAGTTTGGTCAAGATCAGATCACATTTCGTAAAGTTTGCAGGAAACTGCAGGCATTGCTTTTTCTCTCCACTGTGCATTGTGGATCTAATGA
>JAUBNQ010000011.1:17592431-17617411 GCA_032353495.1 Ctenopoma kingsleyae
AATTTGTTGTCACATTGTCATGAACTCAAGCTTCCACTATATCCTCAGTTTTACTGTGCATGTACACAGTAGCAATCCTATCCCAGCATGCAATAGGAGAGAGGCTGGGTGCACCATGGATATGTCACCAGTTCATCCCATTAACAATGTAAAGAAACATGCAAATGAGGTTTAAAACATAAGGTCATTAAGTGGCGCTATGACCCGTTTGCATTTGAATGCATCATCATTTCTGACTGTAATAACGTTCCTTAAAGAGTTTTCCAAACATGCTGCTACATCTGTCTAAGATAATAAAATGTTTTTGGGACTCATTCCAAACTAATGATCACCATAAATTATATTTTTTTCTAGAACTCCTCATTTTCACAGAATGACTCATAATTCACAGTGCGGAGTGGGAAGTAATTTATGTAACTTGCTGCAGAGGTTTGGATGAAAGCCGATGGGAAATTAAAGAGAGAGTGCATTTCGTCTCTGGCCAATGATTTTATGAGCATTCAGTTCATACTGTATTCCCCATAACTTTGCTCTCTGGAGAGGCCAAACTGACATGGAGTCGCATTCAAACACAAGACGGGTCAAGTACCCCGTTACATAATGAATCTCAGTATGAAACAGTTAGATAATGATTGGTGCTCTGAATAAAACCCATTCATGAAAACATTAATAATTCATCTGGAATTGTAGTTTTACTTCTTGCCAGATACAGTGATAAAGATGAGAGAGTAAAATACTTATTTTATATGAATCGTTTGTGTCTGTGCTTAAAGTCAATGAAGCCGATGTTTACATCACTGTAACCAATCATATCTGACTGTTGTCAAGAAGACAGTTCTGATAGACAGTCCGTATCATCCCCATGGCGTCCAACAGTGACACGGCAAAAGACAAAGCGCCATTACTTGACGCCATGGGAAGCTTTCGTATCCAACACTGAGATGTGAACGTGTTAGTTTATCAACTAAAGGTTGTTTTCACCATCTTAACAATGATAATAACAGGTTAAATGGCCCCAACACTTGCTTAAGATGAGGACTTTTGCGTGTATATTATTTTACATGAAGAAGGGAATCTCACATTCAGGTAGCGTGCATCTAGTTCGACTTTCTTCTCCAGCTCTGTGAGCAGCTCGTTGTGAAAAGACTTCAGCTGTAAGAGACACACACACACACACACACACACCTCAGAAACAATGCAACAAAACTCAAACTAAACCACTAATTGTTACATGCCCAACTGCGGTAGTTTATTTTAAAATAGGAATGAAAGGTTGCAGTATTGTATGAAGGAATGCACAGCGTTCGTGTTGCCATTGAAAATGTCACGCCCCATGGTTAGGGGAGGATGTACGGCATGTAAAACACATGCCAATCTCAAACTTGTTGTCTCTGAGCATGTACAGTACGTTTGTGTAGGTTCAGAAGGCAAAACTGAACCTGTGGTGACAAATTGCCAAGAGATCTTCTATATGCAATATGTATGATAATTTTGCTTCTGCAGAGAGACAATCTGCTAGACCCACATTACGTAAATGTAAAAAAAGCATTTCTACTGTTGGACTGCGTGAACTCTCATAATCTTTCTTTTCCTCTTATCTCTGTTTGGAGACGTAATATTTTCCCAAACTACTATCAGCAGGATATTTGCTGAAAAAGCAGGAACGTCTAACTATTTAGTTTGCAAGGAACATTCAGTTCCCTGCCAAGAAATGTAGACACATCTGTTGGGTACGGGCCTGAACTGTGGTGTTCAAGTTATAATACGTTTGCCTTGAGAATGTTGCATGAATTCTGAGTCTCTGGAGAAGAGAAGCATCTGCTGAATGTCTCATTTGTAAATTGTAAAATCCTCATAATTGCCTTGGATCTCTGACACCCACTAGCAAAATAAAATGTATTTTATAACATTCTTTGCATAGAGATTAAAGCTAATGTTGCTGCTGATGTTGCCACAATTGGTGAATTTAGTAAGACTCTGAGATGTTTTGGGATCTGAACTGAAAAATCTTTTCAGTTGATAAAAGGTGGTAATTTACATATCACATATCAGTAAACAAACTGAAGCTGCGACTTTCAGAAAAATGCAAGTACTCAAACGGAATAAGGAATGTGCCCTGTTGAGTTTTAAATATTAAAATATCTTGTGATGTGGGGACTCCAAAGAATCCACAGTCTGTTTGGCTCCCAACTCGTGACTTGAGACGAGCACATTTTGGCACCGCCAACAACGCCATTACCACATGCTCACCATCTCCTCAAGCTGGATCTGGATCTGTCTGTGTACTTCAGCCATCTGAAAGAGCACCTCCCCTGCAGAGAGAAGACAAAGAAAGACAATAAACAAAAAGAGGGAGGGGAGGAGGGAGAGAGAAAAGAGAGTGATATTAAATCTTTCCAATGTCTGCAAAAGCTACATACATCGTGCAAAAAATAAAAAGAAATTAAAAAAAAAAGACCATGCAGCCACACGGAACAGATGAGAGACAGGTGCATGGTGTTGAGGGAGGAGGAAGAGGCAACGGACAAGATGAACATCTGTCATGATACTGATGAAGCAGACGAAACTCTCAACAGTGACCAAATCAAAGGAACCTTACAGAAATATGCAGCACAGACAGAAAGAATGATAGAGATAAATAAGAAATCTACTAAAGGTATTCAGCTTCAAAACCAAACTACTGTAGCATATGAAGGGCTTTCACTGTTAGAGCTTACAGCACTGCTGCTAATGAACACACAGGAAAAGCATGATTCAAAATATCCTGTTTCATCCTTGCATTAAGACACTGGTTGAATTACAACATAACAGGGGAAAACACCAAAAAGCAAAACCCAGAAAAAGTCAAAAGCTAAAAAAAGAACCAAACCAAAAACAAAAGAGAAGTGGAAATTAAAGGATGATTCATGCAGCCAGGGAGGTGCGTGTCATTTTAAGATACCTACATGCTGCCTCTTCTGAATATGCAATGCATTGTAAAAAAAGGAACAAAAAGATCTAGTTTGAGCAAAGGAGGGAGGGAGAGAGACCTGGAGAGACACTGACAGATCAAACTACCCCAAGAAAAATGAGACGCACACAGAAAAAACACATTCAGGCAAGCAGTTGGTCAAACGCTGCACTTACTTACACACCATCTACATAAAATGCTGTGGGAAACCATGACAGACCAGATACTGGATTTTTCATGCTCAAACTGGACAGTGAAAAAGATTCAATTATTCTAATAAAAGCTATGACAATGGTATATGCTGAGCAGAGCCCGAACAAGTGACTGGATGTAAGTCAATAACTATTAGAAACATTTAAATGTCCCAGGCTCAAAAAAATCCAGTATCAGTCAGTCACACAGGTAAAATAATAATTCTAATATTATATCTGAACCTCACATTACAATAATGACTAGATATTGAAAAACTAAATATATGCAACACTTATTTATGGATGAAACAACTGTGTCTCCTAAAAATGATGTTTCAGCTGATCTGCAGTCAGACACGTGTTTGTGGTGAACATAACTGCAGCCTGATGATGTTTTCTATTAACATAATGAAGATGTGGTCACTATTAATGTACATGACAAGTCACAAATATGCTGATAAAAATCTATTAAATGTACACGGGCACTTCATTCACAAACAGTTATTATATAATTATGTTCACTACAGAAACATAATCACTGTTACAGTCTCACTGCAGAAAAACAGCATTTTCAGGAGATGAGCCTGACATCAAAAACAAACTCTACGTGAACTGAAGTTTCTTATTGCATAATTAAACTCACACTGCATTTGACGATGCTGCTACAGTACATCTGTCATCAGATAACATTAGAACGTAATATTGATTTAATAACTATGCAAAGGGCCTCGGTACATTTCAGGAAATATCCACCCTACAGCTGCAGCAGCACCACGAAGCACTGAGAGCTAATTTACTCTGAATGGATCCACTAATGTGCACAAACGACACATCTGGCTGCTGCATAACGTTTGCTGTCATCAGATAACGTATGTGGCTGCAGCACTGACGGAACGGAACATCGAGCTAGCTGTGTGCGTGTCTGTGTGTGGGGGGGTTGGACAGCGGACATTCAGAGGGGGCTACTGTGAGAGTGGGCTGTCTGAGCAGGATTAATGGGCTTAATGGAAGTGCTGCGGTCATCCAGACGAGACTCAGTAGAAAGGATTTAGAAAAGGTCAGAGCAGGAGGTGGGGGGCAGAGGTGGGAAGGAAGGAGGAGCGTCTTCACTTGAGTTTTGGAGTTTAACGCTGAACTTAACTTGAATATTTCCTCGGTTCCACTCTGTGTGAGAACATCCGGCCTGTCCTCAAACGTCCCACAGAAACAGATGTCATACATATATGTATGGAGGTAAATTGGGTAAGACAAGACAGTTATGTCCAGAGTCTAACTCGGTCCCATCACACCACCCATCTGCTTGTGATAATGCAGTGATAGCTATAACGCTGTAGAAGTACCGCAGGACGTGGCATTAGGAGCAGCGAAGCAGATAAATGCACCAGCGTGTATTTTCTAACTCTCCTTTGATTCTTGGAGGACAACCAACACACGCCATCCCATCCAGTAATAAACAACCACCGGCCGAGGACCGGCCCGAACTCAGGCACGTTAATCACACGGATCTCAGCCAGAGAACCATCAGAACTGCATTTTAGTGAAACCTGCTCATTGACAGCACTTTCTTCTAACATTTTAATGTCACGCTCTTTCTGTAAATTCCCCACTTGTTCTCCACCTTTGCAGGCGAAGGTTCAGCTACAGAACAGGACTCTGTGAGGTTCACTGTCTCTTTTCACACTTGAGCAGATGGTCGGAGGTCACCCCTGCCACCAGCTCCTGCAGCCAGAGAAGCATGCTGGTTTTTAAATGCTTCTCCGAACAACTCTGTTGAGAGTTTTCCTATTTTTGGCCGTCATATCACTTCTGAAAACACAGCACTCAAAGTGCTGAGATATGACAAACAACGTTGCTACAATCAGGTTTGGAGCAAATCAAGCAGACTAACATACTGATTATGGTGCATGTTTGACACTTGTTTCCACCAATTATCTTTATTATTACTAATGGAATTGGAACCAAGATGCAATATACAGCGCATTTATCCTTCCAATCCTAATAACGGAAAGAAAAAATGCTGTGACACCCCAACAGGTCTGCATCAGTGTCCCGAGCAAATGACTTTGTCCTGCAGGTTTTTGTCACCTGGAAGATCCCCAGATTCCTGGATGTTTTTGTTTCATTGCACCCATCTAATCCAAAAACCTCTCCACCTTGCATTGTGAAATATTGGACTTCAACCCACCGGCACTAAGCTGCTTACTGATAATCAGAGCAGATCACAACATCTGAGGCTTAGAGGGGAGTAAAGCACATTGTTGTCCACACCCAGGGCACACAGGCCCAGAACAGGTAACCTTTTGTGTATGAAACGTTCTCAGGAAATCAACATCTTACCACTGCAAATTACTTTATTCATTAACTCTGTTGATATTTCATGAGTCTAAAAATGAAAACAATAAATGGAATTTTAATTGAGTGCATGGTCATTTCATCTAGCAAACTAGGGAAGCAACTGACCCAGTTAAGCAAAAAAGGCACATTGTTGTTTGTCTATAGTCACAAGATCCAACGTTAAGTCTGAGATTCAGAGGTTTATGGCACGGTGGGACAAAACAGCTCAGAGGAAAACAAATTACAGCTCACAGTATTGAATTTGAGAATTATGGCTTATGTATGAGCCCTAATAAACCGAACTGGGGTGAAGTTCATTCTGAGAACAACCTGGACCTCAGTGATTCTCCCACCCCACATGTTCTCAACAACCCCACATTATTCAGTTTGTCTAACTCACATCAGGGTTTGTTACCCTGACTACTCTCCATGTGACCCTTGGGCTCAGGGAAGGGAGACAGTTAAGGACCCTATGGAGGAGGGTGTTTTATGTAGTGAGCCTCTCTGCAGGGACTCTATTATACTGTAGGAGCCTGAAAGCAAACACAAGCAGCTCTAATCCCCAGAAAGCTGCAGTGGAGTGAGTACAAGGTGCTGCAGGGAGATCTATCGTCCTCAAAGACACATGATTGACACCGTTATTGTTTGTGCTCTTCTGGGTCTGAACACCAGCTACATGAACGTGCATAAGGATGTGCACAATTTTCTACAAAACCACATACGATTCCTTATTAGTAATCACACTTTGAGCATCTACTCGACATAACAAATTTGTCGTTATGATTTACCACACTTTGTACATCAGCGGTAAAGACTGTGACCTGCTTTACCACAATATGGAGTCTCGCATTTTCAAGCTACCTGTGTCATCATGGTCGTTACTATAAAATACAATAGCAGCACATATACTGCAACTTGATGACACAAGTGGAAACATGCTGTGATTACTGGGCTCTGTTTTATATCCTTACTTCCACAGTGCACTGAAAAGGAAAATGCATCCTTCCTAAAAATGCATCGGGCTGCAGAAAATTGATAGGAATGACTAGCAATACATCTGACCTCTAATTTGATCTACACCGTGAAAAACGGACACTTAACACTTTTTAAACAGTTTATTTTTTTTATGATCCGTCACTTGATCTGTACCTTGAGTTAGCACACCAGCAAGTTACAAAAGGCAGATTAACAGGCTATAATAAGAACTGGTTTACAAGGCTTACAAGAGAAGAATTTCTCCCAGAAAAAGCTCCATTGTTTTAAAAGGCATGACAGACAAGTGTGAGCAGAGACAGCTTCACACTGCAGCTTACAAGCCAACAAGGAGATGGAGTGCTACTAGGTGTTTAATTTAGAAACTAAAAACCAAAAACCAGTTTCACAATCCGTTGTACGCAATCGTTGTATAACAAAAATGGCCAGAACAGCATGTTTGTGTGCGTGTGATCTGGATGTTTGGCAGCTGCTTTCACTCTGCAGTGCCTCAGATCAGAGCCTGTACTTCACATTATTATCAGCATCATTAAGTCAGCATTTGGCTGACTCCCCGCATCAAGGGCACTGTGGCACCTCAAGGACATTTTATAGAGTCTAACACGTTATTAGAGCCATATTAAAACCCTATTACATTGATTTGCTATATCAAACACTACACAATACCCCCCCCGATCTCTTTTGTAACCTAACTGGCACTCAGAAAGACAAGGCAGCTTGTTTGAAAGTGCTGATGAATGTGACACTCAAGACAGAAACATGAAAAGCAGCAGACAGGTGGTGTAGGGTGTAGTAATGAGTGACAGGTGGGGGGTGATCAAAGTGCTCCAGCTCGAGCCAGTGCGCTCTGTTGGCAACAAGGTTGTGATTTGACCAGAGACTTTCTGAAAGCTGCTAATGAGCAGGGAACACATCGCTCACTGTTTTCCTTTCCTTCTGCTTCTGTCTCTCTCTTCTCTCTTCATTATGTGTCCCTCATTTCTTCTTCTGTTTGTCCCTTAACTCCTAGGATGACTCAAGGACATTGGGCTTCCTAAAGGGTGGACACAGCAAGTAAAAAGCCAAATTGGTAAAGTGGAGATCTTCACAAGGATGGCTCCATCTCTAATCTGAGATCATGAGATGGTCTGAGATGGTCACTTGGGTGTTGGAAACAAAATAGCAGGCAGACCCCAGATGGAAATTTAAATACGTGACAGTTTGGGAAAACAATTGTGACTCTAAGCAGCATCATCAAATCAAATTTTATGTTCAGTATATACCAAAAATACCCCAGTGTTGGCTTCAATTACGCCCTAATTCACTTCTGCAGGACACCTGAGTGGCCAAAAATCCCCCTTTTGGTGGTGCTACTGTCCCTGTAGTTGCGTCTAACACCCTTCTGGTCTTCCTTTCCAGTCTAAGTATCCCTAAGTCTGGCCAAACTGCCCCTGTGGTCAGCACAAGTATTTGTGCAGCACTTCAGCTCACGTGCTCCTCTAGTTAGTCCAGCTGCTTCTCTGGTTTCCTACGTGTCCATATGATTGGATAAATGCCCTATGGTGGGCTCAAGAGTCCTTCAGGTCAACACAGCTGCCCTTCTAGTCAGCCCAGTGGCTCACTACAACTCAAGCTCCTGTCCAGCTGTGTACTCTGAGAACCCTACCCTGCTTGGTGGCTCTTCTTATTCCCTTGCTTGGCCCAACTGCCCCTCTGGATCCGAGTGGATCAGAGAACTGTTTAGGTTGATACATGGGTCTTAAGTGTGTGCCTAGTTGACCTCTGCACTCATATAAATAGTTTATGTAATTAAGTGTTCCATAAATCTTTCTCATCTTGAAATGAAATCTCAACATTCAAATGCTAAGAATTGTCTCAAAAGACTCAACCGTCCTGCACGTCCAGGTCTAAACTTCATTAGTATCCATCAATTCTGATTTTGTTCACAGTCTTTTCATCAAGCGATGACTCAAAATGCTAAATTAGCACTGGACACATGCGTGGGAATACAAGAACTTTTAGACTGTAAGACTAGATGACAAGAGGGGCGTAGAAAAAGAAAGCAAAATGCTTTGAAAGTGCTCTAGCTGCAGTTTGCCTCTATGCAGCAGGAATGCCGGCTGAATTCAGATTGGGGTCAAAGCTCTGGGGGGAAATTCAGCCTGAGCAGTCTCAGAGAAATGGAGAGTCGTGGTGAGGTCATCAGTTTTCCATGAAACTGAGCAGCGTGAGATTTCAGTTGAGACGCAGTTCGAGGGAACACGAAAAACAAATATTGTGGAGGAATTTCGCCAAGAGATTGCTTGGTGACTCAGCAAATAAAACAGTCACGTTGTCACCAAGGACGCGGAGTCATTCTTATTGTTACTGCTTTCTTTACCCCTGCTTCCAAGAGCAAGTGTTCATTTTTCTGCTGCTGCTATCCAGCTGTGCAGAATGAGCAGCGATTTAAACCACTTCTCCCCCGGACAACATGTAATTATTTGGGAGACAAATGAGGAGAAAAGTATACAGTCAAATCCACTGATTAGATTTTTTTCTACCCGTCAGAATTACATTTGCCTCTGCTGGAGCCTAATCAAGACTTTGATATCACTGCCTATATCTGAGAATTGGTCCTGTTTAAGTACTTCTAATCAAGTGGACGAATAGGACTTGAAGGGTAACAATGCTTCTAAATGGTGTTCATATAAATTCATTAACCAAAAAGAAATCGTTTCCCAGAGCTCAGACTTGGCCATCTGAAGGATTGTTCCAATGAGTTAGAATTCGTGTTCATCCGCTGGACATGGGAATAGATGTGAGAAAGATGAGAATGATATGAGGAGAGAGATGGAGGGAAGATTTAATTACAGCCAAAAAGAAGAGAATATGTGGAGTGAAAGTTGGTCTGGAATGATTAGATGTTATAATTTTGTTCAAATTTACTGGTAGTTATTCTTCTCAACAGCTGGATTAAATGCTGTTAGGACCCATCGATTACCGGATTCTGTTTGGATATTTTACCTTATTTTTAAAACTTGGGGTTTACGGTCCAGTCTAAGAGCTTATTTTATCTTGTCACTGCATTTCATTTTACTTAACCAAAACTAATCCAGAAATTTACCAAACCCGAACCCAGTTATCTTTGTACCCACATTCATTCACATCGTTTCACAACTCTAATCGAGCATTTGTGATTTATCTTTGTGTCATATGCTGTACTGGTTGTTGACCCTTAAGGCAAATTTGTGGTTTGTGATATATAAATGACATCTTAACTTCTGACAGGGACGTGTTGAGTCTGTGATGCGTCTGTCTAGACTTCTTTTTCCTTCTAAGCCATAAGAACGAAAGACAACAGCTGGTAGTCTTTGAGACAGGATACAAAGGTGGAGATGTAGTACTAACTGCATAAAATGGAGAATCTACTGAAATCAGTTTGCTTCATTACATAAAGCAAAGCTAAAATGGATGCTTTTCTTTGTTCCTGTGCTCCCTTCAGGTTCGTGTGCCAGAGCACAGACCCGAGTGAGTGCCACCTCTGCCCAAATTAGCATTTGAATGGCGGAGTCCTTATATGGTCAGAGAGGGGAACCGGAACTGCAGGAGCTTCCTATCTCTCCCCCTCCCCACCCACCATGTCCATATTTAGTATACGGAAGGAAGACCGTCATTTTCAGCCATACTGACATCACCGGTGAGCCATTTTTGGGCTGCACATCGAGCATCGTACTTCGTCTCTCCTCCTCCTTTGGTCAAGGCGTTTCGTTTAATCTATTTTTAGAAATGTTTGCAGTGTCGGCGTGTTCTCCCAGGGCTGCCTGAGCTCCCACATCAATGCGGGGGCGTTCGCAGACACAGAGTGAGAGCGCAGTAGTGAAAGAGGAGAGGATGAGTGGGATGACACTCCACTCTGCAGTCTTACGAGTATCTCGTCTCTCTGCACAGGGAGTTATGCCGCAGAGCAGTTGTTCAAACTCTGACAGCATCATGTAAATTAAGAATAACTGAATGAAACACATCGAGGCATCATTTCCTCTTCCTGTGCCAAGCTCTTAGGGATATGTGGCATCAGCTGTGCTAAGTGATGAACAACACAATCTCCAAATATGTGTCCCCATGAGAAGATGTGAGTTTCTAAATTTACACACTTTTCTGCTAAAGTGCTCCAGTGAAAATTATGAGCTAAAATCAGACACGTTTGTCACAAACATCTGCGTGTAATATGTGCACATTATTCACATAACTGGAGGCAAAACATCAGGAAACGGACACGAATAAATCTACAGTGTATGTGGTATTTTCATTAAGTGCATTACACGCCAATCAAACATGTAAACCAGCACATTCAGCAGGTCGATGGACCTGTTTAATGACAGTGAACGCATCTGTAAGTATTTGAAGCAGCCTTTCATTGCGTCTGCATTTTCCATCTTCCTTATTATTTTCTGTACTCAAGCAATACAACCAGTACACAATAATAAAGAAGCAACACCTACAAGCACAATCTGACTTACCAAAATCTAAACGTCGCGAGATTCGGAGACATTTCCACACCAGGAGACTACACCAGTTTGGCGTAGCTGTTTTGTACATTTCATTCAGTTACTGATGAAAAGCACCTGTTGGTTTTAATGCTGTGGAGGACACGAGGCAGCACGGGCACCCAGAACTCACTCAGTTCAAGCTGTTTAAAGTCTGGCCCTGTTAATTCAGCTCCGTTGCACCCAGCCATTTTCTTCCCTCAACAAAACCAAGTTAAATGAACAATTATAAGAAGGCTGATTTTACAACTCTGTCTTCAGTCCTCATCAATTATGAAGTGTGAGGTAAAGCCCTGGGCGAGTGGTTATCCCTGAAACACACACATTTCCTTATTTGTGGCTCAGTTGTCACAGAGACATGTGCCAGCTGAGGAAATGTACAGACACACACATTTGTTACACACAACCAAATACACAATCCTCGTTATCTGCTAATTAATAAGCTAGCAGGCTTGAAAATATTTTCCACAACAATGGAACTCAGAAAGCGTTTCCTGTGACCTTTTCTACACCAAAATAGACACACACACAAAAAAAAATCCAGAATTTGACCAAACTTGAACTAACACAAGCTGTCATGACTACAAAGCATAAAACAATGATTACTTTATAACAAATCCATTTCATGTACATGACTTATTATAGTCCTACAGACTTAAGTCCAACCTTAAGTTATGTTAAGCTTAAAAATCCTTCTTAAACTACATTTAATTTGGACTTTCTCAGGTTATTTACTAAGGCTGTGAGTAAATGGAATAGAGTGAAGCCTCTACAAAGCAATAAGTGCCATTTAAGTGATTCCTGCTTCTGTCTGGACAGACCACAGCTGCTCTGAGCCCTGCTGTTACGTGGAGACGGCATCAATCCATTCTGCTCAGCCTGGTCTGTCCTTTAACTGGAGGCGGAGGGAGGTTCTGCTGAGTTAAAGGGCTGCTGAATCATGGCTCCAAGAAAAACAAAAATTGAAAAGCAACGCAAGATGCATGATGACAAAGACTACAGACACACAGTCATCTAGGACAGATGACACGAAAGAACAGTAAAACAACCAAGCTAAAGGAAATGGGGCATGTACAGATGGATGCTGGGGTATCCTTCTAAAGAGACCAACTTGTATGTTTAGCATACAAAGCATGAAAACCTCACATATCAAAACAAACTCATGATTTGAATCTCAATATCTCCCAAGCATCTTATCAACTGTCAAAAACACATAATGAAACAACTACAAAACTAGTGACAACATCTGCAGAACATGAAATGGATTTAATTTTAATGTCCAAGTTTTCCAAATGAAACAAAATGGTCTTTGGCACAAAGGTCTTCACTTGAGCATTTAAGGTGAGTGCTAGACTTGTGGGTTCATTAAAGCTGCAGGATCACAGCAGGAAGCAGAGGAACCTGTGGACCTGATGCGTCCATGCCCCCAAATTATGGAGATGGAAGCTGGATGGAGAGACGGTAATGAGCTTTTCACTATTCAAAATTAAAGTTAGCACACAGGCTCAACTGAGAATTTATTTTAAAAAAAAAGAAAGAAAATGAAATGATGACTCTCCAGAAGAAGTTCGAGGTAGCACCCAAAAAAGCCCCCCCCCCCAATGAATAATGAATGCAGTTTTTATAGCTTCCTCACCCTCCTCCCTCCTTTTTTCCTCCCCTCTGCTGTTTCAGTCCACGTCTGCTATCTTAAGTCAATGACAACGATACAGAGGCCTGATGTACTTCATCCAATGTCCTTTGTTTTCACGCCTATGCAAATCAACACTATAGAGGAGTCTATAATGAGCAGAACCAGAGCTGATCCAACCAAAACCAGAAAACACACAGTGTGAGAGCTGAGCGAGCTGCAAAACTGTTCCTCATATCCTGCTAGAAGCTGCATTCAAATGAGATTCTTCATTTGCACTGGAAATATTTTAAGTGCTGTTTATGAATAGAGAGCAAATCCACCTTGCCATGTCTGCAGTTGTGAATTTCAAATGCCCGACTATTTTACTGACTTTATTATTTACTCACAGCAGCACAATATAAAATCAACTGGAGAGCCTTTATCTTTTCTGAATGTGAGGGAAACAAGAGATTAACCAAACGGGCCTGCTGTGACAAATATTCAGAATTAATTCTTCCCAAATCAGAATGTGTTTTGGGGATGATTATAAAGTAATGAAGTGTAGCAAGAGGCAAACTAATCCTCGGTTTTTAAGAGTGAAGAGCACTAAAAAAAACAAAAACTATGTGTGCGTGTGTCCAGTTTCATGTTGGCCATCAGCTGCTTCTGCTCTACACCACGAGCCATCACATCCACCATCTGTTTGTGCAACCCCCCTCCACCCCACCAGGGGCACTACAGCCACTACGAGGACTCACCAAGATCCTTAGAGCCTTGACTTTCGCTGGCCATCTCGCCCATCCGCACCAGAGCGTCGAAGTAGCCCTTTGCAGCATATGTGACACCTGGAAACATGGAAGCATTGGGCATCAGATCAGGGCTGCGGAGTTGAAATGATGCATTTGTCAGCTCTGCAACCCTCCCCTACAGCCCCCCCAGAGAGGTAAGGTTGGGCATGGGAAATAAAGAGCGACAGGCGGAAATGGAGACCAGGCAGGAAAAGAAAAAGCTCTATGGAGGCAACTACAAAAAACAAAGAGAAATCTGTAGAAACTAATCTAAATCTAGCTAAGATCTCAAAGTTAAAAAAAAGAAAACCTGTCTTCAGCACAAACTATGTCGGAGAAGTGGTATTTACAAAGGATTAGTTCAGCCAAATTACAGATAACACTTTCACACTTGCCCATAATGGTATCTGGCCATGGAACTTGATCACAATAATTGGGTTTTGGTAGCTGGTGACATGGGGCTGCGCCTTATCGTTTCATCCACGATATGTTGTGATGATTGGTTCACATGATGATGAATTTCATCATATCATCAATATCAAACATAGGTTTGAGATGACGTGTCTGCATATGTGCTATTACGTGAGCATCTCACATGTGTCTACAAACAGAATAAGCATAGTGAAAGACTGAACCATAACACAAGCTACAGATGCACCGATTGTAATTTTCTTGGCCAATTCCAATTGATTTTTGTCACATTTCTTTACTTTATAATTTAATTGTGATTAAAAAATAAATCAACTGTGAAATAACTTTTACAGGAGCGGAAGTTCTCACCGCTCCACTGGCCTGTGTTGCGCAACGTGAACCATGATGCTTGTAAGTGGCACATCAAGCTTAAAACCAGCAAATTCGGATAGGTAGCAGATCAGTGCATCACTACCGTATGCTCATGTGACTTATGGCCAGTAACATACAGTTGAATTGTACCATCTCTTTTATATGGTTAATGATACAATACCTCACCCACCCTCTACAGCAACACTCTGGAGCCAATAGTTGATGTGGAATGGTTAACCTCAGAGTACTGTACTCCCCGTTTTTTAAATGAAAAATGCCAGCAGCAGCAGATTATATATCCCCTGTATGTAATAAACATTAAATAGATTAGAGTTAGAGCAACTTCCAATAAGACTGTTGTCTAGTTAATATTCTCTCTGTAAGCCTGTGTCTGAACCGAGTTAAGATTGTTAGATGAAGTAGAGCCACACTATATGAGACAAAGAAAAGCTCTGCACAGAGTCTGAAACTGCCTTTATGGGGACATGAGACACTGTCCTCATAAAGGCAGATCTATTCCAAGTTCATGTAAATTCAATAAAAGAGTTTGACATAATTGGATAAAATGCTTTCAAACTCCACCTCTATGAATTAACTAAACGAGAAACCTGTAAGTAATATGTAAATTTGTGCTATTTGAAGCATTCAAAAATGACGTCACCACATATTTACATCACTAGATACCACTATGGGTGTGGAAAAGCTGAATCTGTATAATCCTTACTATTAACGTGGTAGCCACTCCCTCCTCGAAGGTATTCTGACAAAAACCTTTCACAGCACTGATGTCAAAGCGTCTGCAGTTCAAACACTCTATATGTCAGCCATTATTCTCTGTGGTGCATTGTCGCACAAGCCAGGCACACCGGCTGAGACGTGACGGTGACTCAGGCCTTTAAAAATGCAGACAAGATGGCCTAAAGCAGCAGCAGCGGTGAATTAGAGCAGGTCAGGACTTGGCTGCACAGGGACTGACAGCTGTGATGACAGAGGACACACGTCCACTCAGGAGATACATATGGATGAGGGCTGAGGTTATTACAGGGAGTCATGTTGATGGGTGCATTGTGCTTTGACCTGCCAGCAAACAATGATGCAGGAAACCTCAAGAGAGGGAAAAATGACAGTGTATTTATATCTCCATGTGAAAAACAATAGGTAATCTATTCTCACATCTACTTGTTTTTGTGACACGTCTGAGTCCACAGAGACACTGAGCGAAGTCCACTGCTATGCAAGTTATTGTTCTGGAAATGAAGACAGCGTCTGGCCTCTGAGTCTGTAAACATACTTAACAATTCCATTCCTTCAATAAAACAGTTTTGAGACGAGTTCTGAAATAACTTGACCTGTTTTTACCATGAAGTGAGATAAAAGCAAGTAAATCTTTACAGTACATTACAACCTTCTTCGGTAAGTTATGACAGACAAGCCACAGCACTCTCTGGCTTCCCTTAAGCCTAGCTTGAGTTAAGCCTGGGTGGGACACTGGAGAGCGATAGAGCGAGGGGATGGAGGTGAGGCTAAGATGGCTGGGCGAGCATGGCTAATTTTAATTGATATCCAGAAAAATCGCAGCCGGGAGGAGAGCGGGACCAGGTGAGGCAGCATTAGCTTGAGAAGATGGTTTGACTGTCTGTCAGCTGAAAAGCGACACAGAGGTAGAAAAGCAGGAGAGTGAGTCTGTAAAGAGGATTAGAACAGTAATATAAAGCAGATACAGAGCGGAGAGTGTCACTGTAAATGAAACATAAGCAAGAAGGAAGAGTATGCACCCCATCCTAATGTGTTAAAGTCATCCACGACACCAGTCAAATTCTCTCCCTCACATTCTCACAGCAAGCATCAAGACATCGCACTTAAAACTGGGCTGAATTTGTTCAGAAAGTTCCTTTTTAGACATCTGTACGTTACATAACTGTTGCTGTGACAGTGTTTCTGTGACTAAGTGTAGTCAGGACCTACATCAAACTGAAATCAGTGCTCACATGATTGACAGTTTTAGAAAACAACACTGATTAATTGTTAAAATCATTCGTCAGGCCAAAGTATTCATCAAGCAAAAATGTCCTGGTTCCAAGTGTGAACTTTTGCTTGTCTCCGTTTTACACAAAGTTTTATACTGTTAACTGGCTCTCATAGCCAAATGTGACACAGTTTTAACCTAGACTCGACGTCTTCTGACCTTCACACTACCAAAAACGTGCATCCTGGGCTCTCCTACACACACACACATCCTCTCCCAGACCACAACGCCCACATCCAGTCCATGCCCAGATGCTTTCAGACTTAAACAAAAACCAAATCAGCATCTTCCCTGCGTCACGCTGGTCTTACAGTCCCCCGGGATCCAAACCTTCCGCCCCAGGTTCTACTTAAAAGACAATGCTGCACTGGCGTTTTTCCAGTGACAATAGATGCTCACTGGGTGCCCAGCCCTGTTCTGCACTGCTCTACTCTAAACCCTGCCTCTGTGCCACAGCCTGGCATTGATGAAGTGTAATCCCCACTCAGGGAGTCGCAGGGCTATTTTTAGCCTTATCTATTAGACTGGAGTGAGGCCTCCTTTATTGGTCTTGCGGGCTGCTGAGTCTTCCCTGCATTTCCCCTCCAACCATATGAAGGAGAGCCCTGCTCAACACCGTGCATACAAAGCATGTCTGCACCATCACTGAAAATATGACCCCAAACCTCTGTCCTGCAGAGTGGCATGCAAGAACCAAGAGGAACAGACAATTTCTCATCAATAAATAAGCTCCACATGCTTGCAGACCTGGTTTTAGACACGTACACATACACAAAGTTTTTGGCCAAATCTGAAAGCATGAAATATCTTAATCAATACTGACTGGGTGCAATTTGCCTCAAGGAGCCTTAACACAGTAATAAGCTGCAGGACACTGTTTTGGACAATGGTGAAGTCCATTTCTGATTTTCATTTCTCTCTTTTACCCTGGCTTGTCCTGGATACCAGGCTCCATCCGTTTTCTTTTTCTAGGCCCCGTTGGGAGCCCCATTATTCTTGCGACTCCACCTGTTCTACTTTCCATTGGCTCATGCTCCACTTAGCTTCCCCAGTGCTTTGTCTTTAACCTTGAGCAACTGCTGCATGTACATTTCAATCACTGTCTTTTTCTCTCACTCAAGCAAACACATGATCAAACAAACACACCAGTTGCCCACAAAAAAGGGGACATAAGGGCTCAGTAGAGGTGGCAGACATGAGGAGATGGATATCACATCACAGAGGACATCAACCCCAGAGTATCATCTCTGACAAGAATTCTTTAACTTTCAAAAGATCCTCAGTAAATTTTTGGACCCAAGATATTCAATGACAGTCTCTGCAGGAGCTGTCACTTTTGCAACAGCACTTGTGCATCAACAATGAGGAGTCTGGAGGGGACTCTGGTTTGATATGAACATCAATAACACAAGATACTACTTAACATCTGTCTCGCCTCAACGAGATAAATCAAGAGGACATAAAAGCAGCTCCAAGTGTTGGGTCAGATGGCCCTCTGCCTGGAATAGTGGACAGACAGAAGGAAAGACAAATGACAGACAGAAACCCAAGAAATGTTTAATGTACTCACTGCTGAGTGCCTTCTCGTAGCTTTTCGCCATAGCTATGAAGTTCCGTAAGCAGGGGTTGAACTGCTCCATGATAGACTGGAAAGGAAAGAGAAAAAAAAACAGCACGTTTGGTTAGTGAAGACGCAGGAAAGATACAGCTAAACACTGATATGAGCTACAATGACAGAGCACCGCTTTTTACTAGGGCAAAGTCGGGCATGGCTGTGCACACAGAGCCAGCTGAGCCAACCAGGAGGAAGAGGAGTGCAGCAGGGATTCGTTTCAAGCTCACAGCAAGAACTGAACGGATGGAATAGAGGGAAGAAAGAGAGACAACAAGTCAGGTGGGGTGTGTGTGAGAGTGTTTAGGAAGGGAGGCCATTTCCTCTCACCTCCCCTGCTGCTGCTGCTATCAAAATAAAACCTAGTTTTGGCTGCCGACTCCATCAACCCAGCAGTAGACCTGAACCCGTCTCTGCAGCCCTTCATCACCCTCACACTCACTGAACTCTGGCACACTGCTCCTGCTAATTGCTTTTTGAGAGGGTCAGTTCAACCAAAATAGCCATGGTGTCCAGCAGATATCTTGAATTCCTAAGAATTGAGATACAACTAAAGATACAAGTCTTTTTGTACCAGATTCAATAAAGCTCCATGTGATGACATGTCGCCACAGTGATCCTTTTCTTTTTGGCCCTTTGGGAGAATCAAATAAATCTGTAACCTCAACATTTATATATTATTACCTGACAAAGCTAAAATAATCATGTCAGCACAACAGTTGCCTATTTACACATCCAGCAGACAGAAAAACAGCAGAGTCTGAGTGGCAATCGTGTTTCTAGTGGTTTCAAACTCAGGATTTGGCAGCGACATAAACAGACCTATAACTGAGTAACATGCCTTCGTGTAAATGCTCCACTATATTCACCATGTCGTCACTAACTTTGTGGTGCTTCAGCAGTCGGAAAGTTGAGATGGGGCTTTCCTGCTTGCACAACCCATTTATTGGTGACCAAGTCAAATTTTTAATGGCACATCTGACTTTAAAGAATTTAGAAAAAGAAATCCTTCAGAAGATTTTCGTGATCTGAACGCGGGAACAAAATGGGCCACATCCACTGCAGAAATCACCTCATAATGAACACACAAATGTGTCACTCAGCACACAGTCAGTGGAGAGTGAAGGGAAAGTCAAGAAGAAATGTATAATAAGTTTTACTGTCTCTGCAATGACTCAGCCTCCCCCTCAGTCCAAGCTGCCCTTTCACTTCTGCTGCATCGCCAGCAAAGCCCAACAATTTAAAAACAAGCTATTCTCTCTTTGAAAAATCAGCATTGTTAGACGAGCAGTGAAGGACCAGAAGCAGAGAGAAGGTGAAGGGAGCGAGGGAGCGAGGGATGAGTGGAAGACGGAACACGATCACACATTTCAAATAATCAAAACATTGTCACATCAGCACTTAAACATGGTGAAATTTTGCAGCATGGTCACTTCATTAAAACGGAATCGCTGTGATGGCGTGGGCGCATTTATTCCCCATAAACCTTTTGAGTCGGGTTTGGTGAACAAGCTGTCCTGACAGTGTTAATCTCTGAGGGAGTTCAAATTGCAGGATGCCGTCGTAGCTTATTAGTTGTGTTACAGCAGACACATTTTCACTGTCCTCTGTCGCAGCATAAACTGTTCCACACAAAAGTCTGCAGACAGTTCCAACACTGGAAGAAGATGTTTGAATAAAGTGACTATTATTCAATAAACTAGCTCAGTTACTAATGGCAAAACTAAACTTAAAACTTTTTATGAAATGATATACAATCCAAGGAAGCTAAATGGCTGAGAATAAAACACAGGACACAGAGAAGACAATAAAAGAAGCTCATAGAACTCATAGAGCTACAGACTAACACTAGTATAGCTCATCAGCTACAGTAGCTCATTAACCATAGAACCAGATGATGCAAAGACAAGGGTGACGTTTGCTTTGCCACTTTGTGCTGTGACCCAACGTTTATTCAGTTGAGTTAAAAAGGCAGCGAGGAAACTTGTGTTTGAGTTGAAATTGTTAAGTGTAGGAGTTCAGGAGAAAGAACACAAAAGGGGACAGAGGGAATCAAAGGATGAGCATAAGGCACAAGGACGGGAGGGTACATCTGGGGATGACGGATGTCTTTTCAAGGCGGTGCACTACAAGGGGTGCCTGCTAATGCCCACCAGCTGACGTACAACAGTCACCTTGGTACACAAACTTAGCCATGTCTTCAAAAAAGGAAGTAGGAAGTAGGACAGGACGACGCAGGAGTGCAAGAAAAATAGGCCGACTGCCCAGTGACTTAATAGAGAAACAGAGAGAGAGACGGATAACGAGTAGCTTCAAGGTGCAAAGAAAAAGCTCAGTTTAGAAAGAACAGAAGCGGGACGTGGACTGAAAGGGGCTGATGAGAAATACATCAGATGTAAAAGGAGTTTGATCTAAGTCAAGCTGAAGTTAATTTCTAGATGGAAAACTGGTTGTATGTTTTAACCAAATCACCGTGCTGGGGGATTCTGGGGGAGCTTTCCTAACACTGCTGTGGAGCTACAACATCTGACGCCGTAATTACCAGGCACACACTCCGATAAATCACTGAAAAAGACAAAGAGATGAGTGAGGCGTTTCTTTGTGCATTTCTGGGGACCAACCTATTTATACCCCTCCCTCCCATCTCTCCCATCTCGGGTGCATGCTATGTTATGTAAGGTGTCGGCTGCTGAACAAACCAAGTCAGTGGAAGAGCTCCAGCAGCAGTAATCGTCGTGGCTGCACCACCGCTTGGCAGGAAGAAAGGGATGATCATCAAAAGAGCAAAAATAGAAGATGGAGAACGGCCCGGTTCACATGTCTGAATAAACAAACGCATGCAGAGAGGACCGGGGAATGTCTCTGTGACTAGGTGTGTGTGTGTGTGTGTGTGTACATGTTTTGTGAGTGATGAGATGTGGGTTATGTAATCAACTGTCAGACTGGTCCGGCCTCGTGCCTCGCATTCTTCCTCTGAGTCGGTGTGGCTGTTAAAACACCGTCAGTGTTACGGACGTAGCTGCTGACACACACATACACAGATTGACACCGACACACAAAAGAGACAAAGTGCAAAAAAAACAGGGCTTTGGTGAGAGATACATATTAGTACAGTTAGTAGATTATTTCATTTTTAAACATTTCCAAAACCACCCACTGTCACTGATGTGTTAACCACGGGCATGCATAATAATGTCAGCCAGTAACAGGCACAGAACAGGACTCAGAGGAAAAGTGGAGGGTTTTACCTCTTACTTCACGCATATTTTTGGATTTCAAAGTTCTTGGAAGCCTGATATTTAACAATTACTTAATTGAATGACTCAAAATAACGTGGTTGCTATTTTATTTCCAGTGTGCTGTAATTAACTGGCTGTGTCTCAACACAAAAGATAAAGAACAACTGACTGAGTTTCACAAGGCAAAGCTGCACATTTAGCTGCTTTTTAATTTCACACACACACACACACAAACCATTGGAGCTGTAAATACTGTTCTGAGACTCCTGATGAACTTCACCTTCAGTGTTGCCCTGCACATGCTAAACCTATTCATCAAGTTTTCTTCTCGTCACAATGTACGGTTTACGGGGATCATTTAATAGGATCATTGACTTGGCCAGTCCCCGGCTTAATCCACACTCAAATCAGTTGAGCTTGTTCCGTCAGCAGGGACCGAGGCTGATTAGCATTCCGCTGAATGAAAGACCACATTTGACTGAGTGCATGGGAAATGAGACGGATTACCGAGCAAACGTTGCTTTGTCTCAATTTGCCCGTGTGCTTCGGTCATGTGTTTTAATTGACTCGTTAATCACCCTCGCCAATTAAATGCCAAAACTCCATGACAAAACACGGATTGCCTTATCACGTTGCAGCTTCGGGAAAAATGCTTTCATCAACGTGCTTCACCTCTGACAAACACCACTGAATGTTATCTGAAGCCAAATACCAGCATAATGAAATATGAAAAGCCTTATTTTATCTTCTGCTTTGTTTAAGCAGGGATCCAGATACAAACAATGATAAAGACACTCAGTGATTTCTGTTTACTGATCCCAGTCTGAAACTATCCACAGATGACGATGCATGGTTTTTAAGTGCATCAGTTTTGCAGCTTCAGAGTCACTGAGAGCATCATTTAATATCCTGGTTCTCTGGCAGGAGCAGACTAAATGCCACGGCAGAGCTAATCACTGAATACTTTAAAATCTACCATGATCCATGTAATTGATCCCACAGGGAGGACTGAAATATTATACAAATATAACTTATGAACAGAAAGTTGAACTAACCTTTGGAGGGAACAGCACACCTAAGACATCTGAGGAATAAAGTCATACACTTCTATGATTTATGAAGAGTTCGTTTTAAGCACAATGTCAAAACAACATCAACATCTCCAACATCGAAGAACTAGAGGATCTGTTGAGTCAAAGGAAATATCTGAAATAACTTCACCAGCAGGGGACAGAAGACCGCAGATATACAAACTACGCTATCAGCAAAGCAGCACTTGGCAGCGTTTGCTGACCATTTCACAGCACAGATGGTTTATAGCTACTTTTAATGGAGAATATGTCTGTATGTACATGAAGTTGTAAACGCCACTGGGTTCCCTTTTACTTGTTGTGCAGCAATTCGCTAAGCTAAACAGCCAATCAGAGTGGTCTCACATCGACTGGGTACACCGTCTATTCAACATGGTTCATCGCAGACCACAAAACCCAGGACAGCAGATGCTCACCGATGGTGTGTCACGGCCCTAAGAACAAAGCAAAGCTCTGGAACCAACCAGTTTAGAAGAACACGAACATCTTTGTGTGTTCTCACAAGAACACACACAGCACGATCCATCTCACACTGGCATGTTGCTCCAGCCAGCATCTGAAATATTCATCCTCAGGTGGGAAAGGAAACAAGCTTCTCGACAAGATGTTTCAGCTGTTCAGTGAGGCAGATGTTCATCCTGGAAGAGTCGGAGTGTGAGAAACTATAGCTGCGTGTACAACTCTGGAAAAAACATTCTAGTTTGTGTCACTTCTGTGCTTGTGTGTGTGTAGTTGTTCACAGTGCAGTGTGCTGGCAGGGAGGACTGGCTGCCATGTAGCATCAGCTTCTGGAGGCAAAAGTAAAGATTCCTGTGACTTCTTTTATTATTCAATGTTTGTGTCTGTGAGATTTTAGCATTTTATCTTTTTCATACACTGACAAGGAGCCGTGTCTTCACACGTCTCTATGTCCTTTCTATGGTCATTTAGAACTAGCAAACCACCCATGTCAACATCCTAAAAATGAGCAGTTTCCAATCTTCATTTACTTTTGCAGTTTGTGGTCTGCTACCTGGAGGTGAGCAGCAATCCTTGGAGGTACTATTTGAGTAAAATCAAGTATTGGATCAGACTCTTACTGTATAGGTTGTTGCCCAGAACTCATGGAGAAAACTTGATTGGGACATCAGCTACAAGCTTCATGCACCAGCATCATCTCCCTCCTGGTGAGGATCAAGTCTTTCAAGAGATAAATCTCAAGTCCAGGGTCTATCAAAGTCTTGCACATCTTTGTTAATTCTGTAAAGTCTGAAGCCACAGATGAGGCTGACGTTATGTGCGACTTTAAACCACAACCACCTCGACAAATAATAGTAATAAATAACTTTGCCCTGTATTATATGTACGAGTATTGGCCCAGTTTTTGAATCTTCAACTCCAAGTTGTTAAAAGTGTTTGATGAAGTGATACTAGTGCAGCTGGAAGAATAGTTTGTCTGCAGTAAACAGAACTGGCCACAGCTGCAATTAAACCAATTTTACAGTTTAGCCATGAAAACATATCTTTAACCAGAGAAATTCACACGTTTCCGTTTACTGTCAGAGGGTGGACAGTCTCTGCATTACACTCTGTGATGGGTGATCAACACATGCAGTGCCATTTCACTTTCAGTGAAGAGACGGAGGTAGAATAGGTGGCAGCTAGCCCCCAGCGCCAAGGTTAATACATCCATCAGAACAACATGGCAGCACATGGACACCATGTCCCATGACAGATGAGTGATGTGAAACAGAGCCAGAGGTTATACAAGCTATTAATAATAGAGAAAGGGGGATATAAAACAGTAAACACTAACATTTCTCTGTAGTGTCTGACAAGGTAAGGTGTATCAGGACATAATAACTGAATGGGAAAAGGGAAGCAGAGAAAGAAAGATGTAAAAAAGGAAATTGGACTGGAGAAACACCTGGAAGGAAGGAATAGAAAAAAGTAGAAGAATGACCAAACAAGGACAGAATGAAGGAAGAAAATGAGGAGTAGAGCAGGGAAAAAACTAAGCAGAGAGAAAGAAAATGCAGAAAGAGCAAAGGGACGCAAGATAAATCAAATCAGAAGTGTTCAAAAATGTACAATATGTAGTGAGGAAAAGAGGCATCACTCAAAATGAAAAACACTCAGGCATAAGGGGGTTTACTTGAGTAAACCTATTATCCTGTTACTTCCCTCACCACTAAACACTCGAGAGAACAAAAGTAAGAAAACAAGCAGCATTAAGAACATTGTGACCTAGCTGGCTCTGCCACGATGGTGCAGGGCAGACAGTCTGTGTGTGTATGTGCTGTCAGCTGGCGGCAGGAGACGAGCGCGTAGAGTGAGTCAGAGCCCACATAGGCGGCAGCAGGTTCATTTCATGTTGGGGCGTAAATTACTGTAAAGCCGAGCCAGCCATGTGGCACCATTAGAACCTGCTGCGCCACTCGTTGCCAAAACAGATTAACCAGCAAGAACGGACCTGGCAATTCCAGCGATGAGGGACGGACAGGGACAGACCAGGTGAAGACAAAGACAGAGACAAAAAAATGGAAAAAATAAAAGTGAAAGCAACTGGCGTCAGACAATGGATTCATATTTCTGTAATGACTGGTCTAAAATGTAGCAAAGGCACCTGACAGTTCATCTATCACATACCAGAAAGTACAGATTCTGTGACTTACAAGTCAGACGTCTTGCAGTTATTCAACATATTCACCTTTCTCTTAGGATCTAAAGGTCTCAGGAGTTCAACTCGAGAAGACACGCGGGACTTAGAAGTTCCTTCAGTCCATTCAGGTTTCTACTCATGTCAGAAAAAGAATCAGAGCCAAGAGTTAGAGCCTAAAAAGATTAAACAAGGTGTTTGACGTTGCACTAATGCGC
>JAUBNQ010000011.1:17628748-17640062 GCA_032353495.1 Ctenopoma kingsleyae
GTCACAAAAATGAGGATTGGAGACGTATTTGTGATAGACGTAGATTGACTGAGCTCCCTCTGTTACACTTGATTTTTATTATTGTCATCTTGAGAAACGTAACACATGTACAATAACTAGATGTGATTTTGTAATTATTATTATTATTATTATTAGAAAGTCACCAGTGCAGTGATAAGATGAGAAGAGAGACTCAGACCAGGGACACAGCAGCACATTGACTCCTTGTTCACTGAGGCATCATCTGACTTAACAAAAAACATTCAAATACCAAGAGACCTGACTACAGATCAGAATGTTTTATGAAGTTGGAACAAACCTTTAAAGCTCCTGACCTGACTTGAACCCAGCATGAGATTTGATCTTTGACATGAGACTTGACAACAAGTCCCTGAAGACTTCAGCCTGTGTGTATATTCAGCACAGAGTGGAGGTGTAGTCAGGTAGGCAGGGCTGAGGTGGCCCGGACACACACACACACACACACCTACGTGCCGTAAGCGACCGCTCTGCAGCGTTTAATCTCCCCCTTCATGTCCTTCCTACTCACCATCGTCCACTCAGCCTTTTTCTCTCCGCCTCAGATCCACGTCTGTGATTCATCAGCGCGGCGCTCTGACATTCAGGTTCCTCTCTGTGCATCGCCCACTCCCACGCACCACCAATGGGCTTATAGTGCGCAGTCAGCTGCAGAACAGTGCCAGACCATTCAAAAAGAGTGCATCACTGTGAAGTGGATTTCAGTAACTCCACAAAGACCATTCAGGCTATTTCAGGCTCTCACCGGGCCTGACAGATGGAACTGAGTCTTTATTTAATGTAACTACTTCAAAGCTAGAGATAGAACCATACTACACAAAATCTTCCTTTAAGCTTGTAACGCTGATCCTGCTGTCCTGTGGGAACACTCTTTCATTCTTGTGTCATCTATAGATATTTGAAATATCAAGGTGAGAACAGAGAGAGGAGAGGAGCTTTTAAACAGTTCCTGTCTCGGTTTAAACTTCGATTTAAAAGGGACTAAAAGTTTGTGGACACTTAATATGAATATGATTGATTTTAAAATCATAATACATCGATCTGCTGCTGTAACATCTCCCATTTATCAGGTTTTGGTCTTTTTGATCTGATTTTAGAACCTGACAGCAGAGTATCTGAGAGGGACTGAGATGCAGTGATAAGTACTGGGACATACTACTGCTTATAAAAGATAAACCGTCCTTGAACAGTGGTTTAAAAGCCTGACACTGCTGTTCCCTTCTCACCTCCGCCTGCTGCTGATTATGGTTCTAAAGTAAAACTGAAAGCTTGAAAACTGCCACCGTGCCTCCGTTTTTTTTTTTTTATCTGAGTAGCTTCACTCCAGTGTGTGCAGGGATTTCCAACAAGCAGAGGTGGCACAAACAGAAGACTAAAAAGACAAAAGACTTGCCTAGAAAGGTCCACTCCACTTGACATCTTTGATTTAATTCAGCTTAAAAGTATTTTAAGCACTATTGAACATGATGCTGTTGATAACATGCTGAGTCCAGATTTGTTCCACGCGTCTCATATATAAAATTCCTGCAGAAATCAAATGTTCAATGTTGTGTTACTGTGAAAAATCCTCAACATTCATTTAATTTCTTTTATTCATCAACCCTTTGGATAGAAGCAATAAAAAGGCAAATGTTGGAGCCACACAGCAGAAAAATGGAGACATGGAGACTGCTGTACTGGAACTTGGTGATAAGATGTGGAGCTCAGACAGACTTGACTTGTCTCAAAGGTGTCGGACGGGGTTGAGGTCAGGACTCTACTGCACCACACTGGGTTTTGTCTGAACTACCACTGCTACAGCATTAACATCTGGAGGTCCATCTCCAAACATGTGTGACAGCCCAAATCAAACCAAATCACCTGTTCTCTGCTGCCACCTTGTGTTCAACCACAGAAAAACAAGCTTTGATTTGTGTCCTACAGTGAGACAGCTGAGGGTGTGACCATAAAAAACACACTTTTATTGTAAAAACAGTTTCCGCACACAAAGAGAGAGAGAGAGAGAGAGAGAGAGAGAGAGGTACAGTCTCCAAACTAATTTTAAGACGACCACTGATGAAATGACGTCCTTATTAGTCATTGTTGTTTTCTGTCTGTGAGCTTAAGCGATTTACAGATTAGTTAGATGGATCTTTTCAGAGATACACAAGCGTAAGCCTTATGAATGTAGGCCATCATTCCTGCTGCAGTTTAACACAGATATATACACAAGCAAATCTGAGCACGACATGCAGTAAAATCACAGGGGCCCCGATTTGATAATACCTGGAGGATAAAGATCCAGGTTGTGGCAAATTATTGCCTTGAAAAGATTAACAACTGTTGGCTGGAGTTAAACCCGCACACATGATATAATTAGCCCCTTCTCCAATGACACAGAGCTAATCCACCGGGGGGCGCACGGAGTTAGATGAGTTAAGCTTCTTGGACAGAGGTGAGACTGGGAAAACAAATGTTTAGGAGCTTTAGAGAAAGTTCCTGGGTGGGTCACATAGCTCCTGTGAAAGCAGAGCTCAGACGACAAGACCACAAGACTTTACAGATCAGAGATTATGTTTCGATCCTTAAAGGGTCAGTTCACCCAAATGAGAAGAAAAACATTTCTGAAGTCTTTTGTTTGGAGAGTTTCGGTTTGATTTCCCTGAAAGTCTGAAAACACATTTAGTCATTTGATTTTACAGTTAAAATAATTCCACTGTTCTTTTATTAGTAAAGCTACAGTAAGTAACTTTTTTCTATGTTTTTAACAAAAATATGCTCTGAAACCCATTTATTTATCTATCCATCTATCCCTACAACCTCAAAGCAGGGCTCGCAAGGGCGGGTCTCTGCTACAGCTACAGTTAGGTTGATTCCCAAACTGTGCTTATTGCAGGTTTAAAGGGGAGGGAAAATGCTTTGTGTCATCAAGAAATCAAATCCACAGGAGGACATGTGATCTACGCTGTAGCAGACAGAAAAACATTTGGTCGGTGGTTTAGTCGAGAGCTGATGCAGCTAAAAAAACATTAAAACCAGGACCTGATGAGGTCAAACTGGACGTATGAGGGTTAATACGTCTTGTTAATTTGAGTGAACAGACCCTTTACTGACGCTGACGGAGACAGATTAGAGAGAGACAACGTGATTAAAATACAATGAGGAACTTGTGTATTCATTTAACTTCTTGTATTTAAAATGATTTAACACTAATCAAACAAACTTTAGGCACAATTGATCTCACAGGTCTTCATGGTTCAAATCAGTCCTGACGCCTTCACACGTCGGCCTGCAGCAGGCGAGGATGAGGACAGCTGGATGATGTGGAGGAAGCCCAGCTGTCTGAGAGCAGCTGCTGTCGTCTCACATGCTCATGAAGGAGAGCGAGAGTTCTCCAGCAACACTTTGAGTGGTTGTAGCTTCATGTGGGACTCGAGTGTTGGTCCAGCAGGCGACAGGTCGGTCGTGTTTCTATATGGCGAGCTGCTCTCGCTCCGGTTTCTTTCTGGGACGTTCCCTCTCTGGAACAGAAATAGATTCACAGACTTGTAAAAGACAGCAGGGCGGTGGAGGATGTTCCCCTCTGAGCTTTTCCCTCCTTGTACTGAAACCACAACCTCAGCTGCCTCTTTCCTGATACACGTAACACACACAATCAACAATCACAGCTCCTGCAGCTCTTCATCAAGCTACTTCACCACTCGGTGCATTTTTACTTAAGTAAACAGATTACTGTCGACTTTCTAAAGTAAGCTGAGTGCTTTACTGCCATGTATGAGCTGAGTGAAATTTTAAGACAAAACTAAAAATGATAAGCGAGAACACACCCGGCTTCTCCTTTGCGTCCTCTGGCGCCTCTGGCAGCTCATCTGAAGGAACCTCAGGAAGCTCGACGTCTCCCTGAGACACATCAGAGACGACACGTTTTCAGTTTCAAATCAACAGACGTGCGATCTTATAAAATCTGAGTTTTAAGACTGACACCGACGAGACTGACCTGAGTTATCTCCTCCAGCTCAGCCAGAACAGCATCTTCATCCTCCTGTGACAAAGAGCCGGCCAGCATCTCGTCTATTTGCTGCACAAAGACAAAAAAATTCTATTAACTGCAAATTATTTGTTAATATTTGTGATGAACTCGGGTCTATATGATGCTGACCTGAAACTGCACCATCAGCTTTTTCTGAGTTTCTAACATCACGGCTGAAACTTACCCTTTGGTACTCAATGGAATCCTGGGTTTCATCCATAATCCGTTCTACTTCTTCAATAGACATCACCTAGTTTGAGAAAACAGTCAATCAGTGAGGTGTGATGCATCAGACATGAGATTACATCCTTTTAACCACTTTAACCATCGTCTACCTCGTGCATCTTCTTCAGACACTCATTTCCAACTTTCAGGCCATCGATCACTTTCCTTTCAATCTGGACAAACTCCAGATCTTGAACCTGAAAGAAGCAGGAGTGAGACACAGTTTTAGTTTCATGCTTCTGCTGTTGCCGCCCGCCGTGTGTGAATCAAACCCCTCTGTTTGCTCACCATCCGCTCCAGGTTGCTTATCTGGTTCTCTGTCTTGTCTAGGAGTTGGTCCTGGTAGCGTTTCTTTTTCAGCAAAAGGAGTGCTTTACTGTTTGAACCCAAAAGGTGGAAAAATCAGAATCACTCAGAAAACAGGAAAAAAAACACAGACAGTTCTGTTTATGTGGATCAATCTGGTCAGTCGGGTCAGATTAAATTATTTGGTTTTAACGACATCCTTATTTATTACTGGATCATTCCTCTGTTTCCCTGCCTTCACTGTGTATGGTTCTACTCACTCTTTTTTTCCATCTTTCAGCAGCTGTTTGGCCAACAGTCTCTCCTTCTCCAGCTGCAGGTTGATTTTCTTCTGATACTGTCTCAGTTTATCTCTTTGTTGTTTCAGTTGCTGAAATAATAAAACAGAAACATGATGAGCAGCTGCTCTATAAAGCCATATTGTGCTGATATATTAGCTACTCTGCTGAATTACATTATCATAAATCTAAATATTTACTCTGACCGCGCATAAAAGATCAGTTTTATGGAATTTTATTATAAAAACAATGGCAGACTTACGTCAAGCTGTTCGGATAATATCGGCATATGATTAACTGAATATCACTTCAGTGAAAGTAGTGAACTTTCATATTGATTTATTCTTTCTGTACATGTCAGAGGTAGATCCACACATACGTCAAAATATTAAAGTTGTTATTTTTCAGATGCACTCATGCCGAACTGAAGAGATGATGCTAAGAAGAGTGCTAATTACTTGGCGGTATATTTATAACAAAGGTGTATACGATTACTGATGTGCAAAGTTGCTAAATTATAAGATTTCTCAAAGCAGTTTCGCACGGCTGGCTCAGATTTCAGGGTTAGCTTGCTAACGTTAGCTAGCTGTGACACTTACCAAAATCGCTTTGTCTTGTTCTGTCACTCGCGTCTGTTTCCTTTTTCCAAAAATATTTCCCATTGTGACACAGCATCCCAGCTACACTTTACAACCAGGAAAGGAAAGTGAAGCTGTAATCCAAAGTATTTTTCTAACTTGTTAGAGACAGGTTAGTGTAGCCTCTCTTCCATTATTTGTGTAGTCATCTGTGTCCACACCCACACAAGGAAGTACGGAATCTGAGCAGTGACAAACATCTCAATACGGCAGATTGATTTTTCACTTTAACAACACATCAGTTGTTTTTGTTTTATTACCATTTATTAACATGCCATGGACCTGTAGTAATGATTTAGGACACGAGTACGTTCAAATAAACTTAAACTGACTACAGTGAAGACTGAATGTTTACTGCCCCTTAGTGGCCAAATGGAGAACTGCGACATAACGTTCGTTAAAGCGTCAGTGCAGTCATGACAGAACATTAATGCTTCCGGTGGACCTTTTCAAAATAAACGGACCAAACGGAAGCGAACAGAAATACAATTTGAAGTTTTCAGGTGCTGGGAATTATATAACTGTGTGTAACTATTTAGAGAGATCAGTAAAAAAAAAAATCTGTAAATAAGCATGTTTTTCAAAATTATTTTTTAAACGTTTTCCACTTTATTTTATTACCTTTCCACCATATTTTTCCTTACAGTTGACATTTGTACTATCCTATTATCAGCATCCTGTTGATGTGTGTTACAGCTACATTATTAAAATTATATTCTTCTGTACGTGTTAATGCTAACGTCATATAACGCACACTGACTTTACCAATTGAAATGTCCTATTTAAATTAAATTAACTGACTTAAACCAGTAAACCAGTGTTGAACCAGTATGCAAAAACTACTTTTAATGGCATGTAAAATTTATTTGCTGTTGCATCAAAATATCTTAGATTTACCCAAACATGATATTGGACAGCAAGTTATGGTTTCTGGTATGTCCTACGAGAAAAAGACAAAACAATAACTTGGATTAACATTAACATTTATTCATGAAAAGGTCATGTAGGGACCACAGTTCTTTAATGGCAAGTGTCCATCGAGACACAGGGGCGATACAGGAGGGAAAATACAGCACACAGCTAAACCACAGTCATTAAAAAATAAAACCAGTGCACAGTTAATTATACAAAGATTGCATAATATAAAGAAAGGTTATAAAATTTCCCAGAAATAGTGCAAGTTTACCACCACCAGGAAAATAAAATGAAACCTGCTCCCCTTTCAATGTCAGTTTCTTCAATGCTCCATTTTCCACAGAGCCAAAGAACATGTTGGATTTATTTCTCAGTATATGTGATTTTCTTTTTTGTTCTGGAAGCAGGGGTGAGTAAGATAAGTGCAAAAAAATCTGATGTTACTTGGATGGCTACATGTTACTGACACAGTCAAACCCACAGAACATGAATGTACAGTATTGCACTTGGGAAAACAAATAATCATAAAAAACACACACAGTGAATATTAATATGACATCGCAAAACCCCACCCATCCTTTTCCACCCTCCTAAATTAAATAGTGCTTTTTTTTTTGTCCAACAAGGCTACATGTGTGCAAAGAGAAAGAAAGAAATGCTGAGCTTAAATAAAGTTTTAACATTTAAAAAGCGACCTAAAGAGTATGGACAGAGGCTCAGGAGTTCTTCACACTTTCTTAAGTAATGTGTATTTGTATGGAAAGCCAAAGAGGTCACAATTCATCATTCAGCATCATTTGGTGCCGTCCGTTCTAATCTAGTTTAATATTGCCAGACAGGTAGTAAATGTCACTCGCTGGGACAGCAGTCAGCATTCATATACACAATGCACCAGAGCAGTCAGTATGGAAAGCCAAAAATGTGCCAGATTTACACCGTTGCTTCTGTAGTTTTTCATTAGTTAGCAGCGTGTGGTGGTACATAGGGGGGTGTTCATAAATGACGAGTGATATTTAAACCTCCATCTGGAGAAATTAAATTAGATTTAAAGAAAAACAGAAAACAGATTATGACGTCTTTGGTTTTGATATATTTGCGAGGGGTGATGTGGTCTGATGTCTGTAGTACATGTGTGTAGCCAGTCAACCTCAGACTCACTTCTTGGAAGTTTTCTAAATAGGATCCTGCTGAAACACCTTGTTACAGAATGAAAATCCATATACACAAAAGATTTCGAGTAAATATGACAGACACATGAAACTTGTGACAGGAAAATAAATTCATGACGGATGTTTCAGTAAAATAAAATTCTATAATTCATCATTCACTAGTCCTTAAAGTAAATTTTTAGCTTCTGCTCCACAACTGTTCTGTCACAAGTAGATAAAGTTCAACAAAAACTTCAAAAGTGATACCAAGGAGGCAAAAAGAAGCAAGCCTGACAGTTTAAACCCAATATGGTCGCATTGCAACAAACCTTGGTGAAGCTCATAATGATGGGTCGAGTTTTGAGGCGTTTCTGTTTATAATGCACTGGAACACACTAACAGTTCTTGTTATTTTGTCGATCTCAGACCCAGCAGCCTTAAGGTTCACGCTGTACAGTAAAAAAATCTAAAGAGGAAGGACTTCATTCAGAAATGCTGAACAAGTAGCCACCCACACTCCTCTGTCTATTTATGATCATTAACAAATTAAAAGTTCAACCAAGTCCTGTTTGCCCTTAACCTCATTCTCCTCTCACCTGAACGTAATGAAGAAATTACAATTTATCGGTTTACTGATTGCACCAACAATGCACCAGCTCATACAAATACAAGATTATGCAGAAGCAGCCGCAGCTACACACAGTATACAACTACACACGACAACAAACACACACAGATAAGAGTTAACAAAACACAGCTGCATGATTAAATGTGGCACCAAAGTGAAACAATGTGACGACAGACGCTGTGCGGAGCCTCGCTGCCGAGTTACAAACCGTCCTCTGACCGGACGCCAAACGTACATTCAGAATCTGTTCTCTAAACTTGGCTGAGAGATGGATGAAGGACATTTCAGCAAGTCCCGTCTGGATGTGAACCTCCACATTCGAGGTCTTCGGGCCCTGGCTAACGTCTGACGATGGCAGTGTGCTACATGTACTGGTGTGCATATTCTACACTACATCCCCAAGATACAGGTTCTAGTTCAAAGCTAAACCTGTAGAGCTAAAGGCCACAAGGCAAAAATCCTCCACCCAAAAACCCTTGTCCCAACATCCGTCTGTCACATTATCAAAATAATCAACTGCTGCCCGGGCGTGCACGCTGGAACACTCAGTCCTGGAGAAGGTCAAGATTAAATGTGGGTCTGAGAAGGATGTGCATGCTGGTGTAAAATGAACACAGAGGAAGTTAGAGAGCTTTATAAAGATCTAAGGACTCTGTGGAGAGCTCTAACATCTTTTCTCCAGTGTTAGCAAACAGACATTTCTTCAACTGCCCCACATCAATAATAGAACTATTATGCAAACTATTTATTCACATGCTACTGACACTAAAAACCAATAAATTCTTCTCAGTGTCAATGTATGACGAGGTGTGGTAGTGTGTGGTTCAGAGATGTGCTGCTTTGGTACAACTGTGGATGGATCCCAGTTCTGGTAGTGTTTAAAAAACTGTTTCACAAACACAACAGACAAAAACACCTGAAGAGACGAGCAAACACTTACTGTTACGCTTCCCAGCAGAGGAGAACGGATGGAAAGGATTACAAAGCATAAATATTATATATTATATATATATATTTCCATTTACTGACTCCCTGTGAAGATAAAAAAACACCATTAGAAAGAGAAGTAGGTGTCGCATCAGTGTGTCAAGAAAGACTGCAGGCCCCTCGGTCAGTGCGATTCAGAAAACACGAAGCACCAGTGGATGAGGGTAACACACATGCACACCTCAGACCCACAGAAAAGGAGCCGTAACAGCCCCGAGCCTCCACACACACACGCACAGTCATTCCCAGTGTATGCGAGCCCCCACCCAGGTCTGTCCCATTCATTTAAGGGTGGAGGGCGTTGGTTTGCGTGGAGTGGGCGAGTGCTGGCGTGAGCCCTCAGGCGCTGAAAGCCTGGCAGGTCGAGACCGGTGGGTCCTGGTCCAGTCATCGGCCGGCTCCCCGTCAGGTGGGCTTCAAAGCTGGTGCACGATGCTGTCAGTGTGGGTGACTGGAACAGAGCTGTCCTGGCGCAGCCTCTGCCACTGGAAGGTTGTGCTGAGAGAGCCCACCTCATCGTCCTCGTTTTCCTGCTCCTTGGCAAACTCCATAAAAACCTGGAGGAGAAAGAAGGGGGGGGGCACATTAGATACTGAGGAAGAATACACATCATAGTCCAGGCACATGTCCCTTATTGCATCCTCATGCTACTGATTTAAAGTTTTACAGCCATACACATGTTCCATTGATTCATTTTACAGATGTTTCTTCTGCAAACTGATTTTCCAATAAATTGATTAAATCCAATTTAGATCCAATATCTTTTTTTTAACCACATACCTGCTCTAAGGTCGACTGGGAGAAGTTGTACTCTTCGAAGTTAAAAGTTTGCTTGGCTGAAAGCAAACAGATGAATTACACTGAATGAGTCAGCAGATACGGCCCAGATGGAGGAGGCTGTGTGTGTGAGACAGAGTTTAGCAATGACTCACCACTTTCTAACCGAGCGAAAGACTTGGCCAGTGACTTGACATCCTCCATGGGGATCTTGTAAACCATCAAAGTAGCAAAGCTGCAAAGAAAGCATGAGTTAGTCACACACAAGCAACAGCATGTGTGTTGTTAGACTAAATACTGAACAGGTCATTACACATTTATGTGTAAATGTGTAGCTATCAACACATTTCCCACGTTACTGATCAAATGTAGTGTTAGGGGGAATTTGCATGACATGGCATCTGCATGACAAATCAGCTACTCGAGGAAGCCAGCTGTAACCGGGTTACTTAAGTGCATGTAAATGCAGTGATACAGTTGGGTTGAGTTGTGGTGTCACCTCTCCTGCCGCACAGCGTGAGGGAAGATTCGGAGGATCTCTTTGTGCAGCAGCGCCACCTGCTGGAGACCCGTCAGCTCCTCTCTGAGTTTCACCTCCAAACTGTAACTTCGGCCATATTTTCCTTTTAAATGTTGGATGGAGCCAATACATCTGTTGGAGAAGAACGCAGAACATTAGCTGGTGGTATGGGAACGTGACAAATCAAAAATTAGCCCACAGCTGCCTCCTGTTATCAGGACACACCTCAGCTGGCCAGAAACCATGATGGCTACACGGTCACACACGGCCTCTGCCTCCTCCATGTAATGCGTGGTGAGGATGGCTCCACGTTGGCGGTTCTTGAAAGCAGCACGTATGGCTCTCCTACACATTGTGACAAAAAGAGGAAGGTGAGCTCCAGCTGCCAGAGTGAACTGCAGCAGTCATGAAGAAGAAGGGTCAAAACTGTAAATATTAACTTTGCATAAAATGTGATTTGTCAATAAAAGTTTTGAAGCGTGTAAAATGTTTAGAATTGTGCTTCAATATACCACAGATGTTAAAAACATACATACATACAATACACATGGTAAAAACGTGGGTATTAGCATTATACTAGGGATGTTCGATATTGGCTTTTTTACCAATATTCAATATACCGATATTGTCTAACTCTTAATTTCTGATACCGATATAAACCGATACCAATATATTCGGGTTCCCCCCTCATTAAAAAAAAAAGAAAACTAAATCACTTTAGGTAACTAACATCACATATCTCCTATCATGCATACTTAAACTTTATTAGAGGAGAAGTAGCTGAAGAGTTTGATGTATAATATGTGCATGGTTTGTAAAGGTTGTGTCATTAAAAGAGTAAAAA
>JAUBNQ010000011.1:17656526-17672727 GCA_032353495.1 Ctenopoma kingsleyae
TACCTGTTTGATTTGTTCGACGTATGACATAAGGCGACAGAGAGTGGTGAACTCAGGCCCAGGATGTGTGTGCAGTCCTGGGCATCTGGACTATAACCTTCCCTTAACAGCAGCTCCACACTCTTGCACTGGTGGCTGTGGACGGCCACGTACAGCGGACTCACCATGCCATCACTGTGGTCACACGTACGATCCGTTATAGCTATCAGCCTCCTCAGGATCCTGGATCGACAGAGTTACACGTTTTAAAGTTAAAATATATTGGTACATAGAGCAGAGTATATAGAGCATTACTTAACAACAATACAATGTATTAGAGCGATTGGACAATTGTTTATTTGCGACATCTGAAATTATGGCAAATATTTTTTGGTTTTGATATGACAATTTCCTTATTTTCTTATTTAATATGATTGTTAAGTGAATAATGTTTGGTATTATTGGTTGCACTTTGACAAACATTTTTAACTATGTTATCTACTTAACAAAATATAGATTCATCACAAAATTTCCAGATTAATCAATAATGAAAACAATAATTAGCTGTAGACCTGATGACGATGTATTAGTAACTGTGACTAACCCCTGACCAATACTAAAATGTTATGCGTCAGTACCCGATGTGGCCAAACTCAGCAGCAGCATGAATGGGAAGCTGGGGCCACTCGTTACTGCAGGCTCTATTAGGATCAGCACCGTGGTCCAACAGGAAATCCACACATGCCTGGTGTCCCTCCTGAGAGGCGATGAGCAGCGGCGTGGCCAGATCTGAAGCCTGGGTGTTCACATTGGACCCTAGCGTAAAAATCCAATCAAACACGTCATTATCAGTTTTTACTTGATTACTGGTTTAATTGGGAGTGAAAAGACTATGCAGAGGGAGAAACTGGTACAAAAGAAACACTTAAAAGCTATGAACCAATATGCACATACAGCAGTCATCTAGTAAAACAGCAAAGCTAAGTACCAGCATTAACAAGGATTTCCAGGCATTCCTGCTGTCCATACTGTGCAGCCACAAAGAGAGGAGAGATCCCGTGGTCATCTACTGCCTCCAGGTTGCATACATTAACAAGGATATGCACAATTTCACCGTGACCCTTGAGGAATAAAAGAGTACATTCATTACACATTTAGATACATCTCACAGAGTTGTGTGTGTCAGTTTGATTATTACCTTATAGACAGCTTGATGTAGGCAGGTCCAGCAGGATGCTGTGTGTGTTCTGTTCACCTCTGCCCCTTTTCTAACCAGCAGTTCTACAACCTCTTTGTGCCCACCATCTACAGCTGTTGGAAAACAATTAACAGCTGATAAATATAGTAGGCAGGAGGGAAAATCTACTCTGTCTACTTAACTGCTGTGTTTATATTGAGCGTGCAACATTTTGGAGTTGCGGATTTGCCAAAAAACAAGCCGAGTTGAGGGACAAGCTAATCAAACGTTATTCTTTGAGTGAACTACCACATCAGCCAGTTTAGGCATAGATACAACTGTGTTTCTACTCAAGCACAGTTTACTCTGCATACACTACAACGTCAATCTGGAGATCTCAGCTTAGTACAAACCAGAGGCCAGTGTGGAAAAGCTCTGGTTTAGGAGAAGAAAATAACAGACAAAAACAAACCTGAAGACACTCTGTGAGTTGGAAAGCTAAAACTTTAACATTACAGAACTTAATGTGCAGATGTTATACCTGCATACAGAGGGCAGGACATGTCATTAGTTATCTGGTCTATGTTGGCATGTGCTTTCAGGAGGAGCTGGATCACTGGCAGGTGTCCCCTCTGGGCAGCCAGGTAGCAGGCAGACTCTCCCCCATGTGTCAAAGAATTCACATAGACACTGCAGCTGCGTGAGGAGCCTGTTGCCAGAAAAGAAAGTTCAGTTCATTAGTTTAGTGGAAGAGTTATTGTGTATGTGTGAGTCATTTATCAAGGATTGTACGATATATTGTAGTTAATATTGTGAATTAATGCTTTTCCATTGAAAAACAATTTGAAAATGTCACATTGAACATTTAAAGTCAGCAATTATGGAAACTTGATTATGGAAAATATGTGTCAGCAGATACACAATAAAGAGGACAAAAGAAAAGAAACACAACACAATACAGATTTCTTTTCTTACCGCGTACAGCAGACAGAATTTCCCGCACACACTCTTTACTGCCGGCGGCTGCAGCCTCATGCAGGGCGTTCCAGCCGCGGTTGTCGCGACAGTCCACGCTGCAGCCCCGCTTTATCAGCCTCCTCACCCGCATCCTGCAGCCCGAACGAGCCGCAGCAGCAACACTGGAGACCGTATCTACGTAGCATTCCGTGAAGTCCATCCTCAGCCGCGCCCCCCGCAGAAAAGTGAGTATGTCAGTGTTAGTCTGCCAGCGAGCCAGGAAATGGTGAAATCATTAGAAGACAAATCGTAGGATCAAAACACAACTTCAGCAAACGTTCACCAGTCACAACGCAGCTTATTAGTCACAATGTGAAACTGTACTGTAATAAACCTTCACACAGTGCTACAGATAGTTTTAATAGACTATGAGAGCACAGGTTAATTGTTTAAATCTTTGTTTTAAACCAGCTCCAAAGCCTGGACAGTCTTCTCACGAGTCGCCTTCTAATGACGTGGCACCACAACAAACCGTCATCTGCTGCGACGCGACGCAGGATTAGGCGTTAGCCCTAGCCAAAACGAGTTATAAATACACCGATTTGCACTGCGAGTCAAAATAAGTAATAGTTTTTTAATATGTAGAAGTAACGAGAAGATGAAAATTTAAAAATCTAAGAAAAAACAACATAATTTACGGTTTTATCGGAAGCAGTTTCAAGGTAAATATTAACAATGTGGCTTAATGTTAGCTAGCTATTTTGTTTATGACAGTTACTTCTGTTGTACAAATTTACATATACAGACATTTGTCATTTAGAATTAAAGGTGTAATAGTCAAAACATCCCCACATTATGCCACGCCTGGCTAACTTGCTAAGCTGTTTCCTACCTTGTGTCCTAACGTGTCATCTAGCAAGTTCCAGTCCTTGTGGCTTCAGCAGCACCATGGCGGACATTGCTGTGAAAAGTGGAGCTGCTTGGGTCTGTCGTGCACAGGACCGTCACCTGGATGATGTCCTGCTTCCTGTTCACGTCAGTAGCAAAGACGAAGAAGAAGAGCAGCTAAGTCAGTTAGAGAGAGACAAGACAAAAACGTAAGAAGCGTTTAGCTTTCCACTGTATATTAAAGCAGATAACTGTGTAAAATTAGAATTTACGAGCGTAACCACATTAGAAAAAACTGTCTGTTGTTTCCTGACACAGACCAGTGCTGTTAGAGCAGACTCAGGAAGGATCTCCATGTGTCTTGACAGTCCACTGCAGCCCCGACTCCCCCACCACCATCAGCAGCTTGCTGGTCGTCAGCGAAGCTCGAACCATGGAGGTGTACGACCAGATGGGAGAATACTGTGGGACAGTGCGGGGTGAGAGAGATGACAGCATTCAGCCAGACAGGTATACACACAAAATTATCATCACTAGGGTATGTTCTGTGTCTTAACAATCCCTTCTCGTTTGTAATGTTAATAACATTACAACAACAGCATACTGTAGGTATCAAAGCATCTGGCAGCATCTTGAAATGGAAGTGTCCTGTCATCACTGTCTTCACTGATGTCCCATCATTCATCAAAGTCATGAGCTGAATCCCAACATGAAATGAAATGAAAGCAGAATGTGGCAGTTTGAATGACACAGTCTGACTCTGGTAAATATTTGATGGGATGTTGAAGCGGTGTCTTGTTCACAGTGAGGACAGAGGGCCTTTCTACAGGAAACAACTGATCCTGGAGCAACCATCCTCCGCCTGTGACATGAAGGTGAGCTACATCCGAGGTCAGAGGCACATCTGTGATGTTTAAGCTTTAGATGTCTGGTCCATTGTCTTAAGACAAACAGAGAGAACAAGATTTCCTGTGTCCTGCTCCTTATTGGTTGTGGAATATGTAGAGGAAATTGTAAAGGAATTGTATTTAGTCTATTACATCTTTAAATTGGTGAGACACAGTTATTTCATCCAGATACAGTTGTGTTTGTGTTTGACTGTATGAGTTTAATTTATGTTTTTTATCCTCTGATTCTGTTTCTCAGCTGCTCTCTCTAGGTGGTAGAAGCAGTGTTTTGCTTTGTCAAGTCATCCTGGGTCTTCAGTCGCAGCAGCCCTGCCCACTCCGTGGCCCTGGCATCGACATGCAGCAGGTGCAGTGTCTGGTTGAGGAGATGGGAGCAAGCCTCTCGCCAGGAGCCCAGAACCTCATGGACATGGTCCACTTCCAGCAGAAGGTGGGAGTAAAGGTGTAGCAAGTTACAGTACTCTGACCTCTGCAGATGATCAGAGGCATTTACAGCAACAATGACATAAATTAAAGAACTACACTGAAGGGCTACTGGTTTTAGCTCCTTAACTATCTCTTTACTGATGATTGATTTAAATTCATTCAAACTCACTGTTAATTTGTAATACTTGATGTGTCAGTGCTCTCACATTTCAGAGGTGGAGCTTCCTCACATGCCTATCTCTTAGCCTTTTTAATAAAATGGATGAACATGGCCCTGTTTTTGTAGTGTTTGTCCTTTGTGATTCAGTGCAGGCTGCAATTTCTGACTGATGTTTTTCTGATGTCTGTATGTGTTGGTCCTCAGAACCAGACCAGCTCTCTAGGTGGTTTCCTGCCACTCCTGATGAGCAGTGGAGCTTTCTCTGCCCTGACTCAAGAAGGCAACATTTCCTCATCAGCAGTCAGAAACCAGCCTCAGTCTGCAGACTCCAGGGTATCAGTATTATCTGCGCTTTTTCTTACTCCTCACAGAAGATCAGTTATGGCTGAAACATGAAGAAATATGTTTCTGAATTCCAGGGATTAATTTACTGAAATTAATGTAAAGTGTAGAATCATATAAGCAAAACAGAAAATCCAATCAAGTGAACCAACAAACAACAAGTTAGGGAAATGTGGGTTCAGAAAACGATTACACATACTGTACAGTATACCAGATGGTTTGTTACTGAGAGTCTTATTTCGGTGTTTAGACTCTAGTTGACTCTGTCAGGCCTGCAGACCAAGTTCCACCATCCCAGAACAGAGGAACATCAGCAGACTCCAGCTGCTCCTCTACAGACCTCCAGACTGATGACAATGGCAAGAACACAGGTGAAGATAATTTCTCTCAGTAGAAGAAATGTGAACAGTAAAGACAACAAGAGGCAAAATTAATTACTTCCTGATTTGGTTTACACTGTTTGCTGAGCTTCTTTAACTTTTTAGTCTCAGGTCCAGTATTTAAGGGTTACCAGAATTTTGAGAACCAGACAGTCTCTCTTTCAGTGTGAATGTTTTTTCTTGGAACAAAAAACTCAAATAGATCTGAAGCTGTCTAATTTGTGATGTGAATTAAAACCATCTTCCATCTGTAGCGGGCAGCAAGAGCAGTGGCCTGCCGAGCCACGCCCAGCTGGCAGAGATGATGTCACACTTTCTGAAAGGGCAGGGGCACAACCCGGAGTTAAGCTCTGGCCCAGAGCTTCTGCCCATCCTCCAGAGCGTCTGCGGTCAGGTGGCACAGCTGAGACTGGACGATGCTGCAGTGGCGGCAGAGAAGGAGAAAATGATGAGAAATGGCACATGGTGAGTTTTAATTCCAGTCAGTCCTGCTGCACTGAGAAGTTAACACCTAAATGTAGTTGATTGTTGTGTTGCAACCTGATAAATCTTGTGTCTGTGTAACATGGCACCCATCACTCTACAACAAGAAGATGCTTTTGAAACTAATGTGTGACTAAGTGGAACTAAGTGGCTCCACCTTGTGTCCGCAGGACGTTACAGTTTTTTCCTGGAGACAGTTCAACAATGCAACGTGGAAGATAAAATAGTTTTAAATCATAAATAATAGTATATTATTATTGTTCTATTGCTTTAATTCCAGTACACTACACAGAGATAACTACAAAATAACACTACTAGTCATGCTATTAGAAGAGACAGCTTTATGACATAATAATCATTAGCTTAAAGGGATTATTAAGATGTTTATCTAATAGTATATATGTATCTGTATGAAAGAAAACAAAACTAATTTTATTATTAATATGACTTACTATTACTATTAATATTACTGTTTAATCTTGTAGCTATTGATGAATTAACACTGAACCAAATATATATTACAGTATTTATTATAATTAAATATAATTATATTGATATATCACTACTATTTAATACATCGTGTGTCATTTTACTGCTGCCAAAAGTTGCTGCAGTTTGTTGCAGCAAGTGAAGTGTTCTCAAAGCCGCTTGACAGCACATATCACATCATGGTGTCTGTTGGCATCTGTATTGTTAATCAGACCTCATGGAAACTGCTGAAGCTGCCATGTTCATCTTTTACAAACACTCTGGTAACAATTCTGGCTAATGTGCAATACAGTGGACAGAACTACATGTGGGTTTGGGCAGTGCAGGGAGGAGGCTCATGCAGAGACAATAGAGTCATTTATTATCACTGTGCTGTGTGTGAGAATCATTCAACTGCTGACAAACGACACCAAACCAAATAAAATGTATGACACTTTTTAGCCAACACTGATGTAAAGATAAATGTAATTTTATAGTGGGCACTGGTTTCTGTCTAAAGTTCAGAAATGTCATTATCCAACGGTGCCACAGAGTGCCGTTTGTTAAATGAAGCCCTTTGTCAGAGCAGAGCAGGGCAGAGCATGTGGGTTGAGAGAGAACGTCAGCTGAGTGTGACTCCACATCAAGGAGAGGACGACAGCTCGGCGGTACGTCTCCGCCACAACACATCAGTCTACTGACCACAGGTTCAAGTATTTAAAGAGCTTAATCCTGTAACTAGGAATCTGGAAAGAACGTAAAAGTATGTAACTCTTTGTGTAACACTAGTTAAATGTTGATGACTTTTACTAAACATTGTGCTATTCAGTACTTGATTCTTGTGAACTTTTCTTGTGACTTGACTGTCCTCTACCTCACAAAAAATTAGCTGATTCTCTTTATTCACCAGTGCAAAATATTGGTTTCAGTTTTCTTGTCCTTGCATTAAGTGCTTCTCTGCATGCAGCAGCTGGTTTATATAATACTTTCTCACCAAAGCCTGAAGTCTACCAAATCCTGACCAGTACTTCTTAACATCACTGTACAGACTCGTACACAAACTAAAAGACGTTTAGGACACATGGCAAACTGCAGCACAGAGAAACTTCCACTTTAATTCACTTTAATGCCAGAAAAAAACTAAAGATTGCTGAGCAAACAGGCAACAGGGATCAGAGATGGACATTTGCAGCAGTCAGTATTTCACAGTTACTGGCAGAGTAGCGGCGTTGGCTTGAGACAGAACTGAAGGTGGTTTGGAGGCCATTGAAGATCCCTAAGGTGAAAATTAATGCTGTTGGAATCTGCTGAGAAACCCCAAGTGCAAAGTTATGCAAAAAGACTGGAAATGTTTAAGGAACTGGAAAAAGAGAAAAAGAGATGTTTTGTAATATTCCTGCCAGGTGGTCAGGATGAATCAAACAAAAAAATGAGTCCACTGTCTGACAGTTTCACACAGAAAGGAAACGGACGCAGCAGGATTTTGAGGTCAGGGGAAGAGGACGGTCAACATTCACTACGTGGGTGGAAACTATGTTCTTGCTGTGGTGTCCGATGTGCCTCCGTGTTCATGACAGCTTTACCTCTCTGTCTCATCCTCAATATATCGTCCTTCACTTATTTTCGTATAAAGTCACATGAACGGCAGCTAACTTACCACTGATTTATCTTCTAATTTCTTATTATGCAAAGTTTACAGCCTGTTTTTAAGTAGTGTCTAAGAGTAAATGCACATCTATAAACGGTTCACACATTTCTTTTTATTTCATTTAAATGTTTTTGCATATATATTTCTTCCTTAAAACTGAGATATGCAACCACTCAGTGAGATTCAGCCAAATACATGTTAAAATATTATTGTACAGGCTTAAAAAATGACTGGTCCTAACAGAAGCAGTTGTTACACAGCACAGAAGGATGATGCAACACAAGTTTAGAAAGTTCAAGAAGTGCATAAACTATATTGTACTGTGAAAACAATACAAGCATTGTGTCCATAAATAGTAAACCAGTTTATTATTTAGGGAACAGAATGACTGAACATGTGACAAATGACTAATTGTGATTACCTAATAGACACTTTAATACCTTTCTCATTTCATGTTAAAGGAACCAAATTACATTCATCAAATGTTAACGTAGTGTTCCACCACTCCACAGGGAGTTGGACTCAGCCATGGAGCGTCGTCTAGAGGAGATGGAGAGGAGGCTGAAGGAGCATGTGGATCGTCGCCTGGATGCTCTGGAGCAGAAGCTGGAGAAAGCCCTGCTGAGTGCCCTCCCACTGGTTGCTCTTAACCAGGGAGCTATGAGCAACTCGGCACTGGGACCAGCGTCCACTGGACCATTGGAACATACTGCCCAAACACCAGCCATGCACTGATTTCAGAAACACTAAAAGACTAATGTAACATGTAACCTGGAGGCCTTACTGACCCTCAGCTTCCTCAAACAAAGAGCTTAGTGTCGAAGAGGAGACAGAACAGGGTGCAGGCCCTAACAGAGAAACTCAGTGAAAAATATGGACAAAATTAACACAGTTCTTTTAGTAATGTGCTAAAATATAAAATTGTGTTGTTAAACCAGAATGTTTACTACATGGAAAACCATAACAACACAGCGTTTTCCAGCTACAGTATTAACCAGCCTCTGTAACGGTTTCAAAGCAAGTTTGACTTGACTTTGACTTGGATAAACAGCAGGACTGTTTCGTCAGCTTGTGAACATGATGTAATAGTTAGACCAAAAATGTGTAATTACAGTAATCATAAACCCGGATCAGTGAAAACCCGCAATGTGGCTGCAGTGCATTTGGGGTAAGTGTGGCAACATGAAAAGTCCCCAGAAAGAAAAAGCTTTAAATCTGGAAAAGAGTTTACTCACTGTATATACTGTAACTGCACTGGTCTGTGTTTGGGTTATTGTTCAGTTCGGTTTGACGATGAATAATCCTGTTACAGGAGTGTATGCAGAATCTGTAACTGATTAAAATGCATTTTAATATGGCACTGTAATGTTTTTAAAATATACAGTACATGTCTGTATCACCAGGCTGTTTGCCACTGTAAACCCATTAAACTGACTTTTCACCTGTGATGTGGATGGTTTTAATAACTGTACTGATGGAAATATTAAATAAAACATATATTTATTCATATATGTTTGCAATTTTTGGGTGGGTGGGAGTTGTTTAATTGATTTATTCTACAACTACTGAAAAAAGAACAGTGAACGTGCAACAGAAATGACAAGAATAGGACATTTAGAACAGAAGGAAAAGAAGGAAATTATTGTGGCAACAACAGAACCTTTTGACAGTCTGTTTGGTATCTTTGGGCTCCAATGCTGCATTTTCTAACCACAACATATGAGTCATAAAATACTGTGAGTTGACATTTCTGATTTCTGGATTTGTATTATGTGGACAATGATGGCAGTTGGAGGAAAATGTTGCTCATGTGTGTCGGGAAGGTAAAATCAACTTAGCTGATGTTGGACTTCCAGTAACGCTGATTCATAAGTGGGTCAGAAATTCACTGTCGAGGTCACTGAAACTCATATGCAGAGAACCACTGCTGTCACTCCAGCACAGGAGACGTGTGAAGTGAATCCTTCTGGATAGAAGGCCTAGATCCCAGAATATAAAAAGAAACAGAGGAGACGGTCGATGCCAAGGCACTGTCCAAGTGAGTCACGAGAAGAGAAATGGGTCATGGAGATTGCATAAGGACACCAAATTCTAAAATGATGTGCAGATGTTTTGTCAGACATAGAGACCAGACACTGAGTTCTGGGAGAAAATCAGCTGTTGGTCAATCTGGGTCCATTTATGCCTCGTCCCACTGGGAGTGGAAGCACAAGGAAAACTCCCTGTAAATCATCTCCTGCTGGCAGATGTCACCTACCTGCAGGTTTTTAGTGCTAAAAAGTTGCAGTTCATATTTAAACAGTGACCCCATTTCTCAGCCACTTTCGCGTTGCAGATGACACTGCAACGCTGCAAGACAGACACGACAGACTTTGATTGGCTATAAAAAATGACGATGATTGATAATCAAAACTCTGCAAAGCCCATTTAATTCTTTACAATATAGTAGTTTGTAGATGTAATTAATAATGAGAGGTGAAACCACGCTGGGGGATTAATTCAAGGTCTCTAACCAAACTTCCTCAGACTGAAGAAGCTACCTGGATGAGCAGTGAACCATTTCAACCTAGCAATAAAGAAGTCCCGTTGCTACAATCATCTGGTAAATTGGTAAATTACAACCCACCAGTAATTATTCAGTAATTGTTGCACAGTTTAAATTATTTTGCAACCAACTAGCTTGAGACACATAATACACATAATTATAATTAGATTTGTGAACTTTTAAATTCATATCTTACACAATTACTGTGAAAAAATCAAAAATTGTAATGATTTAAGGTCAATTGTATCTTAATTTAATGTGTTAAGATACAATAAGTTAAGAAGAACTTATTGTATCTTGATAGTAACTTTATTTAAATAATATTGTCAATAAAATATGGGATTGATGTCACTTTTTAGTACATTTGTCTTTTTTCGCAGTAACTCTTTAATTTCAGTAACACTATTTTTTATTTCACTGAAAATGTTTCTCATAATTTGATAATGGACTTGGAAAAACATACACTGTTACAGTTATTAAGTACCAGCTAGATTTTTTTTATTGACAAACTGAGAAATTATGTAGTAGACAAGTAAAAATTAGCTCATATACAGGCATAAATGTCCATCAGAAAATCCTATGAATAAGAATAATTAACAATGTTCCACACTGAGTCTGACTTTATTTGTGGTAGTTAGTAGAAATATGTCTGATGGTGTGTGTCTCATTTGTTGGAATGTTCTGGTAATAACTATCAAAAATGTATCAGGGAAATTTCCAAGGCATGGGGTAGTTTCATTCAAATTATGCAACAACTACTGGGTAATTATGATGTAATTAGCAGGTTGTAATTGATGAGGTTACCATGCATTTTGAATAAGTTGCCATGGTTATTTTGTTAGCATTCAACAATGCTGACCCAGTTTTAGCATGTGACACACTATGAAAGCATCTGGGCTACAACTGTTGAATGCTACACCATATGTTTCTGTTTTACCTTTAAGAGGCTCAAATCTCTCTCGCTCTCTCTCACTCACACACACACACACTTGGGCCAAGAGATTGTGTCATAATGTGTTGTAACATGGCACAGAGGGAGGACACTTCAGAGTCACAGAGCAGAGAATAAAATATTTGAAAGATGATAAAGTTCTTTCTCTACTTGTTTTCTTGGTCTCCTTGTGAACAGAGATTGTGCTTACGTCTTTAACAATACATAATAATACGTCTTTAATGCATTACTCTTACATGCGCCACAAATTGTAAACACAACACTCACATTCAATTGCATGATAAAGGTGATATGGCTTATTAACGCCTGGATCGGACACAGAGCAACATTAGCTTTTGTTTTCGGGCATGTCTCAAGCCAACCTGATGAATGTTAAGCGCAGGATTTAGGGACAAAGTGATAAAACAGTTCCCCCTTAATTGAATTCTCAAAGCAAAGAAACAAGCAGGAATATCAAGAACGTAGACTGTGGATGAGCAGGAGTCAGTGTTAGGAAAGCAGGTGAGCTGGGCAAAGGCACAGTTCCAAAAAGGCAGGCATGATCATGCATGGGCACGCAATCATGTAAGGTAGGTATGCCACAATTGATAATCAGGAAAAATGTAAACTGGGCTGTGCAGGAACTCAGAGACTAGATAGGGAATGTGAAACAAATGAGATAGTGGGTATGGGGAATCAGGTCATCTGTAGATAATGGGGTAACTGCAGGACAGTGGGTATGGCTGGGTCAGGACTGTCTAGAGTTAGTGGCAGAGGAAAAATGTATGAAAAATGTCTGAATCGACAAGGGACAAAACCCTACTATACCACAGAGAGAGGCAGCTATGGGGTGACAGATTCACTGTGGAGAAGAGGAGTAGGAACCCTAATACGCCAAAGACAACACTTCACAAAGAGGAAGAGGGTTAATAAAATATCAGGATGTCTTCAGAAACTCAGTAGATCTAAGAAGGCTCCCTGAGGAATGCCTATAGACAGACTTCCCTTTTTCATTGATTGAGCCTTTTTCAGCTCAAACAATAATAAATAATAAAAAATAAAGACAATATATTTTAAAATAATTTTATTCCATTTTTTGAAAAATTGTCAAACACATTGTCAAAAATACTATTAAAAAATATTCCATCAAGAACATACACAACAAAACCTGCAGTAAGCGCTTAGTAGCGACAGATGGTGTTAGTACAGTATAAAAGGGTTCTGATGGTGAGAAGTAAATCAAGATTAGAAGAACATGAGGAGAACAACGACAGGCTGTTTCAGTTCCCAGGGTAAATGAAGCTGGACCTTTGAAGGTGTCTGATTATAGCGTTGAAGAGTAGTAGCAGTACTAACAATTAAAAGTTCTTAAACACAGTAGGTGCGGCCCACAGACACACTTGTGCCTATTGGTTGCTTGGTTTTTCAAAGTGTTCGTGACTGGTTGAAAAACACTGAGAGCCAGCTCGGGGTTGGTTGACTGGTTGTTCAGTCAGCTGTGTGGTCAAGGCTCAACCTCCTCAGGGATGATGGTGAGGATGACGTCCTCGTTGCCTCGTCTCACCACTGTTCGCAGCGTCTCATCCCGTTTTATGGCGTTGCTGACGTCGCTGGCAGAGGTCACTTGCTCGCCATTGATGCTAATGATGATATCAGTCTCCTTCAGGCCAGCTCTGGCACCGAGAAAGAAATGAGGGGTTAACGAATCACATCAATCACATACAAAAAAGTTGATAAGGCTAATGATTCATTTGTATTATCAGTGTTAGGAAATAGTTTAGTTATCACTGTCTTTGCAGTTAGTTACCACTAAATATAGATCCTAGATTATAGATTAATGAACACATTTTTAATTAAAGGCTATACTTCGCAATTTGTCTAGTGTAGCATCAAAATGATTTTGAAGCTGTTATTTTAATGAAAAATAAAGTGTTTTATACTGAGGCTTTTTTGTGTAAAACTTGCCACATGTGGAACACGATAGCCGGTCATAGGATATAGTTTTCTTTGTGTGTGTTGATACACATCTGGATTCAGCCACAAATGAATAATTTCCCGACATTTTGCTTTGTTGAAGTAACAGATTTAGAGGATGGTAAACCCTTGGCAGAAGCACATACTTTTTGAGGTCTTACTAGCCGTGTGAACCCAAAGCGGCCTCTTTTTGTTGTTTAAATCTAGAGGCTTCTCTTCCAAAGCTGATGGCAGCGATGCCAAAGAGAAATCTGAATCTGCTTAGCTATGACTGAAGTGGTCTGTGCACCCAGCCAGAGGGCGAAGGACAGCCTGGGTGGGAAACATTCTTGATTCTAGCTTCACTGCCAACGTTCAGCCCAGTTTCAGAAGAGAAACAGTAGCTTAAAAACCAGAAATGTTCATATCCTGCAGTCTTTGCACACAGAAAGTTCAGATCTAATAAATGTCCTTTCACCAAGCTCAGATCCTCTTCCTGCCTCCTGCCTGTGCTCCAGATAAACCACCAGACAACAACAAAACAAACCTGCTGTTTTCTCAGGCGGAACACTGTGGTTTGCTTTCAACACACTTTTCATGTGCATGCCAGAAACCTTTCAGGGACAAAATATTCTCTGCAGGTGTGAATCTGCAACCAATCAGCATGCTGCTTTCTGCCTCGTTAAAGCTTTTGTTACTGAATGTGGATTTCAACAAGTGAGAATTGTGCCACCTGTACCTTTTCTGACATGTAATACTCACTCTACATGACTAATATCAATTTACATGTCCTAAAAACTTGAAAGTATTTATTTTTGATTTGAGTGAACACAAATAATGTGGTTAATAAGTGATGAATGAGACACTCACGCCTCAGCTGGAGTCTGCCTGATGACCTCCAGGACGAATGCCCCGGAGGTGACATCTGGGAAGTCTGACAGCTTTTCCTTCAGCTCCTTAGTCAGGCTGGAGTGAGAAAAGAAGAGAAAAACAGCAGCATCAGTCAGATGTTCATTAAAGGTGAACATAGGATGCATTGGGACTCATTTTGAATTTAATGTGAAACACTGCTATAACTGCGCATTTAAAATTACAAAAGGCTGAAGGAAGGAAGGAGGATAAGATTTTTCTGAAGCATGATCCACAGGACGCCTGCATCCTTCAGCTGATTTCTATGAATCTATGGTGTTAGAGAATCCTTCAACACAGCAGTGATAAAGGTTTCCAATATTGTTCCAGCTTGCAACTGCATTGTTACCCACAATTAATATCTTTGAGAAAGTGACTAATAGACATAGAATGACTGCATCATAAAAAATTCCTCCAGTTTTAAGTGTATTTCACTTTTACTTGCATAGTGCAGCAACATAAACAGAAATAAATGACTCCCTGGAGGGTAGGTAGAACCTAAAGGTCATTAGTTAATAGGATAGAAATCCACAGGCATGATTAAAGTTCATGAGCTTTTCCAAACTTAAGCTTGTTTTGATGTTTTGGGGAGTTTTCTCCTCTGACCCACATTGGAGCGTCAGCCTGGGTGTTACTCTGAGCCATAGGCAGTGGACGTGGCCTGGGCCGACATACATTCCTATTGAAACTGGTCATTTGGCAACATGCGTCTACAGCTGAGGTCACTTTTTCAATACGATCACCACCCTTGTTATAACATGGGTGGTGATTATTCTGTTAATGTCTGAAACATGATGATCAGTATCAGAATGAGCAACTTACCTTGGCGTGAGACTCATCATTTTAACGCCAATGTACTTTTTCTTCTGCAATGTTTTACCTGCAGAATGAAATGTTTGATTAGATGAAGAATGATCAGCATCTTCTCATTAGTCTACTTTACATCTTTGTATCAGTCAAAGAGTAGGACAGGTCTACAGTACAGTACAGAAAAAAACATCTTCCCTTTTAAATACAGTGATAATTACAACTTTACCAAAGCAGCTTTGTGTTGTAGATCACTCATTTTCATTTTGCATATTGAACCTAATGTAATGTTCATGTCTTAAGTTCTAAATAAAAATGTAACAGTAGTTTTACTGATATGTAGCTGCTGGCTAGGCCTCATTTAACTGCTAACACTTTACTAAGATTTTAGTTTTGATTTCTGTGTGATGCCGTGGGACCATCTTGTGATATATAGTTTATGTGCAAAACTGAGCTGTAAATCCATTAGAAGGATTACAGACAGAAATACAAAAAGCCTCAAGCTGGGCCTCCTCTCCCAGGCTTTCTCCAGCTACAGCATGTGAGCAACATAAATGTTTCATATGCGAACAACTGAGTAAGTCAGCGCTCATGCATCGTCTATATACAGTACAGTATCTGTTTGTGTGCTAAATATGGTTCCCTTTAAAAAAAAGAACATCAGAAAACATTATGTTGGGTCAAAACAAAAATCCTACTTCCTCTTAATAAGCATACAAAATAGGCTAAATGCTATCAAAGGCATTCAGAAGATAAAGAAGACAAAGTGGAGCTGGTGCAAACCTTTGGCCTGTCTGTCGTGTGACTCTGCCAGGAACTGTCTGATCTTGTCCGATGGGATGGCGAACGAGATTCCTGCTGTGACCTTCAGAGTGTTGATGCCGATCACCTCCCCATCCTGCAGGAAACACACACACACAGACACACACATTAGATTGTCATCGTTCCTTGAACGCCCCACAGTAAAAGTCAAATTTCCATATAAATCTTGTTAAACAGTGTCGCTGACGCCACATTGTTCTTCTTTGGTAACACAGCTGGCTGAAAACTAACTTCTAATCAGACTCAGCTGTTGCTGATGGATTAGGTAATCCAAACTCTTTATTTACTTTTCCTAATAAGGACTTTATCTACGTTAGTATTTGTTTATGTGAGATTATCTACAGTATATCTCTGTTTTGCTACATACGGACGTGGTCCCAGTTATAAGAAGCTGTGTTTCTGTTTCACAGACGGTGAC
>JAUBNQ010000011.1:17709350-17729710 GCA_032353495.1 Ctenopoma kingsleyae
ACACACACACACACACACACACACACAAACTTTACTGATCTACATCGAAATGCAGTCAGAGAGGGAAATAGCATCTGGTATAGTATTTCATACAAAAGGGGGGAACTTCCCGCCGCCCATATCTACCTTTAAGTTTATATAAATGCCTGTGTATGTTCTTTTGTTTCTGAATTAATTTTAGTTGGAAAGGGATTTCCGTGCATGCATTGTGGGTCTTTGTGAGCATTATACTAAAGAAAAAAAGTAAGAGCAGCATAAACATGACAGACAGGTAAAAAGTCTGTCGACACCTTCTTATGAGTTTCTGCACATTTTGAGTTTGACTTCCTGTAAAACAGAATATTATACTATTATATATTTTTCATATTTTGGTGCAGATTGTGAAAGATAAATAGTGAGTGTAAGTTAAAAACACAACAATAATGCTGTTTGTCAAGACAAAGTTTATTAATCATTTCCCATGTTGTGATTACACGACACAAAGACACTTAGATACTACTGCAGAAAGTAGCATCATGGCTGTGATACTATGATAAACACTGTTGAGGCTTGAGGGACTAAAATCACCTTGGGATATATTAAGGTGAAGCACTTTATACTGAAAGGAGTGTGTAGTATTTTGTCGTCCACTGTGTTTGACCACAAGTTATGTTGTTTGAGGAAAAAAATGCTGTCACACATAACACCGTCTCCCATATTCTGTTTCAGCCTTTGTGTTCAGTGTTTTGACAAAGTGCAGTCAACATGAACAGAAGTGTTTAAGCTAATGTGAAAAACTGTAACGCCTAATACAGAAGGGAATTAATCAAAAGTCACTTCACCTAGAGTATTGGATAACAGGGAAGGAAGTGAGAGGAGACAAAGGCATCAGAAGCTATGAAACAAGAGAAGGGCTAAAAACAAAAGGGGAAACAAAAGAAATGGGGAGAAAAGAAGATGAGTAAAAGGAGAAGACGGGAAGAAAAGAAATGATTGAAGTGGAAATAAGCAGATAATGTGTAAATTCTGACATCTAGTGGTGACAAACACAAATCATGGCAGCAAACTATCAGAAAGACAGCAACAATTAAAATACCCACATTCCTGCTGCTGCTGCTATGAAGGGTCTAATGACTCCAGCCCCCAGCAATAGCCTCTTCACTCTTTTCCGTTTGTTCTAGCACGCCTCATATCATTTCAGTAAGGGTAATAATGTATTGTGCACAAGATTAGTTTGTGATGATGTTATTTTGTTCTTGACAGTCACAGAGCTTCAGAATCAGAAGCCCTCTCTCCTCTGGACCATCATTTCCTCATAAATGAGTTGATTTGGTTGGTCAGTGATTTGGCTTCTCTCCTAGCTGTCGTTGCCAGAGCCGATCCTATACGTTTGCTATCTGCTGAGTGTCAAAGACCTAATTGTTTTGAAGAAGGCACTGCCAGCACTGATGCCAGCCCCTGTGCCAATCTATTCTTCAAAACCGTGTGATGCCTGAGCTCTTCAGGTGCCAGGATCAAGCGCTGCCAGATTCTCAACAACCAACGCCTGCCCGGGGGAACTTTTGACATCCGTGTGGAAAAACTCAGATCTGTTCTATATTGTCAAAATATCAGACCCCTCGTGGTACAGTAACATCAGTCTACTGCCTGGCAGGAAGGCTGATGCTGGCACACAAGGCGCAAAATGCCATGCAGGGATTTCAGCCAGGCTTAACGCTCCACAGTAACTTTTGGAAAGGTTTTTGTGGTTTGAAGAAACGAGGCTTGATGCCAAGATGACCCGATTGCCCTAAAGAAACAGACAGCCATAGCAGGGTGCATGTCAACGAGCACTGGGATCATTTCAAGTCTTGTGGCGGATGGCAAGGACAAGTTCTGGTGTTTCTCTGTCTCTCCTTAGAAACAAGAAGGCAGAGACACATAAAATAAGGAAAACCCTTCGTTGCTGCTATGTTGCAGATCTGCCATCTTCCACAGAATGCTGACATGCTATGAAGGTCAAAGACCAATGCAACATGAAACTCATGTCTTGTAGCATGGTTGTAGATCTAATGCTGAAAAATTAAAATGCTCTTACTGAATGTTGCCATGGAGTGATTTTTTTCTTGTAGTTCCATCTAAACTCTAAGTTTTGATGTGGATTTGGGACAGTTTGTGTGTTTCCAGTTGAAACAAGCTGTCTCTAGCTTCAGTTAGCATGTAGCTTTGTATTAGTTAGATTTATTCAGAGATACAGATCCTGGCTTCCATATTTTACTTGTATCCAAGTAAGGAAAGGAAATGTTCAAATTGTTTTCAGTACTTCCTTACAGTCAGGGAGAAGCTGTGGACTTGAGGCTGTCCCTGACCATAACCAACGTGAATGTAGAACTACCTGTTGAAGATGACACAGGACATAACACAGGCATCAGTTACATTCCCTTCAAAAGAACTGGAAAAACAAGTATGAGCAACAACACAGTTAACAACACAGCAGAGTTAACAGTGTTAATTGCTGAGCATGAAATATGTTCTGCATGTTAACAAAACTTGCTACCTAACCCGCACCAAGCATTAGTTTATATGTACCTGTAATCCCTGCTGAGAAACAGAAAATAAGCACTGTCACAGTTAGGAGTTCTCCATCTGGACACCATTTTCTGACAGAGCTCCGCCCTTTCTGTGGCTCACCTGTGACAAATCAGGAAGCGCAGCTTGTGTTGCCTCGTGACTGACGAGAGAAAAGAAGAGCAATGAGTCACCTTCAGACACACAACATAGTTCCACTGACAAAGAAGAGCAACTCCTAAGGAACAGTTGTGGTACTGGGATATCTGGAATACTGACGGTTAAACCTGCAGCTGACTTGAACAGCATTAGAACTTTAAGAAAACAAGCTTACCTCACAGTGACAGTATCGTTCTACAGGAGGGAGTGGCACCACCTCCCGTCTGCCTGCTGCTGTGTTTTTTTTTCTAGTTTAGCTCAAAGTAAAATGGCCTCTGCTCCGGTAGATTTCTGTTGTCCTGTCTGCCAAGACATCTTTAAAGATCCTGTCATCTTGACATGCAGCCACAGCTTCTGCAAAGGCTGTCTGCAGTGCTGGTGGGAAAGGAAACAAACCCGAGAGTGTCCGGTTTGTTGGACAAAATCTGACTGGAGTGATCCACCTCGTAACTTGGCATTAAAGAACCTGTGTGAGGCTTTTTTACAAGACAGCAACCAGAGAAGTTCACAGAGATCAGAGGTACTCTGCACTCTGCATTCTGAGAAGCTCAAACTCTTCTGTCTGGACCATCACCAGCCAGCGTGTGTCGTCTGCCGAGATGCGAAAATACACAGTGACCACAGGTTCAAACCCATCAATGAAGCTGCACAGGACCACAGAGAGGAGCTCCAGAAGTCCCTGAAGCCCTTACAGGACAGGTTGAAGGTTTTTGAAGAAGTTAAAGTAAATTTTAATCAAACAGCAGAACACATTATGGTCCAGTCACAAAACACAGAGAGGCAGATAAGAGAGGTGTTTAAGAAACTTCAGCAGTTCCTACAAGAAGAGGAGGAAGCCAGGATCACTGCTCTGAGGGAGGAAGAGGAAGAAAAGAGTCAGATGATGAAGGAGAAGTTTGAAGATCTAAGCAGAAAGACGGACGCTCTTTCAGAAACAATCGCCGTCGTAGTGGAGCTGCTGAGAGCTGAGGATGTATCATTCCTGCAGAACTGCAAGGCTGCAGTGAAACAAGTCCAGCAGCAGTCTCTGCTGGATGCATCACAGCTGGGCTCAGGGGTTTTGATTGATGTGCCAAAACACCTGGGCAACCTGACCTTCAACATCTGGGACAAGATGAAGGACATGGTCTCCTACACTCCTGTGATTCTGGATCCAAACAGCGCTAATCCAGAACTCATCCTGTCTGAGGATCTGACCAGTGTTAGACACGGAAAGAGACAGGGCGTTCCTGAAAACCCAGAGAGGTTTGAGTACTGGGATTCTGTCCTGGGCTCAGAATTTACATCTGGGACTCACAGCTGGGATGTTGACGTCAGAGACAACAAAGAGTGGGAAGTCGGGCTGTTAGCAGACTCTGTTTGCAGGCAGGGATTTGTGGGGTCGACAGTATGGAGTATAGGATTCAGTCCAGTTGGATACAGGGCATACTCCCAAACAGATAAATACATTGCTCTCCCAGTAAGAGAGCTCAAGAGGATCAGAGTTCATCTGGACTGGGACAAAGGAGAGCTGTCGTTCCACGAGCTTGATACTAACACACACATACACACCTTCACACACACTTTCACTGAGAGACTGTATCCATATCTTTGCACCAGGGATGCACTCCCTTTGACAATACTACCTGGAAAGGTTTCTGTAACACTGGAAGTCACAAATTAATTAGGGCCGGGTGATGATTGATTTTACATCATGTCATTTATTTCTATATATAATTATATTTTAATTTGTGAGATAACAGTTTTGCATCAAATGCTAGCAGACGCATGTGAGAATTAAGATTAGAAACAGGATATTATGTGTGTCTGGAATGGTCATATATGCTGTATATAATAGCCTCTAGCATGTCAACACTGTATTCATAAAATTTAGACTCAAATTTTAGGTATGGTGTTAAAAATATCTTATAATGTATAGTATCTGTGCGGGGAACATTTTTACAGTGCACATAATGGACAGAAAAGAAGGAGAAGCAGCAGTAGATTATGCTGCTAGATGCTGCTTATGCTGCAATGCATGCTCGTTTCACCATTTTAGTTACAGTACATTCAGTTATTTGTGGTCTACCATTGTTAATTATAGTATGTTTTTTTAGTAAATGTATGACTGATAATGTATTGAATTTCACAACCATCTTCCTTATCACGTAAAAAACCGAGTTTAAGCTCCATATACACACATACACATTTTCCACTTATTTCATCGATTTCTTTTACGAGTTTATAGGGAGTACGTGAACGCGGCATTTGTAAAGATAAGATTGATGAAGCCACTAAGGTAAAGTCAACAACACTACACATAAATAATTCCGGTTATGAATTCCAAAATAAAACAAGAAGACTCCCATGTTGGAAGCCATAACAGATGGAGTGATAAATAAAATAATATGTAGACGACGTGCTCTGTATTAAACCCACATTCTGTAAATATGCTACTATAAATAAACAATTTATCGCCAAGCAGGCATCGTTGGCATGTTTTTTTTTATTTTTTATCTCAAATTCAATCTATACTTTTATTTTTAAGGATCGATTAACCAGATTCCGGTCACGTTCAACTAACCCCGGTTAACTTGACGTAGCGGGGGAGTCCAATGGAAGCTTTCGTCGCACTCCTGAGGAGACAATCGAGTACGATATAGCATTAAAATACGGGCTGATTTTGTTAGATGGGGTTGTAGACCGTGTCTTTTCTCGGAAGTCTGGATCTGTGGTTTTCGTCCTCGTGTTTAAAACCCGCTAGTTTGCCGTGAACAGCGCCTGTTCGGCCTTGTTTATACTGTGCAGGGCAGCTTGAATCGGGGAAGCAGGCCCGGTCCTGTGCGAGTTTAACGGACGTTTCGGGTCTGGAGTGTGTTTTGTGCGGATCGGTCCTTTAGCTCACCAAGTAAGTAGAATAAGAATAATAGTCAGTGTTCGTTTATCAGTAAAAATATCTGTGTTTGGATTATTTGGCTGTGGCAAGACGCGATGTCAGTTTGTAGTTATTGTTAGCTGTTAGCTTCGAGCTAGCAGTTTGACGGCTCCAGGACTCTCTGTTGAGCTTTTGCTAATGCTAACGGCTAAAACTTGAGCTAGCGTTAATAGTAACGGTTTACTCAGAAAAAAATATTATATTTTTAAATAACACATATCTCATCACGTACTTACACGAACACACTGTGTGATTTGCCTAGCCCCCACCACTTTGTTTTGTTGTTTTCATTAATTGCTTTGCTAGCATCCTATCAATGCTGATAGCAGTAACTTAGCATAATTAGCTCGTTGGCAAGCTAGCGTTAGCCTTGTTTTGTCAAACCAGATGTCTGATAAGTACTCAAGCTGTTAGCGAATAATTCGGACACTACAGTAGCTACGCATGTTCTTTAGAAATAACAGTTTTAGATCAATTTCATCAGATCAATTTAGTCAGTGATAAAATTTGTTTTTTGTCCAACAGAGACATTGAGGCCGAGCGTTTGTGGACTAATATTTGTTAAGTACGTGGTACTGTAATTTCTTATCATCCGGTCAGTGAACACGACTGTTAGTAGCTACTGCTGTTCAGTTTGTGTACATAATCTAAGCTCAATATATGGTTATTGAGTAAAACTGTAAAATCGCGTCGTTTTATTAGTTACTTTAATGTAATTAGCCATTAATCCTGTTTTATATAGAACATGCGTAGCTCTCTTGCTAACAGCTTGAGTACTTCTCAGCCAGCTGGTTTGACAAACCGAGGCTAAGTGGAGAAACACGAGCATGCGGTCTATTAAATATATTTCTATAACTTTTGGTTACTAAATGGCTCTTTTCCTCTTGCCTCAGAGAATATGACACAGATGCAACAATGACATCCAGATTTGGTAAAACCTACAGCCGCAAGGGAGGAGAGGGCACTTCCAAGTTTGACGAGGTTCTGTCCACAAAGAGAGGCACCCTTAGTACCAAATGGGGAGACACCACCTACAAGGCAAAGGTGGGCTCCAAGCGTGTTGGTGTTCCCAAGAGCGACTCTGTCCTGGAGGTATATAAGAAGCCCCGTTCATGTGGCGATGGCTTGGAGGATCCATTTGGGTTTGACAGTGATGAAGAATCCAAGCCAGTATCATCTCGGGGTGGCAACAAGCCATCACCTGCAAAGCCGGCATCAGCAGAGCCTCCCCAGGCTGAACGGCCGGGTGTGTCTCTGGACACGGGAAGCAGGTCCAGCTTCCAGGGAGGATCCCACAGTTTGGCTTCTGTTCAAGGGGAGTCGTGGTTGACCAGTGACAGGAGCCAAAACAAGGTGATGGAGAACACATCTCGGTTCTTCAACAGCAGCAATTCGAGCAGAGGTAATACACAAGTTTAAAGCTTTTGAGTATAGATAGATTTAGATTTGTACTGCATCTGTATGTACAGTATTTATTATTGGTTATTTAATGTAATTTGTCAGTTGTTTAGTCTGTAAAATGTCAAAATAATAGTTGCTGAGAAGATGTTACCGGAATTCAAAGTGGTGACTTAATTAAATGCTCTGCTGATGTGAGACAGTGAACATAACTACAGATTACCTGTTTGAAATGATATCCTTTTTATATATATTTTAAGACATCACAATGAAACATGAAAAAATCCTGCAGCTTGATCTTGCAGAAATGTGATGTTTTAAATATTCATTGATTTGTTTTTAAATGTCTTTTTATATAATTGAAGCAAAAGTGTCATATTTAATATGCTGACCAGACAGACCTCAGCTCTGAATGAATTTTGTGAGTTATAAAACATTGGAATGGTGGAATTCAGTGGCTAACTGATGCAAACCTAATTGTGGGTCTTCAAATGACAAACTAAAAAAATTAATTGACCTCTATAAAATGGAATGCTCCTGTGGACTGTGCATTTGTTTTTATGTGAGCTCTTTTGAGTGAAAAGGTCAAGCTTTCAGTTTTCACTGAATATTACAGGCGCTGCAGATGGGCATTGTAACACACTGCACAAATCTGAAGACTGATGTCGCGTGGTGTGCAGCTTTGTGTAATGCCATTTAGGTTTCAAGAGCAATTATCAATTGCTCTTGAAACCTGTGGTTTCCTTAAGTGTGTTTTTGGTCAGGGGCTTCAGTTTTATATTTTATATTTAACTATTTCATTTTTGACCGAACAGCAGGGAGAAATCAGCTTGTTTGTCCTCTCACAGCTGGTCGCTGTCAGTTTTGTTGCTTTCAGCTCCACTTGGCCTTAGCTTTCCGTGACCGCTGCTGGCCACCTGCCAGAGATGCGAGCCACTATGTTGTTCGGAGTCAGATAATCTGTGCCTGAGTGACCACATCAGCTCAGAGTGGTGTTTCCACAGTGTTAGAACACTGAGACATATCGATGGGATGCAGGAGCAACACCAAAGTTCAGGTGAAACGGCTTCAACAGCTGCGTTATCTGCTTCCTGAGGCTGGTGATGTTGACTCAGTAAACGTGACAAAATTCTTGACCAAATAACTTTAACCATAACGTGCTGCTACAGTTGACTATTGCTACTTTCACATTGATATTTATACCAAAGATATGTTTTTGCTTAACTAGAACATAGTGATCTCCATAAAGTGACTATGCAGATATAATCAGCAGCATTACCTTTATTTAGAGATGACCTTATTTCACAGGTCACTCTCCATTGAAGACTTGCAGTCAGACAGCAAAACTCGGAGTGAGAGGGATGTTTTTCCACATTTTAAATTATTACTCATATATGACATTGACTAACAAAGCAAAAGAAAGCCCTGTCAAACAAACGCATATCCTAATATTTGAGTCCAGACCTAAGTGGCTAGGTTGATAATATTTCTATTACTTTTCTATTTTCTAAGTCTAGCTACAGTCAGGCATTGGTATAAACTGCTAAAGATGCATTCTTTGTAAGTGATGGGAGGACAAAATCCACAGTCCTCCATCTGTGCGAAAATGTCTCAGTTTATCTTCAGACATTATGAGGGCAGATACACATCAAACTGCCAACAAAGGCCGACTGTCGCCTCACATTGCCCTAGTCTGGGCCAAAAAGTGGCACTTGAACACACCACAAAGACTACAGCCAACGGCCAGCTGACATGTTTGAATGCTGTGGATATTTGCTCCATCACTAATCTAAACCGCTTTAGGATGAGAGCTCTCTGCAGTTAGTATGAACAAGAGCAATTATTACAGCAAGTACTGTGAGACTTCTCATTGTTCGTATGGGCGCCTGATTATTGTTTATAGACCAACTGTGAACCTGCGTTTTGTAGTATATTTAAATGATCAAACCAATGACAAAGAATCGTTCTAGAAAAACACTCATAGCTAAGATCATGTTGAAGCTGGATAGTTGGCAGCCACTGTCTGACAAAGATCAAGCTTACCAGCATTGGTGCTTGGTGGATGTTCACTTTGTGCCCTGGTTAAAGCACAGACTCTGTACTGATGGGCACCTCTGTCCTCCTGGTGATGTATCTGATATTTTCTGCAAACTCACACTTTTCAGACCGACTCTCGCACATGATCTGTGACACGCACTGACAGCAGGCCCCCAGCTTGTTTTCCAAAGCCAGGCGCCTAAACTGTCGTCTTCGCAGGTTATTGAGGTGTCGCCCCTCCAGTCAGTTATTTTTATCCACTCATTTATAGGAACATTGAAGCCACACAACACAGAGCGTTTGATATTTTGAAAAGGTTTATTTATTAAACAGTTTGGTGGTAGTCATGGTCAAATAATGCCTTCTAATCACCATTTTGTGTTCATTTTGTCCCTCCACTGAATCTTCTTCTTTATAACAAGCAGTTGGGGTAATTTTCTAGCAGACAGGACTTGATGTCACCCTGCAAAACATCCTCTGTGTGTGAGTGTCCTACAGGCTGGTCCCTGCTGTGCCATCTGCTGAAGATTAACTGAAAGTGATTTAATCACAGGAACATTTTGCAATAGTGTCAACATAACGCTCCTAAATCAGAAAAACAAATGTAGACTTTTTCATTCGTCAAAATCAAAATAAGCTTTTCTGCATTTCTCTAATCAGTTTGTGATGTTTGTGATACTTCAGCAAATCAATCTCTTTTGCAGAGAGATGTCTAGTTGTTGGGCGGGGGTTCGCAGAGGAATCAGTATGGCAGTGTTGCACCCAAATTATACTTCCAGTGTCAGGGTGGACAACATTTTGTTAGCTGCTCGTGTCTGTGAGGGTCTTCCCTGCTGTCTGTGGCTTTTTAGGAGAATATTTTGGCGAGTAAATCAGAGCAAACCCCCACTAGAGCCAACATGTCCTTGAGCAAGACTTGGAAACTTCCTCCTGCTGTTACTGTTCTGAGATTAGAATAAAAGCCTGAAATGAAGTACAGTTATTGATCATGGTTTAATATCTTAAACCTTTCAATTTACAGCGAATGTCATAAGCTCACCTGGACGCAATCTGAAGCAGGACTATGAGTTGAGAAAGATGGATGTTGACAGTGATGAAAGTCTTGCTCAGTTGTACCAGTTCACTACTGTTCTTGAGTAATATGTTGTATGCATTTAGCATCAGTATAATGTGTTTTTTTCTGTCTGGAAGTACTGAATTGCCCACTTTCTACTGTTACTGCACTTGTGCTCCGACAACGCAGTCGTCAAAAAAACCACAGCCCTTGTACAAAGCAGATACAGATATTCTTTGATGTTACACTGTGAAGCAATTTCCTGTCTTTGCTCTGAACAACAAGTCCAGTATTCTCACCTGTTAGTTATCACTGGACGCAGAAATAAGAAGGGGGGTGTGCTAATAACCAGAGTACACGTTTGCAAGCGGGGTCACACCCTTTTGATTACTTTGAAGAAATACTACAACTGGAGACGGAGAGCTAGCAGATTCTGTGTATGCGTGTGCATGTATGTGTGCATGCATGTGTGACCTGTTTTCAGTGCGTAAGGGTGTTTTACGAAATGGTGCAATTATTACTGTATGTACACCCTTCTTCCGCTGAGCAGTCGATGGATTTAACCATAAACCAAATTGTGGGCACAGTGTTGCTGCATTCATGTACTAGATAGTATTTTGTAGGTTGCACTTCAGCATTATTTGGCATAAATGTCTGGGAGTGTGCTATTTAAAGAAAAAACAGCCTTTTCTTTTCTTCAAAAGTAATCATCCATTACCAAAGTGCTGAAGATAATTGCTGAAACAGAGTTGAGACAGTTAATCATTTTCCTGCTTCTTAAATAAGAAGATTCATCCCTTTTCCCCATTTATGTCACTTCTTTGCACTTTGGACTGTTGATTGAACAAAATAAAAATGGCAAGTTGAATTCATCGTATTAGGCTCTGGGAACTTGTGATGAATGATGTAAGTTAGGATGTCCTTTTTATCATTTAAAAAAACAGACTCTTATATGTTGAATTTTCATTAAACACTTGAATCATATAAACACTTAGACTAAATCAGTTTATAATGTTAGTAATAAAGTTTTTAACTCTGAGTCTGTTTTCCATCCATAGGAAAGTCCCAGCAGAGTCCCTCTTTGTCACTGGAGAACCAACACAGCTACTCATGGTACCAAAACGCTTCAGAGAGCGATAAGAAGCCCCTGGCGCAGACTACCACCTTGAAGACAGGGTCCAAGGCAGAGTCCACCTATGACTCGTGGGATGCCATCATGGGCCTCCGTCCACCCTCACCCAGCCAGGAACCTCGCAACCCTGCCCCCACACTCTCCTGGGCTTCAACAGGTGTAACAGCAGGCCGCTCTGACCGGCACGAGAAGCCGCCCTCTCCTCCACGACTCCAAAGCCCCTTGGAGAGTGAGGAGTTAAGGCGTGACTCAGACTTTCTTGTCGAGACGTCAGATTACTCCCAGACATCTAACAGGAACTCTAACTGTCGGACGTACAGGAGGCCTAACAAACAGGGCTCAGGCAAAGCGTCGGACTCCAGCAGCTTTGCCACCACTGTGTTTGGCATGAATGTTCCCAAAGCTACGTCTGACAGCAGTAAGACAGCAGGTGGTGGAGGGGGACGAGGCAGAACGAGAGACTACACAGTACTGCACCCCTCCTCTGTGTCGATGTGTAACGTCACCATCCAAGACCAAGGGGTGGAGGAGTTTAGTACTGATGCAGCGCCCTCTAGTGGTAGTAGTAGTGCTGGTTCTGGCAGTACGACAGAGCTGGGAGAGGCAGGATGGCAGCGGAAGAAGCTGGAACAACAGAACACAAGGTGGGACAACATATACTGGCAAAGCTGGGCCGTGCAAGTAAAATACTTCCACTCTGTCTCGCTAAATGTTACATGATATATCTGATAACGGTTGGGGCTCAGAGTTCATTCTTCTTTCCATCCATTATCTAAACTGCTTATCCTGCAAAGAGCTCTCTTCTCATTGTAAAATCTATGCAATTGCTAATTTGGAGTTTTTGGTCACATTGCATGATCATCATCATCATTGTTTTTGCCTAGTTGTTCTCAGTAGATGTTTGTTGTCTTTATCATTGAGGAAATCTAAATTAGGGATGCACCAATCCAACCTTTTTTAGTTCCGATACCAATACCTTGACTTTGCAAATCGGCCAGTTTGAACAGCTTTCGAAGTAAACAGGAGTCAAAAATTTTAACCATTTAGTGCAAACAGGAAATTCCAAATCCCGTCTATTCATCAGACATGCACTGAAACACAAATAGATATTAAACATGTGCAACTACATGTGAGAACGCCAAGACAGTCCGGAGGTTACCTGGACTTTATTTCACAATCCCATGTCTTTACAGTGAATCTGACAAAGTGAACTGCTTCGTCATATTGTCTCAGTGGAGCTTTAAAGGTTTGTTGGGTTTGTTGTGTGACCGCTCCTCACAACATTGCCTTTGCAGATATTTTAAGTAGCCGTCAAACCTGACGGTGTAGCAAGTGCGAAATAACAAACCTCCATACAGCTGAGTTTTTGTCTCCATGTTATGAGTCAAGTCCACTGGCATGATGCAGGTGCTGCTGGCTGATAACGCAGCACAAGTAACAAATATAGAATTGAAGTGAATAGATCGGCCCCATTTTCTGATGCCCACCCTAGCTCTTTAGGTAACATCGGGACCAATATCCAATATTAATATCTGATTGGTGCATCCCTAATATGAATATTAAAGTAACAAATCACAACATAATACTCCCTGTGGTGATGAACATCATGTTATGTGACCACAGCTGTAGACACAGACACCTCACTATTTTTTCATGTTTAGTTTTTCATATTTCTGTCTCACAGCGTGACCTTCAAGGTTAAAGCAGTGTCTCCTTTGAGTATACAAACTGCCACGCTCATTCACTTTGCTGTAATATATTTGGTGCTTGCTTTGCTTTTTTTCCAAGGACAATAAGTGCACCAGAATTTTATTTGGGCAAAGCTGCCAAAGTCACAGATCAAAGTGACACTGTCCTTGATTGCTGTAGGGATTTCTTCTGAATTTATTAAATGCTGGAAGAAGAATTTGTGCTAAGTTTGCAAACAAAAAATTAATAGATTAATTTCTTCAACAGAAAAGAGGATTAATTAAACATTTAAAGGTCTGTCTTGCATGCCTGCCAATGTTGAACATAATTTGCTGAACCCTTAAGTTAGAAAGTCAAAATTCTTCCAGAATGGGAGCTGGGTGTGCAGTTGTTTCCTGACAATAGGTTGTAAACTGTGTATTTCTTGATGTGTCCTTGTCTCCCTTAAGGTTTAGGCAGACACAAACCAAGTCAAAGAAGGACAATAAGCTGGACCTTTTTGGTTTCGAAGATGCGGACACTCATCAGGAGGAAAATAGCAGCAACAGCACTGACGGCCGATCCAGTTACAAAATCAAGTACTTTGGCTTTGATGACATGAGTGACAGCGACGGAGCTGACGATGACGGGTCTAAAGAGACAAGAAAGGCCAAGAAGACTGTTGTTGTCAAGGAAACCCCGATGGTTACTGTGGAAGAAATGCCGTTCTATGACGTGCCGGATCCATTCGAGAGGCTGGAGACCCGAGAAGAAACATCAGCCAAAGAGAACAAGAAGATTTCAGAGAAGCAGGACAACAGGATACGAGCAGGTTAAACACGCCTTTCTTCTATGGAAGATGATATAATGTAATCTAAAGAAATAAATGAAACCTGTTTTAAATATACAGGTATGTATATCTTTGGTAATTATCAAATCTACGTAGCAGTCCTCTGACAGTGTGTGAGCACTTTCTTCTTCTTTGTGTTAGCTGAGCTCATCCTCAGCAGCCAATCATTGTGTGAGGTCTCAGGGTGATGTTTGTGATTTGAACGAGGCCACAGGAGATGAACTTAAAACCTGACAAACAAAGAAGATACTGTCACTGTCATTTGCCGTCATTGTGTCTCATTCAGGATGTAATCAGCAGCTGGTATTTTTAGTTTTCCAGTTACAGTGGTGGTGACTGTGATTTCTCTACAGAAGTTCTGGACTTCTCAGAGGACGCTCTCAGGGTGGTGGCGGGGGCTCCCAGGAGGCCACCACAAAGCAAACCTGCTGAGAAGAACCCAGACAACTTCCGGAGGATCTTCAGTGCACACAAGAAGGTTAGACTCACCACCACACTTTACCCACATCACTGCAGAGCCACACAAAAGCTCACTGAAGGTTCACACTGCATGGATGCCGGTTGGCGTTGGCTGATAGCTCACGTTTCACCTCCTGGTTGTTTTAAAAGCGCTTGGAAACGTTATTCGGTAGAATCTGCTATGATTATGTGGATGAGGAAGTTCAAAGACGATGTGAAAATACTAACAGAAAGATATCATTATTCTGCTGAATATTGTTTAGCAGATGAACTACTAACAAGGATTGTAAACCTGTAAATAAATACTCATTTAATTCATTAGGGCACCGTATGTGTGTTAGTCCGTCATGCAGGTAGTCCCAGGTTTTAAAAATATGCTTGAAGTTTGTGGTAGGAACCGATGGGTGTGGAGCCACTTTGAAATTCTAAAATAGTTGTAGTGTACAAAGTAGTCAGTATTTAATAGATTTTAAATAATCTAATTCTCATAGTTATACAGAAATAAGACAAATACAGTTTGATCCATTTACAAACATAATACGTTTCTTCATAAAACGGTTACCAGAAAAATATAATTTTTTTTAAAAGGTATAAATATTTAGTGGATGGAAATTAATGTATAAAAAATCTGAAGCATAATACATCTCACAGCCAACTCCATATGACTTTAAACTTAAAAAAAATCTAATAAATAGGTAAAATCTTAGCATTAAACACATCTGGATGAGACTGTGCATGTTAAATATTTTAATTCCAAACTGTAAAACCTTTCGTGGTTCCATTTGAAAAAGAGATCTGCATGTACCTTTTGGGATGGCTCTGACCACCTACGCCCAGTATGACTCAGTACTGTGTGTGTGTGTGTAGGCTGAGCAGAGGAGTTTGGCTCTGGTTTATTCATGGTTGGACGAGGGGGGAGGATTGAGTCGTCTCTGAACATCTTTAAACTGCTTCTCTTTTATTTATCAGCCTGCTAATGGTGTGTCACTCCCTGGCTGTCAGACCGAGCTGACTGGATATCAGACTATTGATTTCATAAGAGCCTGGAGCCTTTTTATCGTACAAAGTATAGAAACAGAGCAGTGTCATTAATACAGACCAGCGGAAATACAAATATGAAATAACATATTATTGTATGTGAATTGTGGAAGTTTGATGCCTGAGCTTATATTTAGTTCTTGCATGAAACTCCCTGCAGTGAAAGTGTTGCATCAGGTGAACTGTTAATGGGATTTTACTCCTGTTGTACTGAAGCAGTGTTGTTAATTAGACCCATTGCACTCTGTAGTTTGGTGAGTTTGTCTTAACAAGCTCTGCGAGGCCTCTCTTCATCACAGCTGCTTGTTAAACATGTTCTTTTTAGTTTGCAGCATTTTAACTTTCTTGCATGAATGTAGAAGTAATTAGCAAGACTAATGTCTGAATTTAAATGTGATTCTTCGAGGGAGCTCAGGATTAGCTGAAGCATAGTAATTTAGACACTACCTCTGGTTTTTAGCAGCAGTATTTCTTTTCCACTAGCTTTTTTTGTAGGTAAGTTGCAAATTAAGTCTCTTTGGTTTAGAAGATTTTCATAGAATATAACTCAGAGCTTCAGCTGCACTGATAGCTATAACATTTAGGTTTAGGACAATTAATAAACATTTTTACTAAAACTAAATCTGTAAATTGCCTTATATATGTTAAATGCAATTGCGAAGTCAGCCTACACAGTTATATAACCACAAAAGGTTGCAATTTAATTAAATATGTGCATGTGTGAATGTGACAACATATTCTGTTTGTGTACAGTTTGTTCTTTATGTGCTCCCCTAATAAAGCCTGATTCCTGGTCAGTCTCTGTTTAACCAGCAGAGTGTGTGGTTGTGTGTGGTCCCATGACTTCCTGGTGTGCAGTGTTGACACTTGTGTTGCTAGATTCAGTTGCTTTTCAGTGACTTTAGCAACTTTTTTTCTTGTCTAAAAAGTGTCTAGCAACAAATCTTGTTCCTTTTTGCCACATTAATGACTTTTCTTGAGGCCAGTCCCTGAAATTTGTCTGTGAATGTTCTCTTTTGTGTCTGTGACTAAGTTGCTGTCTGTGTTCAGTGTGTCTGTGGCTTAAGAGCAGCAGCCTGGATGAAGCCAAAACGACCAATCATTTATCCTCTTTGCTTTTCTTAAGGTTGAATTTAACTGGGCTATGTAGGTTTCTAAAAACATACTAAGTTTAGTAGTGTCATTAATTCCAATGTTTGGATTCACTGTATTTGAGATAGTTTATATTATAACAATATGTGTATTTTCTTTCATAACTAAGCAAGTAGACTTGTTATACTATGTGTTTATTATTATATTGCAATTGCAGTATTGCCCACAATAATCGCAGTATGACTTTATCACCAAATCAGCAGCAATAGTTGTTCCTCCTGAAAGGTTGTCGTTTTTAGCTTTACTCTTTAATGCAACTGAAAGTGCTACAGTCACTGTGTGGTTTCATTCTAACTGAAGTTGTACTTATGTTAAATAAATATTACTCAGTTATAAATGATGACTTTGTCTTACTGCGCAAAGAATAGATAAGCGCTCCACCATGCAGACACAGAGCCTTGTGAGTTAAATGTGATGGTGAGTTCCAGTTACTGTATTTTGCCAAGACACAAAGATCTTTATTGGCCTGTAAAATGCCAGAATGTTCAAAGTTGGAAGAGTTTTTTTTTTTTCCAATGGGATCAAACTGTTTCCATTTGTTGTCCCCAAATATGACGCCTCATCTCCAGTTAGCTACAAATACAGCTTTACCCAAACTTCATCAGAAGCCTCTGCAGAGGCAGAGATAACTTTTTGTTGTGATGTTTTCTGTCAGCACCTGCAGGGAACGTTAGAAGTACCAAAGTATAAAGTTAATTTCCTCTGTGTCTGCCCTTTGCAGACTGGCAGTAAGAGTATTACCAGACGTCGCCCATAGGAGCATAATAATGTGCTTAATGTACTCTATCTCTTTCTCTCTCTCTCTCTCGTTCTCGCTGGCTCTTCGGTTTCATGCCCTGACTCTCACAATAACTTTCCTCCCTCACAGTTGATTAATGAGTTCACCTCTGTCTACATCACTTCCTCTTGACCACTTAGTTTTTTGCTTTTTACCTCCCTGTATGGTTCACTCTAGCTCTACCTCCTCCCTTTGTTCTATTATACTTCATCTGTCTTTAACACTGCTCTTGCTTCATCTTCAGTTGAGCTCATTATAAAAACAGTAGCTCTTGGAAGTGATTGGCCTTTGGAGGTGTTGTCAAATCTCAGTTACTGCATCAGTTACAGTAAACTGCATCTACAGCATTGGCAGAGCCAGAGTGCTGTTATTGCACCAATGACGCTGGGAGAAATTAGATGTTGCTATATTGACATGGATGGACTCATACATGTTTAAAAGATGGGACTTGGTTCATTTGGGGAAAGTTTCTTTGGGATGAACGGTTATTACTGTTATTACACAAGTGTAGTAATATGCTACACTTTTTTTTTTTTTTTTTTTTTAATGAACAAACCTCTCAAACATCAAATATCAAAACATAAAGAGTTATACAAGACATTTGCTTAAATAAACTATAAATTGGAATAGAATACAAATATAGAACAGTACAAATTTGGCGAGTACTTGATATCAGCTTTTGAAAGTTATAAAGTATAATGTTATGGACACATTTCAAGCCAACAAGTTCTAATGTTTAACACCAAGGCCTGTCTGCGACAGCACCAGAGGAGATCATTTACCTGCCTTGATCAAAGACATTTCATCAGCTGTGTTGACTTGCCCATGACAGAACAAACATGATTTAGTGTTGCACTGTTTGAGCGGCCACTGAATGAGACTGTACTCTGGCCTTCACATTTTTCATTCTAGTTGTACACCCTCAGAGATAATGGATGGACATGGTGCTCTCCAACACTCTGCAAATTGGAATATTTGAAATTTGATGCAGCATAGGCCAAGGTATCCTGATTTGTACTCACTTGTGTCAGCCTATAAATAATTGGATCCTAAAAATAAAAGAACAGCACCATGAAGTAAAATGCAGAAATCACCAATCTCACAATCTCCTGTGTTGCATTTGATTGCTTGACGTGGCTCGTCCTCGCTAGTTGGATTTTGAAAATACGAGATGGCAGTTTGTTTTACCAAATGCAAACTGATCACTGCACAGAATATGAAGAAAATGAAAAGCTTTGGGGCTCAACTGTCCCTGGTAGAGCTAAACTAGCTCAGCTACCAGCACAAAAACACACTCTGCAAACATAAACAGAATTATTCTACAAAAAAAGCACCGTCAGTAATTATGACACAAAAAGCCAATTCAAGTAGTTAAGAGAGATGGAAGAGAAGGTAAAGTGACTTTCATCAAGAGTGTGTCTCATACAGCTACAAACGAGTGTAGTCCCGTAAGATAATCCTGTCATGGCTCAGAAACAATCTGCTGGACTTTTCCAACCTACAGTTTATTAAAAAGCAGCTGGTAAATAATTAGACTGATAATCTTTATAGGTGATAGAACAGGGGAAAAGGACAGTTAGGTAACAGCTTGTGCTGCTGAACGGTGAGGTTGATTTGTACGTGCTGCATTGCCAAAACGCCAAAACAGTAAAACAGTGCATCTTTTTTTGCGAGGCCCAGCAGGAGTACGGCTGCATTTGTCCACCTTCCTCCTTCTCGCTCATCTCTCCCATACTGCTTAGCGGCAGGTGGACAGGGCGGGTGGGGTAGGTGTCTGTCTGTGCCATTCAGATTACTGTAGGAGGCTTTAATTCGTTGTGTGGATTTTTTTTTTCAGCACACCAAAGCTCATCCCCAAACTCCCCTTTTGTCTCAGCTTATTAACCCTGTGGTGCTCTGGCCACAAACTAAAGCCCACACCTCCCTCATTGCTCTCCTCTAGAGCCAACTCTCTCTCTTGTCTATTTCTTTGCTCTTTGTCCTGTCTTTCCCTCATTCCCTCTTTTGTTTTGCATCATGAATGCCTCAGCAACCCCCAACCACAGGTTTGGCAAAAATATATAGCAAGGACAGGAGACGAGCCAAGGATGAAGGGTGAGGGTGGATGGTGGGGCGTGTCTCCTGCTGTTTGATTACTGCTGGCCAACCGATACCCGTTTAATGTGCATCCAGTTCTTCCATTTTCTCTCTTTTTTTCACCTCTACACCTCCCTCTATCTGTATCCCCATCTCTGTTTCTGTTCATTTGTGCTCTTGTCATGTTTTTGAGAATTTCTGAGATTTTGTACACAGGATAAGTAATGATGTAGGGAGTTTGTCCAAAGTCATACAGGCGTGATACCTTCTCACTTTAAGGATCACTCAAGGATACCACACAAAAACCTTCTCTCCAGAAATACATTACAACACTATAGTCTCAAATACTTCAATAAAAGGTAAACAACACAGGAGTATTACAGTATTATTACATTTACAGATTCATTATTGAGTCTTCTTTTACTCTGATGGTAAATTGTTTCACTGAAAATGACGACCCCTTGTTGTCTTCTCAAAGGTGGAGCAGCCTTATCAGCAGACAATTAGAAAGAGAAAGGTGATTTTATGTCACTGATAAAAACAGGTTTTATTGTTCTTGCTTACTCAAGACATTTGTACCTTTGTCCGTCCAGCTTCAGAAGTTTTATCTGTTTTTCCTTGTGTTCATGTTACAGTCTCCCACCAAAGCTGTGTATAACGCCAGACACTGGACACTGGAAAGTGAAGAGGAGCCCCCTCCACCTTTCTTTTCACGACCGCAGACAGCTCCTGTAAGTACTTGTACACACTTTCATTTCAGATGCATCATAATTTAAAAAAGAAAATATCATCAAATATATAAAATACAAGACATTCACATCAACTCCCCACTTTTCCAGTCGGCAGCATCAACAGGAGGAACCAGTAAGGAGTCCTCCAACACCCAGAAGGATGATGGTGTTTTCAAGGCTCCTCCTCCCCCACCCAAGGTCACTAAGTGTGTCACCGTCCCCACCGATCCCTACCAGGACACAGTGACCACGCTCAAATGCCGCAAAGAGCACAAGGAGGTACTTCCCTAGCCTGAAACCGTACGTGACGTAACATGTTTTAAAAGAGTATTTTGGATTTATTCCTCTCTGTATTTTCCAGCTGTATACAGTTGTCCAGCATGTAAAG
>JAUBNQ010000011.1:17919430-17930298 GCA_032353495.1 Ctenopoma kingsleyae
TGTGTCTAAAAAAGAAGAACTGACTTCTCTTAGGCCTATTAAGGTAGTATTACCACTAGAAGCATGATCAGTGTTTTGGTGTCTGGATTTTAGAACAATTTCAAACTGCAAACACTTGTATCTCACTCACAGGAGCAATTATACCATCATGTATAATGTTTTATGTTTCAGAACTTTCTTGTCGACTTTCTAAAGTGTTACCTCGGTGAGTCGTCCACAGCCTGTGGTAGTGTGACAGCAGAAAGTTTTAGCCTGAAGCATCATGGTCCCGTTTCACAGTGAAGGATCCTGTGTGAGTGAAGTGCTTGTTGAGAGACATTATCTGAGACAGAGCCGTGATAATCGGGTTTTTATCTGCAGCTTTTTAGTGTTTTGGTCCACAAACACCCCCTCTCATGAATTTGTGTTTTCCCTTGTGTGGCCTGGGGTAAATATGAGTCATCACTTCACACTGGAGCTAAACATGGTTTTGGGAACACAGAAAAAAAAGTCATTGTTGCTCTTATTTTCCTCCCTCCTGCTGAATTAGCATTTTGCTGCATTTACAGTGAAAACAATGCAGAGTGAAAACACTGAGGAACTCATTCTCTCTTCCTGTCTCAGTTTCTCTCCTTCTGATTCTCTCTGTTCCTTTCAATCTCATTCCGTCTTAATCTCTTTCTCCAAATTATTCCCCACTGAAAGCGGGGAGATATTACATCTCTTGTACAGTAAATAGATTCTGTCAGCCATTATCTGCTGTGGCCGTTTGTGTTTCTAGACAGAGACTGTGTCTGTGCCAGTTGCTGCTGTTCTAAATCTCCAGCTTCTATTTCTTCAGACCAAACATGCATTTTGAAAACACCTGTTTTTTATCAGACTATCATCAAATGATGCTCCAGAAAATAACTCGGTTTACTTTCTGTCTTCTCTCCAGAGACTTGTTTCTGCAGCAAAAACACTCTAATAAAAAATATACTTCATGACCACTTAGTGTCATAGATAAGTCTTTCTATCATTACTCACAGAGAGATGGTGCTGAAGTTATAGTGAAACTGTTCTTTACATGTTTCTCCACTAGCGTTTCCGCTTCCAGCATTTTCAGCTGTCTCTGTTTCTGGGATCTGTTCTGCACATTAGTCATTTGACATTAAAAGAAGAATGTAAACCACCATAAATACCAAATATACAAGATTACACTCATGTTTTCTGCTTAATCGTGTAGCCAGCTTTGCTGTCAGAAGAGTAATATAATATACATCTACATAATATGCCTCTGAATGCATCACATGTGAAATGTGAAATGCTGTTTCATGTATCGTGTACTTTTGTGGCGTCACATAGGGGCAGCTTTAACGTTGACGCCCCTCAGCGTCTAGTGTATAAGATGTGAAGGGATGCATTGTTATGTGAAGCTGTGGGATGAGAACCAGTTGTTAAGTCTCTCGTCAGTTGACTAAGATGCTTTCACAGTTCCACTACAGAATAACTAAGGGACAAAAGACTGACCCCACTCTGGTGAAAGAATACACTTTATTGTATTTTAAACAAGTTTGTGACTTGTTTATCGTGTGTTATTTCTCTGGGAAGAATTTATTCCGTCAGCCTTATTTAATGAGTATGTACCAACCAATGATCAGACATTAACTCAGGATGTGTGCGTGTTGTTTTCTGCCACTCTCACAGCTCCTACTGATCGCCTACGGCAGCACACAGGGGACCTATCATTTCATGTTTCATCGGGTTTTATTCGCCCCCTCAGCTCTGATTCCTTGTTTTCTGATATTACTGATATTCATTTCTGACCTCAGACGCTATTATTCTGCACTTACACTCTTTCTCTCAGGTTAATACAAGGCCTATTCCAAAGTGGAGTGTTTTCCTGCTGACTGTACATTTATTTTGGTGGCGTACTTGACTCACCGTCAGTGAAGGAAGTGAAATATGTGTTTGGGTGACTGATGTGACCCGACTGGCTGCTGATTCAGCCGGATCGCTCTGTGTTTTGTTGTCACAGTTTGCAGCTTTGCCCGTTTCTGATTCGAGTCCTTCTAGTTCTTTTTCCTCAGATACTTCAAAATAAAAGCTGTTTTAAAATGAAATACACAATTTAAATGACAGTTCATGCTTGATATAAGTGGACACGCAGAGCTTTGTGGATAATAACACCACCCTTCATTCGGCAGGTACAAAGCTCTAACCTATAAAATTACCTTTATTAAGCCATTTGAAAACAACAACAAAAAAAACACTATTAAAATGCTTTTAGAAGCCTCATACTGCATCAGGTTAGAGGTTAAAAATAAGGTTCTAATGTAAAACAAATATCAGCCAACAGGATAAAATATCAAAACACTACACCCAGAAATGAAACTGTATCTGGGTGGAACTGATTTACCGCTGTGATTTTTTTGTGTGTGTGTTTTAAACGGTTATTGTGAATTTCAGGCCCAATTGTCTGTAGTTTGCCAAAATCCATCAGCGTCTGCTGCATTGTGTAGAAACCATCAACAGAACAAAAAGAAACAGCAGGACAAACCATAGAGACATAATTTAAAGCAGAATCTAATGGGGTATTGCTCCTGTCTGCTTGTTATATTGGAATAACATAAAAATAAAATGAAATTTAGTCGTTAACTATGAGCTACTTACATATTCATGTATGCAGCTTTAGCTAAAAAGAGTACGGAACAACTTTTTATGTGTTCACGACTCTAACTGTCAGTAATTGAAGTTGTTAGTAAAATAAATCTGTTAAACACAGTAATGATATGTTTTCTAACCCCGTTTTCCACATAGAGACAAACCATTAGCTTCTCAAATGTTGTGAAACCTCCTAATTAGGCATTTCACAACTTTTCAGATCAAAATATTGTGACTGTGCTTACACTAATGACAGAAGTATCACAAAGTCTCAGTAGTGAGAAGCACTTCATTAAGTTTTCCATGTTATAGCAGTTTCTGTGGCTTTCCATTGATTCCCAGTCTGCACATACGTACACTCCTCTGCACTCTGCCACTGATCCCATGGATTAAAACTTGACTTATTTCTTCTCAGAGATAAACTCTGCTGTGTTACTACACTCACTCTTCACACTCTTGCTTGTCAGGTTCGGTCTCTGCTGGCACATCGCGCTCCGCTTTCCTCTGCTCTGTCCTGCCTTTAGCAGTCCCACCGCTCCACCACACCACACTCCCACTGTAAGCAGGATTAATAATTACAAGTTCATCCATTATTCATTTCTGACATAAGCAGCTCACAGTCTGGTAAACACGCATCTTCTCAGCACACAGCACATTCACAGCTTGACTTCCTCTCTTTCTCTGAGTCGTCACTTACTCATCAGGATTTGGTGGTTTTCAGCAGTGCACTGAGTCAAACAAATGACCTCTGACCCCCCAGCTGGTGATCAGTTTGAAACAAAAGAAAAACAAAGTTTACCGCAGCAGATAAGTTGCATCTCTTCCCTGTGTCGGATTACAGCCTGTGTTTTACTGAGCTTTACTGGTTTCTGGATGATTAGTGACATAATTGGATGGATACAAGATTTTTGGCTGAAATCCCTTTTTATGGTGTCACCTGGTTTTGGTCCAGTTTCTGTTTGGACTGCAAAAAAACGTCACTAGGAAGCGTAAGCAGTCTCTGTGTGGTTAGGAGTTTGAGAACCAGGCTTCACAGCAGTCTAAATGAAGAGAGGTAACAGGCAAACACACCAGAGTCCAGAAGAAACCTGAGTTCTAAAGGTGTAGTCCATCTATCCATCCCAAGTGGCTCAAAGTACTTTAATGCTCCTGCATCCACTGATATTTTGGACAACTGTGTTCTTCCTACCGTGTGTCACCAGTTTCCCTTTTTTATTTCAACATCACAATTCATCTGTGCACAAAACCAGGTCTATAAAAAAATGATTTTCCCAGTTGGGTATGATGGAACTCGGTGGTCTGTACAAAGCCCTGACCTTAACCCCCTCCAAAACCCCTAAAATGAAGTGGAACGCTTGCTGCGAGCTGGATCTTATCGCCCAACACCCGCCGGTTGCAATGCCCTTTGGCTGAATGGAAATCACTGCAGTCTGGTTTCAGCATCTGCTGGAAAGATTTTATCTTTATTTCTATATCAGTCTGCCCCATTTCTCTCTTTTGCCTTTTCTATCTCCTTCTCAGTACCCTACCTACTCTACTTCTCTTCCCTGTCCCCCGTCTCGTCATCGTCTTCATCTTCCTTCTGTAACAAGCCAAACAAACAAAAAGATGGAAAAAAACATAATAATTTAGTCCTCCACTCGCTCGATGCAAATTTGCAATTTTTGGGGGAACAGCTCCCTGGTTGTTCCTGCCTTATTTCCCATCAGGATGGATAAAACCTCAGCAAGCTGAGTGTGACAAACAATGAGAGTTTCATTACGGAGCTTAATGGCAGCACACGCTTCCCGAGAGCAGAACATCTCTGACTGCAGGAAGCAGGAAGCTTTCTCCCTGTGCTGCACTCATTACTTTGGGATCTGGACCTCCAGAGAGCGCCTGGGCTGGTGCTCGGCACTGATTGGGTGAATGAATGGCTGCAAGGCTTTGTGTAACAAGCACTCACAGAAGATTAACGTCAACCAGAGTGATTCAAATGAACATCAAGAATTGTGATGAAATGAAGATAGTGAACATGTTCAGGGTGGGTATCAAAATTCAACAGTTTTTGAGTATTAGTTGTAGTTTTGGAATATGTCAAGTGTTAAAACTTAGAATCAAATACTTGATTTAATTATGAGTCTTGGTTATTTTTTGCTCATGTGTGTCCTGCACTAATTTGCATCTATAACACATTTTCTGCTCTTGTTAAGACTTTTCAAACTTATACCATAAGAAGTTTGGCACATCTTGTGTCATGGAAATGTACGGGCCTTTCAAATTAACTTATGAAAGTGTTGTTCTCTCCTTTGGACTGGAGTCTTTCACATTGGCATATTTTTAATTAGACCGGTGCAGTGATTGAGGGGAAAAATGCCAATGTTGAAACATACAAATTCAGTTTTTCTGATGAATATCTTTATACAACAAAAACTTTAAAGCCATTTCTACACCAAGACAACCATTCACACCTACAGGCAATTTACAGTAACCAGTTAACCCAACCTGCATGTTGTTGGACTATGGAGGAAACCAGAGTGCACAGAGAGAACTGGAAAACTGCAGTAAAACTTTCCCTGCAGTAACTTTAGAGGAAACTAGTCAACACAGCATGTAGAAGTAATATCAGACAGGAAATTCTCTGCATTTGGCATTTTTACTTTTTTTCTTATCACTGTCATATCTAGTTTAATAAAACCACTTAGGGAAGTAGCTAAGATTGACATTGTTTCCAAGTGTCAAACCAAAACATGGAAATTTCCTCTACACATTAAAATGCCAAGGTGTAAATATCACCTTGAACTCAGCCACTCGGTGACATATTTTCTATCTGCCAATCCAATGTGAAGTAATAAAACTGTCAGGGTGAGAAACGTGGTGCCGGAAATTGTTTCAGCCTGCCAAGTGCCCTGCTCGGTGCGTGTGTGTGACCTGTTCTCTCTCTACCGAAACCTTTCACCTTATTGAACACACCCCAGGAGGAGAGTGTGTGTGTGTGTGTCATCCTGTTTCACACCTGCCGCTCTAACAGAACACTTTACAAATTCCACTCTTCAGTTCAGTCTGTGGAGCTGGTGGAGCTTCCACTGAACACACCTTTAACTATCTCTTCTGACTTTCTTACCTTCCTGTAATATATCCGTTGTCTCACATAGCAACTTTTCTTCCTGTTGAATGTGCAGCACACTCAGTTGATATTTTCTGGATTCATTTACACATGCAGCCCATCTCCAAACTCTCAGCCTTCTAAGCACATTTAGTTTGATCCCTAGCGATCTAAACTCTTCCCACAACTTTTTCACACTTTGTTGAACACACTTTAATTGGGTCCGTATGGTCTTAAGCACCATATCTAGAAATACAAGGTTGAGTGTACTGGCGTGAATTTACTTTATAACCATGACTTTACTCTACAAAATATCTATAAGGGAAAAGTACAAGACTTCACCTGTGCTGATTTAATGACGCAATTAAATTAGCCTCTCTTATATTTTACCCAACTTAAATGTGTGAGCATGGGCATGAATCTGCTTTAATGACCATTGCTCCTGTGCAGCATACCCTTAGTTAACCTCTGCTTACATAATGTAGCACTGCTGAGAGGGTTTCATTTGGTCAAATGTAACTCGGTTAAGATTTGTTCGCATTACCCTCAGTTCTTCCTGCAACAAAGTCAGATTTATTTATTCTGTATTTTTTCTAATAATAAATGTTCCTTAGTTCTTAACTTTAACTAACTCTTAAAGTTGTGCAGTAGCATGAATCTACTTTAACAACTGTGCACCCACATTTGATCTTTGCTTACATAATGTGCACATGCAGTGCTCCTGGGAGCATTTTACATCATTGAATGCATGTCTAACTGGGGCCTTTCCAGCACATTTGAACACTCCTTAGTTCCTTCTTTGTTGAGTCAACATTTAAAAATCTTGCTATTTTTAGTGAAAAACAGTGTGTGCACTAGTGTACTTACAGAAAACCATGATTGCTCACGTTAAATATATTTTCAGTTGCTTCATTTGCATACCCAACTCTCCTGAGGGCGTTAGCCCTCTTGACCATGACCTGACCTGGCGTTTTATTTGTAGGATTTTTAAAAGCTGCCCTTTTCCCTCATTGAACTCAGCCTGTGTGGAGGATGTATTTGGAAACAGGTCCACCTGTAACACATCTAAAATGTCCCCTGTCAGTGAACGCAGCCTGTGTGGAGGATGCATGCTGACACAGGGACTGGGCCGGGGCTCATCACTGAGGATTAGCTCTTATTAGAGCTGAGTGCAGACCATAATGCACCACAGGTGGCTGGCTGAGCGACCCGCTGGCGTTTGGCTCAGTGGCTGAAGTGGATAGAAGGCCAATTATCACCACATTCACACCAGAGCCAGCGCTTTGCCGTGGGCGGCCCGCTGCTTTCTGCTCCGCTCTGAGGGTGAAAGAAGGACAAAGTGATGCTTGACAGAGCTAAAACTCAGCACTCAGCTGCTCTGATTCCTCAAATGGCAACACAAAGGGCATTGTCAGTACAATAACTTTGCTTTGTTGAAATAGTCTTCACATAATGATTTTTATCAGTAGACTGACTTGTTGTTTGATTTTATATTAGACATCATTCTAATACAGAGGCACTTTGCTTTTTGTCTTTTTTTTCTATAGCATTAATTATTCAGAGTGGAGGCAATCAGTACATTCTCTTGAAGACTGATGCAGGATGAGATCTTGAGTACACAAGTACTTATTTGGACTTGTGGCGCCTTTGCAGTGGAACATGGAGAATGAATTGTATGTGACTCTATTTTGCACTGAGAATAATTTTTTTGTTCTTTCTTGGACCACATTCAGTTTGTGAGTGTGACTGGGTGAATGAGCACTTTGTCAATTTTTGCGTTTTGAACGTTTGGGTATTTGACGCTTCAATTTTCTCTCAACAACCAAATACTGAAGTAATTTGTAAAATGATCAGCTAATTAACATGAAAATTCTGGATGCTTGAGCAGATTAGTAACTAAATCAACTTGCTCAGTAACAGTCAGGATCTGTTAATACTGGACTGGGGTTTATTACAGTTAAATCTTCATTTTATTTGAAGGAATGACGTTGAGTTTACGTATGAATGCATGCAGTCTGGTGCATTTTATTGTGACTATACACTGGACGAATACTTTTAAGAAGTTGGGTGAGTGGGGTTTACGTAAGTGAAATTTGAAAACTCAACACCATCTTTTAGTTTTACTGCATCACTCTTTGTACAGAAATAAACGGATTTCTGCTTCATCACATCTGACAGGACAGAAGGGAACCAAAAATAGACCTAGTCATATATATTGTGAGATCACTCAACTGCAAGAAAACCAGGGGGGAAAGTTAGAGCTTTATCATAGTTTGGCGCATTTCTCAGTCCTGCAGACCACTCGGGAGAAACAGCCTGAACTCAACTCTTTAAACTCATCTGACATTCTCCATTTGAGTTGAGCTGGAAACGCTCCACGCCCAGTGGGGAGGGTATCAGTGATAAACGAGAGGTCAGCACCACCGCGGGGGTCGTGTAATGCTGACCACACCGCAGGGGACTGCGCTGAAGCCTCACAGCTCTCTGCCACACTGAATTAGTGTTTCATCACGGGATAGCCAACGAGCTGGACTGACTCCTCCGACCTTAAACTTTGCAAGATGGCGCCAGGTGTTTCAAGAGGGTCAAACAGGCGGATACTCTGAAGCTACATCAACTTCATGGGGAGAGAAGAAACAATCCATTGCAGGTTTCAGCCCCCGGCAGGTTGAACAAAGTTTATCTGTTTCTGTTTTGTGAGTTCTTAAAAGAAAGTTTCAAAGTGCTTGCAGGTAAAAAAAAAAAAAAAAAAAAAAAAAAAAAGTCTCCAACTTCTCCCTGAAAAAACCGACACATCACTTTATCGCCCCACTGTTTTTCTTAATGTGCTGTGAGAGTTTCTTTGGAGAGGCAGCTCACAAATAAAGATTATTCTCTGAGGGAAGGGGCTCAAGTTTTTGATGGAGAGGAAAACTTTTAAAGCTGGTGATGTAACATCAAGCGTGGTTTAAGGTACTTTTTACTTCAAACTTTTTCTTTAGTTTGCCTTCAGTGAAATCTGGTACCTGAAAATGCGACTCCACAACAAGTGACTCAGAGGACTCGGATTAGATTTGGCATTAAACTGGTGGGAAAGTTTTTATCACCATAACTCTCTGACTCCACAATGAATCATGTCAGGATGTTGTGAATCTGGGATTTCTGCCATCACAGGAGTTTTGTTCTTAGATGTAAGCATCTTTCTATTCTATTTTCACATGCTTCAACAGTCATCTGTGTTAAAAAATCTAACCTCAGAGACTATTTGCATTAAAACCATCTTACATCATTTGTGAAAACACAACATATGTGTTTCCTGTTTACCTGACAAGGACGTCTGCTGTGCTGTGTACTGTCACATTGTTACCCAGCATTTCTCTGAACCATGACCACAGTTGGCATGTCCCAAATCCCAAACCCTAAAATTAAAAGAAAGGTGGGAGGTGGTGAGAATGGTCCAGAAAGATCTTGGAAACGCATACAGTAAAATACAAAGTGAACTGTCCTTCCAGTTAATGGTAGTGGGAAATGTGGGTCGTTTTGGCCCTTTAGTTTGGAGGGCTTGTTGATTCACGGCACCAGCAGCAGCTATGGAAGCTGCAGTTTTAAAAATGACACATTACTGCTCAAGTATTAAACTATTATTTTACAACTGTGGCATCTGCAGGAGATTCCTAGCAGCTGTTTGGTCTCTTTGAGCAGACAGCTTGCCTTGAAGAGTAATGCATGAAAAGAATGGTTGGTTAATAGCCGCTAAAGAGGCTACTTGAGTAGATAAACCACTTGTCGCTCTCCTGGAGTCCAGTTATTAAAGTGATTGGTTAGAAGACTGAAGCTAAGAGATTTAGCCACATTATGTTGCCAGACTCAAAGCGGTGGCATCTACAGAAGAAAAAAGAATCTTTAAATGTTTACCCTCCCTCCCTCTCTCTTTTCATCTGTCCTGTCGTGGTCATCCTTCTGCCTTGGCTCTGTTGGCAGCAGCTGAGGCAGTCGACAGTAAAAAGCATGGATAAATGCAGGGTGCTGTATTACGGGGCCTTACAAAGGGACTTCTTAAAGTCACTGGCAGCAAATCAACCTGGGAATCAATGGCCAGGAGAGGGGAGGGTGATGAGAACAGCAGGGTGAGAGGTGATGTAGATGAAGGATGCTGGATGAAGATAAAGCAGCAAAGACCACAGGGGCATTAAAGAGGAGAGGATTAAGAGTAGAGTTTACTGTCAGTACTGATATTGTTTATGGTATTCATGTTTGGCAGCGTGGACCCGAGTACGGTGGACTGTTTCTGCTCTGCTGTAGTTTTCTTATAAAAAGGAAAAGCTGACTGATCCTCAGGCCTGAATCTGTTTTGTCCTGATTTACACAACAAACACAGGGAACTCCATCTGTCTCCATCTGCCCATAAACCGTTGTCTATGTAGCTGTCATGAAACTTCTCTAAAGTTTTCTATTAAACAAATTAAGTTTTAATTTAATCTCATTATTCACAGTGAGGCAAATGAGGAAACACTTCACATATGCTGTGGAAGCTTGTTTCCCGCTTCTTCGTGTGTGTTCTATCAATTTAGAAATTCATTGAGAAAACGTGCACAGCTGCAGACATCCACCCAGAACAATAGAACATAATTAGAGCTGATTCTGTGGTGGAAAGAATTGCTGCACTCATAAGCTGTTTCCAGACATGCAATGGAACCCTGAACCCTGAACGCAAGCAAATCGACCCCCACACACCCTGACATTATTCTACCAGAGAACTCACAGTGATCTGCTCAGTATCTGCTCCGGAAACTATGGAAAATATTTAGGTCTTCCTGCTATTGTACCACATTTCTCTCCTTCAGAAAACACGGGTTATGACCATAACGCATTGTTTCTAATCATGAGACTGCCGCCGCTTCAATGTGCTGTGAGCAAAACACTGTGTTGGGTTTTTTGTCACGTCGTGCCTCCACACCTCAACACAACCAAATGGCCTTTATCTCCAAGTGAGAAGACGCCTGACACGGACAGTCTGCAGTAGTGTGCTACATGTGTGAAGGACTAACTTGAGACAATGTCGGGACCTCTCTCTACGCACACTGTCCGTGACCAAAGTTCATATGTGCAAACAGCTATTGATTAGTGTTAAAACACAAGTGGAAAACGGCGTTTTACAACTTCTCAATTGTCCTGATTGAGA
>JAUBNQ010000011.1:17931901-17949280 GCA_032353495.1 Ctenopoma kingsleyae
TGTGTGTGTGTGTGTGTGTGTGTGTGTGTACAGTATGGTACAGCAACAGTGACTGCTCACATTGCAGCTGTTGTTTTTCGTTTCGTTCTCATTAAATATTGACCTCAGGGATAAATGTGTTCCAGCAACACGTAAGGACTTGTACATTATTTAAATTTGTATGCTGTAAAATGTGCGTGAGTTTTGACAGCATTACAACAACAGTTTTTCTTACTTGTATATATGAGATCTTCATTTATCGGAAGAAGCATGTGAAAGATGAATTATTTATCCTTTTTTTTTTTTTACTGCCAACATTTGTTACTAATAATCAGAGAATTAGTACATAGGTAATCTCACCAGATATTTGGTGCCAGCATTCAGTACTTCAGATTCTGTACTGCAAACAGACACTGATCTGGCATTAACACCACCTGACGGGGGTCAGTGTGAGACACATTTAATGCTGACCACAGTCGACAGGTGATATTAATGTTTTGGCTGATTGGTGTTTTCAGGTTCAGTAAACAGACACAGCCTCAATAAATATTCGCACAACTAATTTATAGTACAAACATAAGAACCAGAATTTTATGAGAAAGTTAATGATACAAATCAAATTCATCTTTACAGATCTGGCATCACTGCGAAACTGTTATCGAGCACTCGCCTCGAAGTTACACATTCAGATAGAAATGTTTGTACTTGCAACTGTGAAACTTCTCTGCTGACTGATTTTTTTTTAAACTTCATATAGAAAAAGCTTTAAGTGTTATTTTGGGGGAGTCATTTAGCAAATGACTTGTTATCAGAGACGTGTTTGTGTCCCTGCTTTACTTCATCAGATGGTTTTAGTGACCAATAAGTGATGAAGATTTCACTACGCTTTGTCTCGTAAACAAAACGTTCATTAAACTCTAAGAGCCATGAAAAATCATTTTTCTGTGCGTTGAATTGATTTCAGCATCACATCAGCACTTTTCTGAAGCAGTTTAATCATCCTGGAAGCTTCCATAAAGCCCCTGCTTCATCTGAACGGACAGTGCTGATGTTGATGTGAAGCTGCCCTGCAGTCTCTCTGATTGGCTGTTTACTCAAGTAGAAATATTTTGGCTGGGGGGGGCTTTTAAATGCATAAACTAAACAGCAGAGATGGATATCAATCCGCCATAAAACACTTGTGTCAGGTGGTGGAGCATCATGTCTGCAGAGCGTCCTGACAGAATGAGCAACAAAACTATTGATCAAGCACGGAACAAGTTTGAGCAGTAATCAGTCTGCAGACAGATTTGCAGGCACAGTCCAGGTTTTAATGGCTGGTAAGAAGTGATGTGTTTAGTGCTGCAGAAGAGGCTGTTGTTATCTCGACTTTATGATTGATAAAAGCCTGAAATCAGAGAGTAGTTATTAAAAAGTGGAGGTGTAAGGATTCTCCTAGTTTTTTACTAGATGGTCAGATAGGAGCAAAAGTCAAATGTCAGCACTTTAGATTATGTACAGCAAAACCACTGGCTCTTAACATTAAACTCCATGTGAATAGGAGACAGAAAAATGTGTTAGACATATGATTAGATTCAGTATATGTTCCACTTCCTTCTTTCATCATTATCTCCAATTTCCATAAATAAACATGCATAAATCAGCATCAAAATCATGGAGCACATGATCCTAGTCTGCCAGAACTTGCTTGTGCATCGTAACTATTTGTTTTCTTCAGAGACATCCAGTAATAATTCATCCTCCAAACTCCAAACTGGAAATGCTAATAGCTAATGTGCCATACATGATGAGTGATTCTCAGAAGCAGGGGAACTCTTGAAGGTATTTTCTCTTTCTTACTTGCCCTTTCTCTTATTTTAATAAAGTGATTGGATGAGACTAGATTAATCTTTGTCATTGTGCAGGTACAGGTCAGTGAAGGATTGTCAATGAAATGCAGTTAACCTCTAACCAGAAGTGCAATAAGATCATTTGTAGGTGTGTAAATACTTTACAGTCTCATAAACCATTCGTATGATTCTATTTCCTTTGCGTTCTGTCCACGTTTCATATACGGTGATCTATAAGCAATGTTATCTGTTCTCTCATAGACAGACATGATGCTCTGGTGTTGTGTGCAGACAAACTTGGTCTGAATGTTTCCACGGTAACGATGCTCTGCCCTCACCAGTTTCCCTTGCTGCCTTTCTCCTCTCTGACTCACATGCATTTAATTGATGCACACACAGACACACACACTGTCCAACACTGTCCATTTTTAGCCTGCTGAAAACGATCATGCAGCCATCTGGGCATCAGTTTGTGTTCATGCCTGGGTGCCCCCGTTTGTGTAGGGGGGCGGGGGGCACAGCCACAAGCAGATGATCATTCTGCCCTTGACGCTATCGTCACCAGAGTTCTTTTTACTAAATTACACCAAGTTGTGCTCTGACTAATGTTGCAGGGCTCAAAGGGCCTTTGTGTATTTTTCAGTCAGCTGCTGTGGGATTTCACCTTTTTTGTTGCTTCAGTGAAGCCAGAAAAACAGGGTCGTGTACAGCTTTGCTCCCTGAAATGGGAACAAATTTCCAGAGACAGGGAACTCTAACTCTAGGCTGGTGTTGGGATTTTTTTTTTGAGCTAACTGTGATGTCCCTAAAGAAAGCTGCAAGTGGAAGAATGTGTTTCTGAGCAAGAAGGGATTTAGAGAAGTCACGACTAGGGAGTAGTTTTGTGGCGAAGTGTGAAAGTAAAGTGGAGGCTGAGTGGGGGCGACAACCGGAAAAATGATGAACAGAGTTCAATTCATAGCTGATTACAAAGAAGTGTTGTACACAGAGTGAGGTTTCTGTTGACTGATCAGAATACAACCTGAATCCAACTGTTTCACCACCTAACGATCATGAAGACCGACACATCCATCTGTGCCTCATTCTTTACAAACTCTGCTGTGCAACCAAGCGTTGTTCAGACCTACTAAGCTTTAAATTCCAGCGAGATCTCAAAGTTTACAGAGATCACATCATATGTCAGGTTGTATTTCAAGGAAATGTGTAGGAAATAAACAGCAGGCAAAATGTGATCTAAACAAATCAAAATATCGAGAACACAAAGTCCATGTAATAGTAATTTTGAAGCGTTTAGTCTTTCATCATCATTATCTTCAACCGCAGATTGAATTTGTCCATTTCTAAAGGTAAAAATTTGCATTTGTCTGAACACTCTTGAAACTTTACATCCATGTAATTTGAAAGGTTGAGATGAGAAGTTTATTCTGGATCTTTGGAACAGTAGCTCTGACCAAAAATCATGAGCTTTCTTTCACAAACGGTGGTAATAATGTGACACAACCTCCCGTTTTGCACCAACTATACAACAATCCAACATATTAGCTCAGTGCAAAACAAAATTAACGAAGAAAATTAAAGAGAAGAAAAAAATTTATTAAAAAAATACTATAAATATAAATAACTATAAATTAGCAGATAACTGTTCTGTGTTTTTTGATAATACAGCCGTGCAGCACCAACATGCTTTTTTCCTCTGTTTTTTCCACCAACTGCAGATATGTTCTGCACATGAATTAATCATCCTGGTATAATTTCTGGAACATACTGTTTCATTATTAATTCATATGTTTTACTTTCTCAAGAATTCAAACCATCTCATTTTTTTTTCCTTCCTCCTAGTACAGAATCCTTAAGTAACCTCTTGTCCAAACATCACGCCTCTGCTAGATCTTTATTTTTCGTATGACTCTGGCAACATGGCAGTGACTTGCTTTGTTTGAAGAGTCAGTATCACAAAGGCTCCTCTGGATGTATTCACACTCCTTTTTCACCTCCGTATGTCTCCTTTGAATGCATTTATTACATCCTTTCAAACATCACAGTCACACAGTAAATACAAAGATTGAAGGTTTGGACATTAAGTGCACAGCTCTGAAAGCATGCACTGCTGTGAATGCACCTTTCATCATCTCTGCAGAGGAGCCCTTCGAGCCTCGTATATTCTCAGCTCTCCCATTATCTCTGCCGCTAATCATCCTGGGGTCCCCCTGTCATTGAGAGAACCATCAGAAAGAGCAGTGATATTATGCTAAACACATGGAGAGAGCCGAGTCAATTCATATCTGTCAGCAGCAGCTCTGCCCTCTGTAGACTGAAATATGTAGGCGCTAATATAATATCCATATTCCATTATGTAGATGAGGTGAGGAGTTCAAAAACCATCTTGAGTCGTCAATTAACACGGTGGCTGCATTGTGTTAATTTGGACATTGTTGGCTGTTAAAGTGCAGAGATTAATCTCATTTGCCACATGCTTAAACTGCTTAGTATTAAAGCAATTAAAATATTCTCTTCTTTAGAGTTAGATGATAAGATGCAGTCATCAGTTTCACCTCTGAACATCTTCCTGTATGCTCCGTATTTCTGCATAAGGAGTTTTAGGACGTTGATGCAGGTCAAGGAAACCCAGTAAAACAAGACCCATTTATTAACGTTTTTGTATCACTCAGAGGTATGTGAACCCAAGCCTTCAGTAACTGGTCAAACCCGTTTCTGGCAACTGTTTAGATAGGTTGCAGTTTTTTATGCTGGAATGCAGAGTTTGGCCGTTGCCAAACATATTGCTCATCATTAAAGTCAAAATCTTTGGTCTCATCCGTCCACAGAACATTGTTCCAGTAGCCTTCTGACTTATTCACATGGTCTGAAGATGAGCAGTAGTACCCTTTTTGCAGAATATTCTTCTTATGATGAACTCATGAACACTGATATCATCTTCTGCAAGCTTTACTTTCCTGCTCCAACAACTCTTCTTATGAGATCTTTAGAAATCACCTTTGTTCATGACTTGGCTGTGTTGTCCTGATTCGACTTTGATAGTGAAGACCTAGATTTTTCTTTTTTTCAATAAGGCAGGACCTCTCAAGGTACTCATCATAGCTTTTGCTGACCAGCTGGGCTGGTCCTGTAGTTTATACAGCTCTAAACTAAGAGTAGGCCCATCTTGCACTTTCAGTTTCTCATTTAATTCTGTGAGATAAGTAGCACCTTTCCCCAAATGTCACTGTTCCTTTAAATCTAGTGCATGCAAGTATCTTAACATGAAATTCCTCTGACAAAACTCTGAGGGTGACGTGTCTTTTATACTTTTTGGTTTTCCTGCCAAAGAGCCTTTAACATATATGTTTGCTTATAGATATTGTGTTGAGTCACATCACTTTTGACAGTAACATGTCAAAGCTTGGAAAAGGAAAAAGGTAAATCTACAGCATGACACACTACACTGCACTAAAAGAAGCCAGTTGATGACAGATTTCTGCTTTCAAGTTCCACCAGAGATAACTGGATTTGACCAGATGGAGGAGAAATGAGAAAGAACTGCAAATAGCATTTTATTTGCAGATTGTTTGATCTAAAAACAGGTTAAGTATTTACAGACACATTAAAGTACATGTACAGTACACACATTCTTACAAAAACTCCTGCATCTTTTAACCAGCTGTATAACACATGCATGCTCTCACAGAGTGCTGGCTAGTTTATTAAGCCTAATTAATTTACCAAGATTCAAGAGAGACATAAGAGAGGAATGGAGAGGAGGAGAGCTCTGCTTCATTTGGGAACATAGTGATCTGAATAGTCTATAATCTGGGCCTACAGGTTTTTCTTAGATCCAATTAGACCAAAGCTTCATGTACCTTAGCGAATGAGAATGGTTTACACCAAAAACTTTGAACATTGACATGTGACTCATTTACACTTAGACACACTGGGAGCTTTGTGTGCAAGGAGTGTGCATTGAAACTGTTCAACAACTCAACGTCTGTTGGTCGTTGTAGCTCAGTTTCTGTGAGCAGATAAGATGTAATAGCTCTTAGCAGCCAGTGGTAGCAAGGAACGGTTGATGTTAGTCTACATTGATTGAAAAAGACAGCCAGGTGCTGGCCATGATCCTGTGATACGAAAACACGATCTTGAAGAAGACTAGCTGTGGTTGAAATGTTGGTCACATGAATAAATTGTGGAAATTGTGTGCAGCCGTCCATTTCCTATTTTAGTATACATTGGTTCCTCGGTTGCCTGAAATGTGTTTGTCGTGTTTCAGCAGTAATGAACCATGATTTATTTCTGCCTTTTATTCCATACTTTGAAAACATGCCAAGAAAAAACGTAATGCCTGATAGGGCAAGATTTACAAGGACAATGAGAGGATGGGTTGGAGATACTGTTGGGAAGGTGACGATGAATAAAAGGTTGAGACAACTGGAGGACAAAGGAAGTTTGGAAAAACAAGAGATGATTCAAGGATTTTTCAAAAGAGACAGGAAAAACTGAAGGAGATACTGAAAGAATTAGGTGGTTACACGTTTGAGTAGAGAACAGGACGAAGGACAGACAGAAGAGATGTGCAGACAGGAGCTCGGGATTCAAATAGTTCAAGAGGGGAAGAGTAGCTTGGTAACAAGTAGATGAGAGTATGACAAAGATTCAGGGGGTTGAGAAGAAGGGTTAGAGGAGAAAAGCTATGTTTCCGGGGATTTATACCAGGAAAGAAAGAAAAGAAACAAGAAGCTGAGGAGGGTAAAGAATGTGACTCAACAGTTTAAGTGTGAAAAATGGGGATGAACAGGAGAGACGCGAAGGGGGAAGAAGATCGGAGAAGTTTGCTTTGGCACAGTAATAGATAGATAGCCGAGGGTTCATCCACCCTGCTTGATTATGACAGCAGAACGACTGACCTTTCTCTCTCACACACACACACACACTCTCTCCTCTCCTTCTGTAATTAACCCGAGCCAATCAAATCCAAAGTAAATCTCCTCATCAGCTGACCCTGTGGCTCCAGCTAAATATCTAAGCAGCTCTGGAAAGACTTGGTCTGAGTGATGCTCAGATTAACTCACTGCAGTTTGCAGGAAGCTGTGACATACTACTCTATATATAAATACATAATGAATGTTCTGTGTGTACTGGCTTCTACGGTACAAAATCATTTCTAAACTGTGTGTAGTGTATGTGAAATCTCCACTATTTGATGTGTGTCGCCTTCCTTCACACACTTGACACTGTTGTAAATTTCTCACAATAGTCAGATTTTTACTCTGTTCATTGTATCTTCCACATTTTTAAGCAGAGATTATTATTATTATTATTATAAATTTTATTTGTGGGCATCTTTCTAGAACCCAAGGACCCTTTACATAGCATAAAACAAAAAAGCATTATTCTAAATGTTCTAACATCAATAAAATTATAGAATATCAATAAACATAAGCATAAAAACAATACATAAAAATAACAATACAGTGAAAATAAATAAGAACCAGGAATTGACAACAATTAAAATCAGTGTCTGGAGACCGTAAGTCAGCTTAAATAGATGGGCTTTGAGTTTTGACTTGAATAGGGGAAGAGAGTCTGTATTTTTGATGTCAAGTGGGAGGACGTTCCAGAGCCGTGGAGCGGAGCAACTAAAAGCTCTGTAGCCCATGGTGGAGAGGCGGGCAGAGGGAACAATAAGGTGAGTGGTGGACGAAGACCTGAGAGAACGGGAGGGAGTGACAATGTGGAGCAGGTCAGACAGGTAAGGAGGAGCGAGGATATGGATACATTTGAAGTGAAAAGAAGTATTTTGAAGTTAATTCTGGATTCTATGGGCAGCCGCTGGAGCTGTTGAAGGACTGGGGTGATGTGTTCTCTGATTGGCGTGCGAGTTATGATCTGGGCTAGAGAGTTCTGAAGTAGCTGGAGTTTGTGGAGGGATTTTCTGGGGATACCAAAGAGAAGAGAGTTACAGTACTTGATCCGAGAGGTGACAAGACCTCGGACAAGGATGGATGCAGCATGGGGAGTGAGGATGGGGAGTGAGGATGGGGCGGCGTCAATTGATGTCTCGTAGATGGAAGTATACTGTCAAGGATGACACCCAGACTCTTGACCTGGGGGGATGGAAGGATGGAGGAGCTGTCAATAGTAATGGATAAATTGTTGCATTTGGTTAGAGTGGAAGGAGTGCCGGCTAATAGAAATTCGGTTTTATTACTTATAAAACTAAGCCAGCGAGTGTCTTACTTTATATACTGTTAAGTTTGAGAAAATTGGCGGAGAACCATGATTTAATCTCCACGAGACAGTCAGAGAGGGAAGTGGGTGCAAGGGTGGAGTTGGGTTTGGTGGAGATACAGAGCTGGGTGTCATCCGCATAACAGTGGAAATTGATATTATCTGTGCAGAATATGTGACTGAGAGGGAGCATGTACATGATGAACAGAAGGGGCCCCAGTACTGAGCCCTGGGGCACACCAGCAGTGACGGGAAATTAACTTGAAGTGTGAGGTTTTAGTTGGATGAACTGAGTGCGACCAGAGAGATATGAGGTGAACCAAGCAAGAGGAGTTTGAGTGAGACCGATGGATGCTCATCTGTTCAGAAGGCTGTTGTGAGAAATGGTGTCGAAGGCTGCACTCAGATCAAAGGAGGATGAGAATGGAAAGAAGGTCAGAGTCAGCTGCCCATCAGGAGGTTGTTGGTGATTTTTAGCAAAGCCATTTCTGTACTATGGAGGGGACAGCAACCAGATTGGAATTGTTCATAAAAGTTATGATTGCTAAGGGGTATGTGTGTGTGAAGCTGTGAGGCAACCGCTTTCTCAAGGACTTTGGAAACAAAAGTGAGGTTTGATATTGGACAAAGGTTATTGGGGTTGGAGGGATCTGCTCCAGGTTTTTTGAGAATTGGAGTAATGATAACAGTCTTAAATGATGATGGAACAAGTCCAGTGCTGAGGGAAGAGTGAATAATGGTAGTAATGATGGGGGCCAGTGAAGGAAAACAGGCTTTGACTAGAACAGTGTGGAGAGGGTCAAGCTGGCAGGTGGATGGTTTAGCATTTTGAATTATTTTAGATAAATCAGTTATGGAGGGGAGAGTGAAACTTGAAAATGACTGATTGCTAAGCTTTTGTTTTGAGTTAATTTGGTAATGGTTGGAGGCAGTGTACGGTGGCCTTAATGGATATTTGAGAACAGCTAGAGATATTTAAATGTTATGGTTTCAAAGGGTTAACAACTTTTATTGATTTATCCACCAGAGACAGATTTTCCTGTCTTTATGTGCACAGTGGGCAGTACCTTCAGATGACAGAGCACACATTAGCTGCTGCAGGACACCTATTACACCTGTGACCTACAGGGGCACAATTAACGTAACGAATGGCTGCTCCAGCTGTGGTGCAGCAGCATGTAACCTGGGAATTATAAAACAGCAGAAGAGGACACTCGCTGGCTAAATTTAAAATGTGCAGCTTCAATTTGCGTCTCCCAACAGCGCTCCCTCGCTTTAGGATGAGCACTGCCGGGGCTGAAGCCTGACCTTGGCTTCAGCAGCGCTCATCCGACAGCGACCCTGGCAGTCCAGCAGCACCGTGTGCCCACACACAGCCCTGCATGTGTCTAAGTGTGCTCAGTACAGTGTGTTAGAGGTGAACATGCATACGCACAGATGGAGTGCCGTGCTAAAGAATAACAGTTGACCTTGGTTAGTGCTCGACATTGCTCTCACTGTCCGTCTGTGATGTAAATGTTTCTCCTGTGTGGGAGGATGGTCCGCTTCAGGGCAAAGCATCACCACCGGCTGTATAATTTATTACTGCAGGGCAACATGTCCACCTCAGGCTTCCACAAAATGCAGAAAGTTGTAGCTGAATCTGCTGCAGACCGTTAGCATTGTACCGACTCTGCTGAAATTAGTTCTGCCAGGTCAAAAGTTCAAAGCCAAACAGAGAACTGAGAGTTTGATCTTAATAGGGGCATGTTTACCACTGTGTTGCATCACCGCCTCTTTTAACAACACTGCAAACATTGAACTGCACAAACTGAAGTGTCCTGTTGCATTACTTCCAAAAGCGCCTGGATTGTTTTACAACGGAGCCTTGATGTTGTAATATGTGCAGACAGTGATTTGATATTGCCTTGCTGAAACCTGTATATCTCAGTATTAACAGTGTCTTCACAGATAAAAATCTGTGCCATGTTCATCAATACACCACCACGTCATAACGGATGCTGGTTTTTCAACTGTGCTCTGATATCAAGTCCGATGGCTCCACTGCTCTTTACAGTTTCACTGATCACAGTTAATCCCCAGAAAATAAGTTTCTCTACAGCTGAAAAGAGCTTTCAATCACAGAAACTGATTGTCATGAACACACCATAATACTGAAGTAATTGGTTTACATATAATAACTTTATTCGTACCAGATAAGAAAGGTCCACATCAAGGACACTGCCGTTTTATGAGAAAAGAGCTGTTTCCAATTTCCTTCCTTTGTACCGAAGATGATTGTTCAAAGAAACCTGACCTTTCTCGACCAATTCATTTCTCTTTACATGTTGGATTTCAGTGTTAAAAATGTTCTGCTCTGAAGCTTATGAACAGGAATATGGACCTGTTTACAGATTAGTCATCAGGAGTAATGTCGAAATGCATGTCAGCCTGTCACAGCTCTGTGGAGACACTCGCCCTGACTGCAGACTGATCACTTTTCCTCCGTCTCCTGTTTTGCTAACAAAGAAAACATCTCGCTCGATCAAACACATCATTTAAAGCGGCACATGGAAACGTTTCGAGCCATCAGCCGGAATGGAAAGTTATCATCCTGTTGCGTCTGCATGTCAGCTTTTGTTTTCCAAAGCTGCACGTTGAGCCGGAGCTTCTGCCATCCAAAAACAAAAGTGTCCGATTTCAGCCGACCTTTTGAAACATGTTCCAGCTTCTGTTTTTCATTGATTGCTGGCTGGAAAGTAAAGTTCAAATGTGATCACTGGCCCTGGATTTTTTCTCTGCAAACACAAAGACACTCTCTTTATTCATATGATTTTCATCAGGAAATGATGACATTAGTTTGCACATAAACTATACCTGTTCTTATTCAGTGAGAGAATGAAGCTAATTTCACAGTATTTTTAGATGTTTTCTATACGCGTGTCAAACAGCAGCTTGTAAAGTTAAGCATGGTGAAGTGTTATTGCAAAGGAAGATGTCGACCTTTTCAAAAATAGTCCGACTCTTTTTCTTGAACCCTGCCAGCAAAGTAAAGTTCAGCCATGATGAGTAAATCCAGATTTTATGTACTAAGGGACCATTCTTCTTTTTTCTTTCTCAGACTGTAGATCCAACGAGCTGAACCGAAACTAGTTTGATTTCCTGTGTAACTTAATTCTCTACCCATTTTATTCAGCTAATAACCACCTGGGATTGAGGTGATCCATGAAGTTAAAAACTCAGATATGTAGCTGTGTCACTTTTGGTCACTGTGAAGCTTCCAGATATCCTGTTTTTCTGTAACACTCATGTCTTTACAACGAACAGTCAAAGCTGAAGGCTGCGTTGGAAAATGCGTATTTATATTTTATAACTGAGGTTTAAAGGGCTCATTTTTCCTGTGGGGGATGTGCAGCCGTGGAAACATTTCCTTCATTAAATACATGAATGTTAAATGGAATCCAAAATGCAAAGTTCTTTTCTCCAACCTGAAATGTCAACCTTGTGTAAAATTTTCTTTCTTTTCTTGTCCACCGTAGGGCTGCATCCCATTAAACTGTACTAACAGAAAAACACTTTCTCATTTAGTTTTTGGAGGCCACAGTGTGGTGCTTTCAATAGAGTGACACAATGAAGTTGTCACCGTCGAGAGAGGTGTTGGCAATTTAGGAAAATGTTACAACTTGTCATACATAATGTCTACTGCACCAAGAGCAAAGCAAAACATAGACGTGTTTCTTGCCTTCATAAACAAAATGACGGCCACTCGGTTTAATTTTTACACAAACAGACAGGGTGATATGGGTCGATTGAGGAGGGGGTGGGGGGGAAGCTACATCCAGCACTGAAATGCTGTCTGGACTGAAAGCCAATTTGAGGAAAAAAAACAAGCAATTTTTGTTGTTTCTGTTTACAAAGTGGCACAGTCACTCAGTCCTCCAGCTTATTACTCATTTGATTCTGCTGAAGCTTCACAGCAAACAGACGCCTGACGAGTCAAACAGAAGAGCATCTTTCCAAAAGAGACACGTCGGCTTTCTGATCAACGTGACAACTTACTCTTATGAAGTGTTTGCTGGCATTAAAGTCGCTGGGGAGTTATCAGTGGATCTATCTTAAGACTTTTCCCGAAAAAAAAAAACAAGACGTCAGTGGAGATGCTTGTCTCTGTGCCTCTTGAATTATTGAACACTAAACAGAGGCTGACACTCCCTCCCCCCTGCAGAGATGGTGAATCATTTTTGGAGCTCACTCTATCTTCTTGTGTAACTTGCAAACAGGCTGTTTTTCTTCTTTGTTAAGAGTGCCAGATGATGTTGGTAACTATCGCCTCGAGTTTTGAGAAGTGGGCTCATGATGCAGAAGTATTCTGGGTTAAATCCCACACCTAGCAGAGAAACTCAAGTATAGTCTGTCTCTATAGCTGCCCGTCTGTGTGCTTCTACAGTCAGAGAGCACATTACAGTTTCATTTAAACAAATAAAAAAACAAATATTAGACTGCTAGTTACTGTAAGTCTATGTATGAGTATGAAACTTGGTCTCATAGATGCATTAGAAATGTTTGACATGGAAACATTTTATGTTTTGCATTCTTTCACATGCCACAGAGGAAAGAACGGTGTAGTTCTTAACAGGAGGACTGTAACCAGCCAAGACAGAGCCAAGAGTTTGTGGCATGGACATAATTTGGGTATGAAAAGGCTGATGTGAATCAGAAAAATGTGAATGATAGCTCAAATGATCACAGTTAATTATGCTGCAGACAGGTCCAAAGAACAGAGTCAAACACCACACAGCAACAAAAATAGAGCGGATTACTCAAAACAGACGTTGCAAGAGGCTTTTGCCTGTGGCACACCATATGGCATACGAAGACAGAAAGGGATCCACTGCAGCTTACCCCTGAAGACATGGACCTCATTTACATGGTTGGGAAACAGAGGTTTTGGTACATCAATGTGTATCGTTACCTGGATATGAAATTGCTTATTGCTTATCGTGAGCTGAAATATTGATCGTATTGCTCAGCCATGGTCTGATGTATCATAGAACAGTCTGAGTCTTATGAAATCTATGGTCTAGGGTCTGGGACAATGACCTTTTGGGCATTTGTGTCCAAAAGAGTCCAGTAACCCAGTTTATTCTACAGGAGGTTTGTCTGGCTCATGTTAGACATTTATTTGCCAAAGACAAAATGAACCAATCTGTCAAGTGGCGACACAAGATGTCATACACCAAAAAAGAAGCCTGACCAAATCTCCCCATGCTACCAAAAGTGCTTCTGAGAGCTTTACATGAGAGTGTGATCACAAACAGAACCAAGGGAATATAGTTATCATGAGTGGCTTTTCTCAAGAAATACAGCTGGTTAAGACCACTGCAACATTAGGATACAAAAATAATCTCTGTGTCACAACACGCTTCTAACACGAGTCTGCATCTTGGTACATAGTAAGTACTTTACACACGCACAGATGGCGTCGCCTGGCCCGTTGACAGACAGATCTACCTAATGACAGGTGTCTTGTGTAGAAGTACAGTGTAGTTACAAGAACCATGTTTCCTGTGGCGCCTAGGATCCAAACTGACTGAGGCCCCTCCTGATGAGTCGCTTAAAACCAGAATAAAATCCATCAGGGGGAAAAGAGGCTGGGACGGTGGACGTACACAGCTCATTTGTCTCCCATCAGCAGCGGCGTCGCCTCTCATTATTAACCAGCAAACAGCCATGTAACCTTTGGTGTCACCATCCGAGCGGTCCGAGGCAATCCGTTAAAGTGACAGCAGCTCAGACAGTGACGAGCAGGTATCATTAGGTTTGACAAATGACGCTTATTATGTCACCTCTACTTACACGGGTTATTATGGTGTGGGTGCATAACATGGTTATCAAATAACTTATGATGAATGTGTGTGAGTTGAGGAGGCAGAAATACTGCTTATGTGCAGCATGTTCGTTGTATGATTGCTTGACTTCACATTTATGGCTATAGCCACATATTTTGACCAATCAGCAGCAGTGTCCTGTTCATCTTTCTCAGCTCTCTGTGACAACACAAACCACTTTTTGCAAAAATAGACGTCAATAAAATGTGAGTGACACTACACCCTAAGAAACAGACATAAGTATATCAAGTCAGGACCAAAAATGGCAAAATGCTCATGTAAACACAGTGGCCCCACGGAATGGAAAACGAAAACTAAAGATACATACACCTCTGCAACAGTGAGTTCAAATTACTTTCACAGAAGCAGTTAAATATAAAATATGAAAGTAAAGTTTTTGACTAAATCAAATTCCTGCTTCTCTGTTTGAGCACAATACTTTCAGCATAAACAGTGAAAGGTCGACTTTCTGTCACAAATCCAGTGATGCAGATGGTTCCTGACACTATAAAATGTTTGGACTGTTTTGGTTTTTGGTTCATAAATACCTTCTCTGCTGACTGATTTCTTACCAAATTGTCCTTTCAGAGCTATAGGTAACACATTCCTCCGGTGTTTCTTGTTTCTTTTTGTGCCACAAATCCCCAAATCTGTGCTTGCTGGGAAATGTCCCTGGATGCCTTTCCTGCAACTTTGGAACAATTCCCTCAACACAACTTTGCTGGAGGCTGCACTCTTTAAGAGACCACATTATGCATACTTTGGGGTTTATATTTCCATTCTGAGATTTTGGAGGATTTACAATTCTAGCAACTGCTTATTTTTCTTAGAATGGTCTTTATGAAGTACCTGTTATTTCCCTCTGGATGAAGCTGTTCGTTTTAGCTCCCCTCTCTTTAAGGGGCCCTCTGGTCAAGTCCACTCTATTGTGATTGGACAGCTGGCAGGAACCCGAGGTCGCAGTGGATGGGACTGGATGTAATGGTGTGATTTCTTCTACAGTACATATTCTAACGTTTTAGAACGTTGGCGTTGTTTATTGCAGACACCCATCATCACTAGTGGGTCAAACTTTGCAATAACAGTAACTTTAACAGTACTAACAGTGTTTTGCTGAGTCCCTTTCAGCTCGTCTGTAATATCTGTGTGTTTCTCCTACTGCTGCCTGCTCAGCTCTGTCAGTGTCTCAGCATTTCATCCCTCCAGGGAGCTGGTTGTCCTCCCAGTGCCCCGAGTCCCCCCCTCACCACATTTCCTTGAGTCAAATGATGATAACAACCATAACATTTAACTGCTCACACCGCCTGGCCTCGTCAGACTCCTCACATTTTAAGGTCTGCATTAGCTGCAGCCATATGGTCACACTTTGTGTGATTATCACTAGCATCCAGAAGCTCTGGCCACCGATATCTCGCTTTTCATAACCTGTTAGGGACATTTCTTCCTGCCGTGATTTTCTTCTCTGTTTTTACATCAGAGTCAGAAACACTTTATTCAGCAGCCTTAACAAATGTGCACAAATTAGCATCAGTGACACTGGAGAGACACCAACCTCCAGCAAATGCAGCGATGTAACACACACCACAGACAGCTGGACCTCACAGCCAGCAGAAAAAGGCTGTAGTTCAGCATTCAGTGGCAGCCATGTTGGTTTCAGGAGGTGTTTTGTATTCTGCTGCATCATCGTCAACCATCCAGTAACACGCTGAGCTGCGTTCACATCTGCTTTCTGTTTGGCTGCGTTTCTGCTGAATAAACTGAATAATGAGTGTGGGTGATGTAATGAATCCTGTTTAGGAATACTCATCCCAGCTCCAAGTTCCCAGCTTTCCTCTGACGGAACAACGAGATTGCGGCTGCTCAGTCATAGCTCATTACCTGTCAAACTAACTGGTTCACCTTGCTGAGGTAGCAGCTGTTTTGACTGTTAAGCAGCCGGTTAGTGTGACTCCAGATGCTGATTGGTTAGCTGTAGAGTCAGTTATAAGACTCGGCTGTGTTTGGCTGCTGGTTGGTGATTCTTCATTGCCTTGTTGGCAGCAGCAAGCAGCTACTTTAGATTCAGAGCAAACTGTTACACAAGTTCTAATAAAATATGTTTCTCTCTTTCTCTTTTATGGTGCTGCCCTGTTCTGGTCCTCTTCTTACTCCTTTACATCTTCTGGTCACTAAAGGTAAGAAAAACAAACACCCCTTCTGTAGTTCAACATTTGTTTAGGGTCCATCTCTGTCTCATGTTAAAGTGGCTGATTTGTCCCATCAACAATCCTGTTTACTGCTGAGTTAAACAATCTAAAATCTGTCTAAATCCAGCATGCTTGTTCTCTAGCTGAATGACACCATTACTTGGGTCAGATTTACTGCTTGACTATGGGCCAGAGTTGGCCTGAGTACCACTAACTGGTGCACATTCTCACCCCAAATCTGTCTGCCTCACGTGGGCCAGTGCTGGTTCACAGTGTGTCCTCTGGTGGTAAATCACGGCCAACGCTACAGATGTTAAATTCTCTAACAACCTTACTCCGAGAAGGAAAACTAGAGACAGAATTGTTCATGTCAAAATCATTTGTTTAGTCTCATGCATTCAGTTGTTCCCAGTTTAGAAAGCCAACCACTAGCAATAATTAATTTAATACCACAGTTCTGTAGAAAAGTCTACATTAATGAAGGTTATGATGTTCAGTTTTTGTATTGTTGGGAACAGAGATTACTCGCTTGTCCCTCCCCCACCCCCAACTCTCATCAATCATGATTGAGGATACAGAAATAACTGCAGCATATTTAAAAGTATAAAGTAAATAAAGGAGTGATTATTGAAGCAACAAGCTCTAAAACCCACAGGGATTAGTAACATTTATCGTAACAATAAAATAATTTCTAAACTCTCGCGGGCCACATAAAATGAGTGGGCAGGCCGGATTAGGCCGGATTAGGCCTTGAGTTTGACACCTCTGTTCTAAAGTGATGGTTGGGTCACATTACTACTACTCATGATGAAGTAACAAGTCGCCAAGTGCAGCGCTGTGGCTCAGTGACATGAACTGCAAACACGATTACGTTTTCGAAGGAACTGTAATCATATTATTATGAAAGTGATGTGATGAATGAATGAAGCAGTACATTCATTAACGAAGAGTGACCAGTGTTTTAAACCAAGTGCTGTGGCTGCTGAAATCCAAATAATTTGCAATAACATTGGAGTCAAAAATTGAAGACTACTACAAGACTGGTTAATTTTGAGAAAAAACTGATTTTGAAGATCAGAAATTTTGGCATTTAATCTCATATCTAACATCAGAGTCTTTGCTACTTCTGTTGATTGTGAGCATATGGTTACTACGGTAAACAGAATTAGGTTGCACAAAAAACATGTTTGCGATTGCAGTTTACTTGCTAGGATTAAAGTTTTGCATCTCTATGGGAATCTTTTAATACACCTTAGTAATGGCATATGTTGGCTGCTGCTCTTGTGTTTTAACATG
>JAUBNQ010000011.1:17985847-18000096 GCA_032353495.1 Ctenopoma kingsleyae
GTGGATGCAGAATGAAATGTCTCTACCTTAAAGAAAGAAGTCCAGTTGCCATGACTCAACTTTCAGACAACTTCACCGGGATGACTGAGAATCTTCACAGACTTAAAGACGGGTTCTTTCTGTGTTTTCTAATCTTAGACAATCTGCAAGGAGCAGACACAGATACAGATGCATAAGTTGACTGTGGGCAACACACTGAAGTGGTGAACTGGTCGAAAACCAGAAATTTAGTTTAGTTCTTGTGCCAAAGCAAACATGGACGGTAACCTAAAGCTTGCACCGTTTATGCTTTAAGTTTTTGAAGATGTTTCTCCTCTGATCTGAAAGATAATTTCTAACTGACACTTGTGAGTCACCGGTATTTAGCCTCTGTGGACTCGTTAAGTCATTAACATCTCAAGGTCACGTGTGGATTGTTGTCCCACCTTCTGCACTCACCCTGAGGGTCATAGATGCTCTACCAACTGAGCTACTGCTGCCCCAAAAACAGAGATAATGCAAGGTACAGGAAAAGATGTCTTAGTGAGTCAACTGAATTTTCACATTTAATCAATACCACCACCACGAAGAGAGACTGGAGAAAAGAAAGAGAAAGATACTCCTCAGGGCTGTAGTGTTGCAGGGTTCAAAAGCAGTCCTGATGACTACATGAACATTTGAATTTACTAATTATTCATCACTGTCAGAGCAGGAAATTACTTTTTGTTTTCACAGTCGGCCATTTGGGGTATGGAAGTAATAGCTGGTTAGCTGCCAAAAATGTCCTTCATCTGTACCAGGGGATGAAGAAAATAGGCAGATTCTTTGGGTTGTTTTATTTAGTTTACTACATCTTACCTTGTTTTCAGTGTTATTTTAATAGTTTCCAGTTCAGTTGCTGCTCCAGTATCATGGGCCACATTGATGGTGATGTTGGCTGATATGTTGTTGAAACATACATTAGTAGTTCAGAGCGTCGTTGCCATGTTTTCAGTTTATTTACGAATGCTGGTGATGGAAATTACAGCATCTGAGTGAATTTGAATGCACATTGCTGCTAATTAAGACCTAAAGCCAGACTGTTTATGATGTCTGGAAATCAGCAGAGTGTAAAAATAAAGCATAAAGCTTCGTGGTTATTTTGAAATATGAACTGTAGAAACGAGTAAACACATTTGGGATGTGTAACCGCTCCAGACGAAGGAAGCAAAGTTATGTTAAAATCCAAAAAACCTGCAGAACCACAGCTTCAAGCGGAGTAATTCAAATTCTAATATGTCTGTCTGTTATAGGACATTCACCTAATTTTGTGCACTCATACAGTGATTTTAAAATGTCATACAAACAAACGTCCTGTTATATCAGTGCATACGCATGTTTCCCTTACAATGCCATCTGGTTTAGGGCTGTGATAAAATCACAGTTCATTGAAATCTGACTAGCCAAGCTCATGCAAGGCCATATCAGCTTGTTTAGAGGCAAACAATTTGCTGTTGGGCCCTGGTTGCCTTATGTTTCATTATATTTTTCAAAGTGAGCAGCATTATTTCTGTACTAGATTTCCACATAGCTTAACAAGTTAAGACAAAATTCCCAAATTGTCAGATTATCAAAAATCAAAGTGAACATTGCGCTTTTGGTGCCCATGGCAGTGCTGGAGAAAAGAAAATTACCCAATAGCTCAGTTGGTTAGTCCAAAACTGCTTGACCTAAATGACCGGTCATGATGAGAGCAGGGATCCCTGCCGACATTATAGTTCAGTTTTAGATTTAAAAAAAAAAAACAGAGTCAAAGGAAAGGACAAAGGAAAATGGCAAAAATCAATGTTGTGCTACGTTACAGTCAGTTGAAGCATTTTAGATTAATTTCAGTTGTTTTATGACACGTTTTGTTAAGTCGTGCTTTGGCTTGGTGCGATGTTACATGCTTTGACACCCACGCTGCAGGTTGTTGAGGCCGGTGTGTATTTGTACCATGAGATCAACATTATTTCCGTCTCATGTTGTTTTCTGAGGATCCTCACAGATTCATGCTCAAGTGTCATTTTACATGAAAAACAAGGCTTTTGACTGCAGCAGAGAGAGAGACACTGTGACATTTCTTTTTATCCAACTGATGGTACAGAGAGGCTCTTCAGTCAAAATCATGAGAGGACAGTTTCTTTGTATTTTCTGTTCCTGATTATAGAAGGGCTACAATATTTTTTTTCTTTACAGAGAGGGTGGCCTGGCATTTATTAGCTGCCAAAATTCAAATAGAGCTTTGTAGCTCATACAGAAATGGGATTGTGTGTGTTAATAGGACAGATCACTGTTTCCAGGAGAGCAAACACAAATACGCCTTTTTCGTTTGCTCTGCTCTGCAGCCGAGATCAGATGTGATAAACATCCCCAATGTGGTCTTTCTCTGATTCTCTTCATCACCCGACAAAACAACACAAAAGAAAACAAAGCGGCACACAGAATGGGACTGAATTAACTCTTGGACCTCTGCTGAACCACCTCCATCCCACCGTCCATTCGCGATTGAATTCAGTTCTCTGTGTGAGCTTTTCTCCACGCTGTGCCATTTTTCACTGGATTCAAACTGGGCCAGAGGAGGATGAATAAAATGGCCGTCTGTGGCGTGGAACAAAAAGAAGGATTCACAGTGAGATCAGCTAAAAAGGCTCCGTTATAATTATCCTAATGGCTCCTATAATGGAATATTTAAAATACAGTTCAGTGCATCTCAGGCCTGGCAGTGTTTGGATCTCTTTGTGCTTCAATACCCCGAACGCAAGTTTCTAGAGCTCTGATAAGAAGAGAGGTTTGAATGTCATTTTGGAGTGGCTTACTTCCATTTCATTTCCTACAGAGAAAAGACTCTTTTCCATTCAGACAGTGGAGAAAAATGCTAAAAGAAAGAGACTCATCCTCTCTCTTACCTGCTCATTACTCACTTTTATTTGTTCAATACCACCTCTGTGTAGTGTCTAACTCGCTGGCTTCACTCATTCCACCCTTTTCATTCATTCACTTCTGTCTTTCATGAGAAAACTTCACATGAACTTTACTTTGACAGTGTCTTCTCGACTTCCTGTTACTGCAACATGAAGTCTGTTCGTTTGTTGGAAATCCTACGTGACCTTCATCCACTCATTTTGTCCTGATTTGGCTGTTCCGTGTGGATGCGGCGCTCTGACCTCTAATGGCGCCAAATGAGTTTTCTAAGCCTCGTCCCTCAGTAATGGATGGAAATGAGGCGGCTCAGACCTCGTCTGGCCGTCTGATACCTCGGCCTGCACCTAGCTCTCTGCTAATGGCTGCGTGCCCGTGTGTGGAAAAAGAGGGGTGGAATGCTGAGGGTGGGGGTTTTGTTTGTGTAGTTGAAAAGCCGATAGAGGCAAATATACAGATACACATTTAGAAGCTGTCTTAGATGGAAATGCATTAGCTGCTTTTCTGAAGGAAGATATGATGGCTTTTAAATGGGGTTGCTAGATATATACCTTTGTAGATATTTTTAAATGAAAAGAGAAGTCTTACTGGGTCATGCCTTGATCCTAAATGTCAGCGTGATAGTACTGAAATCTGCATATAGATCGCTCATATCTCTCTCACTCTTCTTAAACGAAGGTCTCTCGCCCTGCCGCCTGTGTTACAGCACCAGCAGTTTCTGCTGCGCGGTGTCATCATTTATCTCTGGCGTGTCGTGCAGTTGATCAAAAGCCCAATTATCAGAAAGAAACACCACCCTCCTACACGCTGCACTCTGCCTCCATAGATTCTAATTGATACTTGCTAATTAAACTCTTAATTGGATGCCATATAGAATCTCATTTACGAGCTACATTTGTTACCACTCCAGTAAAGTTTAGTGCAGCACCTCTAGTTATAGCAAAAACAAAATTAAAGAAGTTTCAAAGCGTAGGCTGACTGTCACTCAGTGGTGTGAGAACACGAATCTGCTTTGAAAAGTTCGTGACCACAGACTCTACTTGCTGTATAATGCTACAGTTAGTTTTTTTTGCAGGAATTTAATATTTCCTGTCAGATTTGAGCAGTGGTTATCCAGCTTATGAAGCCTTTGAACTTCACACATATCGACAGTTTATTGATGACCACAGTTGCTGAACGTGTTTGTGTCGTGATTTTTGTGACTGAAGATAAAATGATTGACTCCAGCATTATGAAATAATCATTATGAGGTCCTGAACAGTGGTCTGGTATCTGAACTCATCTGCAAGTCAGACAGAGTCCATGTATGAACTTGTTTCCCTACACCCATAATCCATCGCTTTTGTCTTATTTTGTTGATCCATAACATATACAAATTAAAACTTGAAAACAAGGACATATTATCAATACCAGAGTTCTCCATTGTCTGGGTGTTCTAGGCTGCATTTTTTTTGCTCCCCAAACTGTCATTAATACCAATCTAAGATGAAATGAAAGTTGGTGGGACTGAGGTATCGATTTGACCCGATGAGTCCCGCAGACACAAAAAAAGAGAAAAATGGCTCAGTGAGGATTTATTACATCTGCCAGAGTCTGGATCTGTTCGTCCTAAACATTATTTCCTCATTCCCTCCTACAGCGACCGCGGCGGTTTGTTGCTTTGATTTACACAAGCAGGTGCCTCACACCATGTGTCTGAAGTATGAGCTGATTATATGGAGATTGTGGAGGCTGTGTTTTAAATCACCACAGACACAAAAGCCTGTCTCTCTGTGACAAGTCTTCCATGAAGGAGATGTGTCTGCAGAGCAAAGATAATCATCACAACCATATGAGAACATTGAAACATGTACTGTTCACCAACCAAACACAAACAGCACCATTACTTCTTGTCATGCTCTCCATCACTTCTTCTTCCTCTGCAACGTTAGTCTTCACTAATCTGTTAACAACTCAAGTAACTGGGTTACTATCAGCTTTCTGCAATAAGCATAAGATTTCTTAACCGTCATAAACAGGAAACCTGATTACTATAATCAGTGTTGGAGATTAGTGAAACATCATGTCTCCAGGTAGATTTCTCTCAGAGAACTCTGTATACAGGGAACCAGGTTTCTGTGCAGGACAAAGGCTGCAGACGCTCAGCACCTTACTACTTTCAGCAGAGAGGAGCAGCTTGATGAACACAAAGTCCCCTACAGACGTCTAAATAATTCACATTTCACCGTGTATTTCTTTAAGTTTAAGACAGTTATCACGTAAACGCACTGATTAATAGAAACCAGAGAAAAGAACCAATTCAAAAACATTAACATACGCTGTAACGTATGCTGTTCCTGTTGTTCTGGGCTGTTGGCTGCAGGCTCAGTACAGACACAAACTATGGACTATTTTTTATTTTTGACTTATATACTTTTAGTCTTCGTATATGTCTCTACGATGGACGTCACCGCCGTCGCTCACTGATAACAGTGAAACGGTGAAAGTCTTGGCTGAAGCCGTCTGTGGGAGATAAATCAGAGTAAGTCACTGACTGTCGACCTTGGGGAATAATCACCTTCTGCAGCCGTGACCATCGCAGATAGATGACTGCAAGATCACCACACACACACACACACACAAATATGGCCGCACTAATACCAGCAATTCAAGTTCAGATTTCTTACCCTTAGTTTGATCAGTGCTTTGCGTTAGTAAGTAGCATTAGCCTCAGCTGTTGTTAAGGGCTCTGTACTGCTGCTGTATATGTGCTCAACATTAGCATTGTAGCATCTTACATTTGGAAATCCTGGAAGGTTTTTATTAACTTCCTCAAATCCACCTCACAGCCGAGTTATTGGAGGTGTGAGCGTGCTGTTCTGCTTGGAAAGAGGAGGAAAACACGTCAGATCACAAAGACAACATGCTGCATGCAGTCTGACTCACTGCAAACATGAAAATGGAAACTCATTACACTTACGTTCTTGTGTTCTGACCTTTGCCTTCAAACCTCAAACTCCTCGGCTGGTTAAAAATAAAGCAGCACCATTAGCACTAATGGGTTTTGGCTGAAGGTAGATTAGGTTTTTACAGGTCATGTTCTGGTTTGGTCCATTACTCCCTGGTGTCTTATCTTTAGTTTAGCACAGTATTCACTGACATTTTACCCCTTGTTTGGTCCAGCTGTGTTTTATCTGCTTTGGTCGACTCTCCAGTTGAATTTCAGCCCTGCTCGATCCAGTATTCTCTGACGTTAACCATGTTTAGTCCAGCATCTGCTCATGTTGCTTGCTCTTTTCTTAGTTTTTTTTAAGCTTCAGGGATGTACTGTATGTCAAACAGTTGGACTCCCAGAAATACCCTGATACATTTGCATCATTTCTCTTTTATCGCCTCATATAGTGTATCACTGCTTTGTCCTTGAGCATTGCTGCTTTACTGTTCGACACTTATTGCAGCTGACTGACGCTGCGTGCATGAAACACACCTCTCCATTAGAAGTCTTGCAGCAGTGATTGCATGTAATGTTCTGTTTTAACACCATTTGTATGTCAGCGTCGTTACTGTTGCAGCTATAAACATCTGTAGAAATAGCTTCTTATTTGATGGCCTTTGTTGGCGTCTGTCATCACTCACTGCACCTCGGCTTCAGCGTGCTGGCTGCTCTTGAAAGTCACTTTCCTGGAAATGGCAAAGCCGTACAGGAGCTGTCCTTTTCAATCAGCTATCACTGCACTTCTTTGTCTTTTTTATTGCAGCATTTTCCCCTGAGGTGCATTTTTACTATAAGCTCATAGCTATATAATAGTAATGCATGTGCCAGCAGCATCTCTTTATTATTTGACTTTAATCCAGACTGACCTGGAAACAGTTTAACTATTTAACATTTTATTAGATCAGCACTGGAAGTTAATTGCTTAAATGCCGAACGTGGCTGAATACACAGCTTTTGTCTGTTGTGTTCCTCTTTCTAAGCGGTGGATTTATCCACATGATGGTGGCTGGATCATATTTACTGGAATAATAGGGACCTCACAGCAGATATGTTGGTCAGGATTTGGTTTGAGAACTTTTCGTGGTAGTTTTGTAGATTACTAAAGGACAACTGTGTGTGAACCACATGTTCTTCTTCTTCTGTTTTGTGGGCACTTGGACAGGATGACACGAGGCAGGTGTGAGGCCTTCACCTGGGCTGCACACACTCTGGAGGATCTGCAGGAGCTGCTCAGACACTGTTTGATGCTCCAGTCTTTGGTGTTTGTGCACCTCTTATCAATAATACATGGAGAGCTGCTTTGCTCCTCCCTGCATGGTAACATAGATGCTCCTCCTTTCAAAGACCCAAATCCATCGGGACGTTCACAGATCCTTCACTGCTACCTTCCCCCCTCTCTTGTCCCACCTCTTTCTGCTTTTCCCACCTTTATCACTAAATTCCTCCCCTCTTCTTTCTTCCTATTTGTACCTTACTATTTCCTGTTCCTTTCTCTCCTGTTAGAAATAAGGAAGGAAAGGTTCACTCCCTGTCCCTCTTATCCTCTTCTCTTCTCTTGTTGTCTTTCTTGTCTTCTTTTCTTCCTCCTGTTTTTCCTCTTCGTCCACTTGTCTTTACTTCCTTCTTACTTCTATTCTGTTTATCCCTTCTTTTCTTTATTCTTTCCTTGTTTTGCATTTGTATCCCATTCCTCCTCTACTCTCTTGTTTTATCTCCTTGTCTTTTTGTTCCCCTTTTCCTTCCTCCACCTCTTCTCTTTTTCTTGTCTGCTTTCTTCTTCTCACTATTATCATTTCTTCTCTTTCCTCTTGTCTCTGCTGTCCACACTTTTCTCCTCATCTCCCTTATTCCATCATCTCTTCTCTTCCTGTGTTTACCGTCTACTGTATGTTTATTCTCTATTTTCTCATTCATCACCCATTTCTCATGTACTTTCTTCTTTTCTTTCCTTTTTTCTCCATCACTTTCACTTCTCTTTGTTTTGTCTATTTTTCAGTTCATTTCTTCTCTCTCTTTTTCTCCATCCTCATCTCCTGTCCAGCTTTTACCTCCCATCTTCCCTCCCATTACTGCCCCTCCACCCTCTTTCCTCCCTCTCTCTTTCTCTCTTCTGTCATGGATAAATGAGTCTGTCCTTGATCTGCAGGCTCTCCGCCGGGCCTTGCTATCCCCTAGACGGTGCTCTGTTTTTGGGATGAGGCGCAGACCTCTGACCCTCCTCCCGGCTGCTTGTGAAAGCTGACAGGAACCACCGGACTGCTCTACTCCTCAGGGAGAGAGAAAGAGATGAGAGAGGAGGAGAAGGAGGAGGAGGAGGCCGACAGGCAGAGATATTTCACACTCGTGTTGGATCGCTTCCCCTCAGGCCTGAGCAGGGGATTTTGTTTGAAGTTTGGATCTGTCTGGTCGGCTCTGTGTTTCTGGACTCCAGCCGAGCATGTTGTTTCTGCTGCCGTTCTTGTGAGGGATGAACTGATTAGTTGCTCATTCATCATAATTAGCTGATAGACGTACATCATAAAGGCCATCGGTGGGGTCCAAAATTAACTTCTTGGTTCACCTGCCAAGAGCTGGTAAACAAACTGATGCACCTGCCAAAAGCAGCTCCAAATTAATTTCTCTTCATTTTGCACAGAATTTGATCCTTTGTGAGAGACAGGATAGTGATATGTTCAATGTCAATGAGACAGGATTACAGTTATGTTCACTACAAAAATGGATTATTTGTATGGAAACATATTTTAAAGAAGCAGGGTTGTAGATTTAAAATAGAGCAGAACAGACAATATTTTGACCCTGCCACATATGTCCAAGTGAGTCCAGACCTTATGAAAATCTGGACAAAACAGTCTCCTAAAAATTATATTTCCATACAGCTGGTTTTGTGGGAAATGTAATTTAATCTGGATTAGGTTTTCTGTAAACAGATATGTTCATATGTAAAAGGCAAATCGCACATACATTAAAGATGAGATCAATAAAATCTACTAAAAAATATCTGAACATCCAGTTTTCTTTTTCTGCCTAAATACCTGCAGTTGTGTTATTGACGTTTTTTTATGTTTTGGTACTGGGTTACGTTCAGGGAAAGTCTGTGGTCTGGTTTAACTGTCACCAGGTTAGGGTTCACTAACAAAACTGCTTTTGTTGTCTAATCCCAATCTGATATGGGACTCTGGTCTGAAACTCAGGTCTGCTCCTCCAACCAGACAAACCACCTCCTACTGACTCACTGTTCACTAAATACAATTTCTTTACTCAGACCTCCAAACTTGAACATCTCTTTGACTTTTGAAAAAAAACTTTCAACTAAACCTAGTTGATGCAGTAGACAATTTTTTTTTTTTTGCCTTCCATTTTCATGTCACGTGTGACTGAACTAAGTAAGAAACTTCCTCCTACCTTCCTTCCTTATGATTTGTATGAGTTTGGGCTAAAAAGTATGGTGTTTAACCAAAGGAAATAAACAGGGATGCTAAAATGCAGGTCAGCGTCCATCAGTCAGTACAAACTGCCGATATAATAGATGTTGCACCCTAGCGATGTTTAAACAATCACATTTCAGCATGTTAGGTAAGAGTGAGTCATGTGAGGTAGTAGGAGAACTGGAATATTAACAAGTGAGTGAACAGCAGAAGCTTCCACATTGAACTCTCTGTTGATCATAGAAATCACAGAATATTCATGCATCACTACTTTCTATCCCCCTTAATGCAAAAGCAGCTTCAGCCATTTAGCTTTGATTTGACTGGTTCGTGATCAGACAGATGAGTTTATCTGTCCCTCAGCCCCAGAGTCTGCCTGCTCTCCAATAAAACGCAGAGCCTTCACAAACAAGTATGCCCTTACATAACCTTTACCACTGTTTGTCTTCTTATACGTTCCTGCTCTTCAGCGATAGCACACTCTGCCCCTCCACATATTATACCAGTCGTCCTGAGAGGAGGCAGCTTCAGTTTTCTCAGGAAAAACTGCACATCAAACCCAACAAGAGCCAACATGTTGACAGGGAAACAGCCGCTCTGCAGACCCCAGTCAGTCCAGTCAGGCGTCCCTTTGGTTTACCACAAACACAGCATCCACAGACACAACCTCAACCACGCACTTCAACAAAGGAGGTCTGAGTGGTTCAAGTGAGGCAGATGATTTTGAAGAGGCTGCTGTTTGTTGGCACCACAGAACCGTAATCCACTGAGCAGATGGACTCCAAGAGCTCTGGCCAAACAAAACCAAAGATGCACACTTTTGCACAGACTCGTTTCATTTCGCTGTGTAGACACAGCCGCTGCTTGTTTAACACTGAGCCACGCAGTGCCTATTGAATATTTTAAGCTTCACAAAGTCTGTAAATGAATTGTTTGAGGAATATGTGCTCGTTTTGGTGGCTGAGTTTCAGGGATAAACAAGTCAACAGTTTGGATTCAGTGCGACTCATCGTGTGAGCCATCTGCCATTTACTTGTTTAAACAAAAAATTCTCGCTGAAAACTCTGCGGACCGTGGACGACACCGAGTTCTGATCTGACCTATTACTTTGGGTTCAGTGGATATTAATGATTCATGCATAATTCTTCTGAAGCCATTACAGAAATGCTCTGCGTAGAATCAAACATTCAGCAGAACAACCTGTGTGTAAGATGGCTTTAGAGAGCTGAGAGCAGGATGCAGGAGGAGTTACAGTAAGTGATGCTTTTCTCTAACAAGCCCACAAGTTTAATCCCATGTGTTTCAGAGACACACCTGATCCACACGGTCTCAGCCTTCACACCAGCCTGGTCTCATGAAATTTCATGACATGAGCATGTCCTGTCTTGAAATGGAAATAACTGAGCACCACAGAGGAACAGTGAGAGATATGTGCTTCCTCTGGCTGAAGAGGATGAGGAGCAGAAGGCATGACTCACAACAAGGAGACAACATTTGAAAGTTACAGTATCACAATCACTTCACAACACCATGTGAGCGGTGTATCCCGTCCATTGTCCTTCCCGAGACATCAGATAATGACACTTTTCTAACAGCAGACCTCATCCTTCTCTCATTCTACCTGTCTACCTTCATACTGCTCTGTCTTTCAGCCATTTCTGCTTTCTGCCTGCTCATCTATCGGTTTCATCAGGGCTCTGTCTGCTCCTTTATTCTCCTCCTTTATTCCTCTGGTACTCCACTTTGACACCTACATGCCAGCCCTGCCAGTCTCCACATCTGATTTTCTTCAGGTCTCCACCTGTCTGTGTGTTTATCGCCTGTGTTTCAGTGTAGTGTTGTAGTGGAAGCTGACTGATGGCTCTGTCCCTCGGCTGTCTCATTGTGATGAATGATACCCAGAGACAATCCTGTTCTCCCTAATACATCATTATCTCTGTCCGCGGCACACTCCCGCTACCTTTGTCTCATGCAGACACACTCATAAACACACACATGCCTGCACCATTAATGCTCCATCCTGTTTAGCTTAATGGTTGGGAAACAGCATTAATGCTGCCTGTGTCAGGGTTTAAATTTCTATTAACCAGTGGCACTGTGAGGTGCTTCAGGTAACAGCCCACCACTATAATTAAGTTCTTCATCTACTGCATTTATGAGCTCAGAGGAGCTGCAGCGGAGTTGAATGAGCTGTCGTTCAGCCGCGCACACACGTTGAGCTTTTTGATATCCAGCTTCAACTGTGTGAATTCTCGTTCATTATGCTGAAGTTGGATTAAAGCAGCCAGAATTCACCTGAAAGCAGGTGTTTTGCTGTTGTTTGTCCCTCCCCCTGCCTCCCCACCAGTCAGCCTGTCAATCATACTGAGGACCTGTCATCGAGGTAAACAGTGTATGAACTGCTGTTACAGGAATGAGAAGGGTTTGTTTGTAGTTTTTAGCCATGCAGTCACAGTTAATTATTTAAATCTGTGGCTTCTGTGGGCTTCTGCATTAATCAATTTTAATTAAACTAATATTGAATTCAATGTTTAATGTTTGTTAAATGAAACATGCTGCTCAGAATGCCATTAAAGAAAAAGAAAATGTCTTTTCTTAAGCGCTTGTGTTGTTTTCTAGCTTTCCATAAAGATGGGGGTAATTAGCAGCTAAAGATCAGATATTTCCCTCCGGAGTTGATGGTTGTTAAGCCACACCTAAAACAGAGTAGACTGGTTCAAGTTGAAGGTTCCTGAATTAATCAGGTGCACACAAACATGGCTCGAGTGGGATGAAAATGCTTCTCTAGTTGATGCTGTTAAAATATTATCCTTAACCTTAACAAATCGAAGAGCAAATGTCAGGGTTGCCTCCCTGGTAGCTGTAAACCCACTCTGCTGATGTAGCCACACAGCTAACACGCTTCACTTCTACTCATTTTTACTTCCATTACTTGACTTCTTCTTTCATGCACTCTGTCCTATAAGCAGAATCTGACTCTGACCTCATACTGCAGGAGAAAAGCAGATTAAATGTTGTTCACAGTCTTCAGATTGCTACTGTGACATTCACATTCACCACATGCATTCAGAAGCACAGTCTTTGTAAATGAAGTATACAGAGAGCGATGAGACGAGCTGGTGGAGGTTCGATCTGGCTAATCGCCTTGTTTTGTTTGCAGCACATTAGCTGAGTCCAGGCCTGAAAGTCATTACTCATTGTAACTTCTGTAAAATCCTGTTGTTTCTGTCTCTACTGAGACCTGGACCAATACAGCTAATATTTACTACCACTACAGCAGCAAATGCATTTGATAGAAAAGCAATGCAGCCCAGATTTGCCAATATACAGTAAAAATCATTTTTATGTTCAACTCTGCAAAGATGCAAAATGCTCATTATAAAACTTATTAGAATATGAAGAGTTTTCAGTGAAAAGTACTGTTTGTGTGTGTTTTCCTTAGCAAGGATTGGACCGACGTTTTCTTTGATTGCAGTGCATCCAGAGTTACTGATGGTTAATGACGGGATCGGACTTCTCCAGCATGTCCTAATCCATGTACTCCATGTAATCGAGTGAGAAAATAATGAATTGATGGAAAAACCTGGTCTTTCAGGAAGTCAGCTGACCTCATTGTGTTACCAGCTCAAACTGGAAATGAAAATTATCAAGTGGAAGGATTTTAGCAGCTGCTCAGTGAAATCCAGGTGGTGATGTTTTTTGGGGGCCTGGCAGTGTACTTCTTTATGGCCACTTAAAGCACTTAAGTTTAAGTTTAGGTAACTACGTTTGGGTAGGTTTAGGTGTTTTTTAAATATTTAACCAAAACCAACCTGAGCACATTTTACTGACCATAACCTGCACATCCAGGGTGCCGCACTGGCTTTATCCATCCATCCTGATGACAGTCTCAACTTTGTTGACTGCAGACAACGCTGGTGGTGATTCCAGAGAAATTCTATCATCCTCCCTCTAAATCAGACAAAGCTATTTAACGAGTATATCAGTGTGATGCAGACAGAGAGTTGCCAGAGGGTCGATAATAACAGCGATATAATGTTCAGCACATCAGTTTATGACAAAGTGTTCCACACTTTAAAATAAATGGACGAGCTACTCAGAATACAAGATAAAGAATCTGATGGTGTAAGTTAACTGGCAGTGGCATTTTGAACTTCATACTTGACTGACGTGTAGGTATTGTGTCATCTGAAGATGAATTTGTCATATGAGAATTGAACACAATCAGATACAGTACATAGGTTGTTTGTTTAGTTCGCAGATGGAAATTAACTGTTAGCTTACTAATGATAACAAGGGTTTTGTGCATGGTCTGTGACAAATAAGAAGAACACATTAAACACTGAACACTGAAGTTAATTTTATCCCGTCAGCAGGTTCCACCAAGTTGAAAACGAATATTTTAAATTGATCCAACATAATAGTTCGTGTCTTTCATTTTTGAGTGAATGCTGATGAGTTTTTTGAGTTTCTTATCATTATGCCATGTCATAAGACGTGTTACCACTCATCTTCATTCATCTTCATTCACTGAATGCTCATTTGTCTGTAATGAGCATTGTAGACTTTTGTCCTTATTTAACTACCATTCGTTCACAGACCATTGGTTGGTTAGAGGCTGGGGATTGTCAGATATAATAAAGTCTGCGTCTGAAGCGATATTAGCCTTACAGGTCATTCATTTCGTCTCTTTATTAACAGAGACGTTATTGAGCAGCAGCTCAGCACTGAGATCAGTGAGGGGGTAGAGAGATGGGAGGTGTGGTGTTTCTGTGGTGTAGGGTGTTATGGGTAATAGGGCCACATATCCATGGAGACAGATAGTTTAATTAAGCATGAGAGAAATTAAGACCCTGTCGGCCTGAGGTGAAAAATGAGCTCTAAGGTTGGAAGGAGCCATGTTCAACACAAAGTGTTCAGCGTGTGTGAGA
>JAUBNQ010000011.1:18000206-18015268 GCA_032353495.1 Ctenopoma kingsleyae
GTAAATGATATATCCTGGTCAAAGACAAGATTCCTCACAGTAGCACTTGAGGCCAGAGCTATGTCATCTAGGGTAGAAATCTGACTAGATAATATGTCTCTGAGGTTTTGTCTTGTCTGAATTAAGGAGTAGAAAACTTTTTCTTTTTTTTTTGGTGCCAGCGTTAAAAGTTTAAAATGTTAAAATCTCGGGTTTATCTATTAAATTAGAAAAATCTGATCCAGAACACAAATAATAAACAATAAGTAAGAAGAACAGTAATGACAGTAATGTAGTGTGAGTAAAATAATTTTTTATTGGTCACACAGTGAACAGTGCCCTGTTCCTGTGAACTGTGAACAACAAACTTTTTCTGTTATTAAACTCTGTTGTGTGACTTTTTTTTTTTTTAATATTTACTTGTACTAGTTGGGGATTTAATTTCCTGTAGAGCTACTGATACTATACTGTAACTCCGTACACTTACACTTCATTAGACACTTGAGCTAAAAGGATCCAGATGAAAGAAAGTAAAGCGTGTACTAAGTGAGACATCAAGTTCAAAAGATGAAGGAAAAGAGAGAGAGGATGAAGGGAGGGAAAGAAGGAGGGATGGCTGATGATAGATATTAAGTTTGGAGTAGGACGCAGGGGAAAGAAGGCTGTGGTAGAGAGATTAACTTCAGAGGGTGATGAAAAGTGGAAGGATGAAAAAAAACACAGTAGGAATCAAGTCAGAAAGCCCAGAGGACGCACTGAAGGGAGGAGGCAGACTGAGACATCAAGATGCAGAAACAAGAGAAAGATGTAAGTGACAGAACAACAGAGGGAATCAGAGAGAGTGGAATGAGCTTGATGTGGAACATGGAGAGAAGGGATAGTTCAGCTACGGTGGCATCACTGCTCATTCTAGATTTAGTGCTGGCTTCCTAGTTCACCCCCAAATCAAAATCTGGACAAACCGGTGATTCTTGAGCATCTGACTTCAAAGTAGACATGTTGGTGTGTTCGCAATTATTCTCCCTGCTAGAATCATTGGGTTTTTAACAATCCAGAATTTTACAAGCAAGCGTGAATTCTCCAAGTAAATCTCCTCTCTCCTCATGCTCGTCTGTATCTGACATTTGTCCACCTCAGTTCTCTGTTGAAGTCAAATGATTGTGCCTATATAACTCTCTCATGTTCCTAATGAAAGAATACACAGAGATACATCTCTGCAGGAGACTGTGAAAAATTGGTTTCACTTCTCTTTGTTCATATGATTTGTATCTGTTGTGCTACAGTAATTCATTAGATTGATCAACAGCAGCAAAGTGAATCCTCATTTACTTATAATAAAAGAAACAATGTGTTTATAGCCGTGAGAGATTTAAAGAGACAGCAGAGGAGGACAAAGAGTGAAGAAGAAGAACAGAATCCCCTCCCTGCTTTGTCTCATGCCAGTGATCTGTTCAATAAGGCTTCACCCAGTAGCACTAATCCCTTTGTTGTGTTATTCCAGTCTGGCTATCTGTTTGCACTGTTTATCGATTATCTGTGCTTCCCTGCCCTCTGCGTGGCCAATGAATGAATCTTATTTCCGCTCATATTGTGTTGCAGTAACTAAAGAAACAATCCAGCCGTCGTCCTAATCCACAGAGCCGCATGTAGGCGAGATTAAAAGCAGCAGCTGTGCACGCAGGTCGAACATGAGCTGCGATACGAGGCTGCACTATATTAAAAACAAAGGCCGTTTTCACCGCTGGTTCAGTCACAGATAAAACATCCTGTGTCACGTGTTACATGTCTGTGAGCCATCTGCCATTTACTTCATTGTTGAGTCAAATCAAGGTTCAAATATTCTTCTGCCCTGACACACTAACAGCTGCGTGGAAACACAAACGAGGGTTTTGTACTAAAGATCTTTTTTCTAACACATTAGCCTCAGGTGAACTGTGGAAACCTTTTTACTTCGAATGAAGACTCAGGATTTTGTCGCCCATGAGAGTCACTGGAATCATGTTTGTACGGTCTGTTAACGGATTGGACGAATTCTTACACCTAGTCGTGACTGTACACGTGGTCCATCATGACTGCAGCATAATCTGAAGACGGGCTTGAAAATGTGAAATCAACATGAGGTATTTAAGGTAACGAGGTAAAGTAGTTAAACTTTTATTATTAGCTGTCCTTTAACGTCAGTAGTAGTTTAGCAAAGGAATCTAAACCAGGACGACTGAGCAACAGCATGAAGCTTCTCAAGCTTTAGTTCTGTGAATTTCACACCTTGAAGACTTTTTTTTTTAGCTTGCAGTTTGTCTTGATGAATCACTTTAAAAGACTCCACATAAGATTAGAATTTTACTTGGTGCTTAAAAACAGGTCTGATAAATTTTTTTTTTACCAGTCTTTATGGTTGGTGTAAGGAGACGTGGTGCCTGGTCTCTGGTAAAGTGGCTGCAACTTACAGCACCAAGCTGTTTTTAAGGCCAGAAATTTGATTGACTGGAAATCAGCCTTTTTCATATTCAATGACTAGGAATAAATAATAGACCATTATATGGAGGAATGAAAGCTTTTTAAAAGGTTCCTGACGTTGTCCAGGTGAGGTCTGAGGTGACTGTTCCGGTTCAGGACTTTTGAAACATGTTCCGTGCTCCACATCTGATTTGATTTCCTGTCAAAACAGAGTCTTTATGTAGCTCAATGCTTCACTGAGGCTTTTACAGCTTTAGAATAGTTTTCACTCCAAATACATCAAGTGAAAATCAAGCATGACACAGAGGCTTTTACAAGATGCTTGTTTGTGCGTTCAACGAGAAAACCGCTGCATCCCCAAAGAGAAATAAGCTCGATCACATTTAACAGAACTAATTATTTGGCTTTTTAAAGCGAGTTGTAGTTCAATTTTGCATGTTTCATTTTGTTCAGAGCCTCTAATCATGTTTACATAATTGATAATCTGACTATTGTAATTTACTCAGAAGAAAAATAATTAGCTAGTAGCTTCAGCTGTTGGCGGGTGATATATTATTAGATATCACCTGCAGCTTTTTTCTCGAGTCAGATTGTTTTTTGTATAATACTGAGCTTTTGAACTTGATGATGCATCACATGCCAGGTTTGCATAGCCGCCTCTCTCATTAGACTCCACACATGCAGATATTTGCCTCTCATTTATGAAAACCATCTGTTTACCCGGTGAAATTGCGTGCAGCTGTAAGGATGTTTACATCTTCGACAAATCCTTCTTCAAGCACAGAGCGTCTGAATGTGATACTTAGACGTCATTTTCAAAAAGCCTTCCCTGCATTCACAACGCTCTCAGTCGTCTGAGAGGCCTTGTTAGCATTCATAGGAATTTAGTAGTAATCCATAACCCCCTGCTCAAGGATGAGATGAGTTTACTTTGTTTCTGTGAGTTCATTTAGAAGGAAGATATTGATAAAGATCACACTAAGAGGGAGATCTTTGTCTGGTTCCCACTCTAATGGTTTTTGCCTCCCGCCGTCTGTTAGGAGTCACTCTGTAAGTGTCATTTGGATGCACAGGGAGTCACTGCGGCTAAATATTGCACAGGCTTCATTTAGCACAGATGACACCATGACTCACTGTGGACTCATAGAGTGAGTGAGTCACATCGCAACTCAGATCGTTTAGCTGGCTGCAGAGTGAGTTATCACAACAGCTACCGGCGCTGTGTTTCTGAAGCCTCCTAAGCTATTAGGCCCAATCTAGTGTATTATGCTAATTGGTCCTCAGTGTTTGCAGCGCCGGACTGACTGTAAATTTGAATCTGTGATGATCTGATGATAATTAAAAATGTGATTGTTCTTGTCATGTGGAGAGACATCAGCAACAGACGTGACCTGTTATGGAAAAGTTAGACCCACAGATTCACAGGGCTTAACCGGGAAAATACACTGTGAAAACACAACCGAACCAGTATTTTGTGTCGATCACCGGGTTCAGCCTAGTTTCCACCAGCACTGAGTAAATATTAGACTTAAATTCATCATTTGGTCATGTTGCTCTGTGTCTGCTGGATGTATAACGTGTGTTTTTAAAACCATCTAATTTGTATAATTCCAGCCAAAAAATGAACGTTAGAAACTGTGCCCATCCAGTAGTCAGAATGCTGTACTAGTAATACTGGTTATACAATGTTCTACCATATATTTGGTGGTTAAACGAAGCACTGTGCTTCCAGACGTCTTGTGCAGGGTCAAAGGCTTAAAAATTGAATGGACTGTCGATTAAAGGAGCAGCTTTCTCACTGGAAGTTGATGATCATACAAAACGTGAACTCGGGGTCCAAAATATCCCAATAGAAAGTTAGAGATATGATTTAGTTTTAATGTTTAAGTTTTATTTTAAAGCTTTTCTATATATTTCCAATCAGTGATTCCAGTTTCTATAAAACCTTTTTTGCGATTGCAGTGATTGCGGGAACATAATTTTTGAGACAGGGTTGTGATGTTATTGTCGTCAGCATCTTGTCTTCATCACTACTTTTTAATTTTAATCATTCACTACACTAGAAGTGAGGGAAAGTCAAACCTTCTGAATTTTGCTGTTTTATAGTCTGTAGGTAATTTGACCGGATTGGAGTCGGATTCCGATCTTATCTGGTGCATTCACTGATTTAATACAAGATTACAGTGTAAATTCATTAGCTCCACTTTTACAGAAGCCACATTTGTCTCACTATCTTTTAGACAGTTTGTGTTCTGTGGATGGAATTATAGCCTCGTCATCGCTTCCACAAACTTCAGCCTGATGCTGACGAAGCTCCACTTGCGAACTGAACACTGTTCCCTTGACGCAGATGAATTTTATACACGGCTGAATGTTGATGATCTTCTCCGTGACTCTGTCCTCCGTTTGTTCTCAGCTTGGAGAGATCCAGGCCGAGTTCAGCCAAGTTTGACTCATCAAACATTAAGCGGCACGGTCTCTGCGACCAGCCAGCTGTTATGCCACCGCATTTTCTTTTCTCCTCCTATTTTTCCTTGAAATCTACCTGGCTGCGCTTCATGCTCCTCTGCCTCTGCATAAATATGTTTTTTTAACATTTCCCCTGGTGGGAGCTCAGTCTTAACATGCCTTCTGCCCTTTGGAGCATCTCTTGACCTTTTAGTCTGGACAGATTCTCCTGCAGAGAAAGTCTGGCTCTAACCAGTGATGAAGGCTGCTGAGAGGCTTAAACTGTGCTTGTCTGGCTGTCAGGGGAAAATAAGGGGGTGAGGGGTGCATCTCCATGTGGATTTGGAATGATGTAAAGAATAGCAGGTTTGCAAATTGTCACTTTTAAGGGGATATTTAACCCTAATATATAGGAAGTGACTTGCATTCATGTGGTTAATTAGCAGCATGAGAAGTTCAGCTCTCAGCTTAAGTACTATTAGCGTTTGTACGGTCCAATACAACAGCCTCCCTACAACTTATGTGTGGTTTGTGGACTGGTAGAAATATTTAGTAGTATTTAAATGTAATTTAGAGAAGATAGAGTTAAGAGAGGACACAAAAACTTTGCACGTCAGGAGAAAACACGTCCTTTTGTGATGACAACTCTTTCAAAGAGCAACATTTTATCAGAACCCTTTTTGAAAACAGCGTGATGCATCCCAAGGGGTCCTGGTCTGCTCACATTCAAATGTGTTTATCAGAGGCACTGGGAAGTCACAGCTTCCAGGCAAACTTAAACTGTGGCGTCTGCAGTTTGTCCTTCTGCTGTGACTTTTGTGGCCCCTAACAGGGTTTGATGTACCTGCTTCAAAAGAGAGAGCCTCGAGAGGATGATTAGCTGGGAGCCCCATGCTGCCTCAGCACTGCATATATGAAGAAAGGACTTTGGAGCTCTGTATCTAGTTCAACAGAGGAGTTTAAATGTACAAAGGCTAGGCTAGAGATGATACTGTCACTGAGGGTGCAGAGTGGTACTGACTCAGCTGGAGGTGGAACCCAAAGGAACTCATTTTAAAGGGACCACTTACAGATTCTGTAGGGCAGAAGCAAAATGGTTGTTTGAAGGATGAACTGGACCCAGGGCAGCATTTATGGGGCATGATAACATCAGCTGAGAGGTGAAAAATGGTTGTAAAGGATACTTAAAGATGATAACAGAAAAGAAACTCATAACTGAAAGGCAGACAGGATTACATTCATAAAAAACAGCAACCTGTGATTTGCTTCCCTCTCATCAAAGTGGATAAGTAAAGAGAGTACACATTCCTTGTGTTCAGGTAAAGCTTTGTATCTTCTCATTCTACCAGAGTGTAAAATACGCCGTTTTCAAGGATTAGTATACTACCTGGAGACATAACAAACTGCTGGAGTGAAAACACCCTAGAGGACACAGAATTGGATTTTGTTCCAGTCTAAAAACATTTTGAGCAAGCATTATGCGGGTCAGCTTAAGAGCAAAGAGCTACTGGAAGATGGCAGTAGATTTAGGGAAAGTGCTTGTAGTCCCTAAGGACATTGCTGCCATTTCTGTCATGAGATCTTGTGTTGTACTCAGAAACATGACAGTTTGTGTGTTTGGCAGAGCTTCTAGTGCCAAGGGAGGATGCAAAAGCAAAGGCCTAACAGAGGAAGAAAGCCTACTGAGTTAGCAGCAAACGTTAAAGCACTGGCTTGCAAGGCAGAGGTAGCCCCTGTGGAGGAGATTTGTATGAAGTGAAGTCAGAATTGGCTGAACACCTGATTGTGCCATAACATTTAGGAGAATCTCCCAGTCAAACCAGTGAGGCCAGCTGAATTTTAACCTTTAGCTTAGCCTTAACACACCTGTTATGTGACCTGTTTAATCGTCCAAATTATTCACTCTGTTCTGGATTCAGAGACAATGTGCAGGCTTAGAAGTTCAAAAGTAGGTCAGGGCACAGTGGTGTTACCTGTCGACGGTTCAGTAGATTTATGACATTGTAGTCTAATATCCAGCACAGAGCCCAAAGAGAGGTCCAGACATTATTTAACATTAGAGCAGTGCTGCTGGGTGTGCAGCCTTTGTGGTTGTTCTAATTCTCAAAGTTTCATTTTCAGTGACATTAGATGCTGTCTTACTTGTCTTTGAAATGAATGTTTTGTCTACTTTCTCCACACATCCCCCTTTCTCTCGCCTTCACCTCTCTTTCTCTCTGTCTCCTACCCCTCCAGCTTGTGAGCTGATGAACCAGGGCATCTTGGCATTGGTTACCTCGACGGGGTGCGCGTCGGCCAGCGCTCTGCAGTCCCTGACAGATGCCATGCACATCCCTCACTTGTACATCCAGAGGAACAGCGAGGGATCGCCGCGGACCGCCTGTCAGTTCAACCCGAGCCCCGGCGGGCAGCGCTACACCCTGGCTGCCCGGCCACCGGTGCGCCTCAACGACGTGATGCTGACACTGGTGGAGGAGCTGCGCTGGCAGAAGTTCATCGTGTTCTACGACATTGAGTATGGTAAGTGATGAACAGATTTGCTGTGGCTGTGCTGGATTGATGAAACTGATTTTCTGGCCTCTGAGTAAAATGTGCACATTGAGACTTTGATGAGTTATGGAAACGTTGGAGGAATGTTCCTGATGGATGTTCAGCAACTGGCTGCTGGAAGCCCCAATGTGAGAGTTTTTAGCTGAACTATTTATCATAATTCTGTGCATAAACTGTTGTCATTGTTTTGAAGACTGCATTTCTGCTAGTGAAATAATGCATGTGGTGATAGTCATATCAGATGTGATGAAGAAATCTTTGCATGTCGTTGCACATCTGAAACATCAAGTTTTGACTTACAGTCTAAATTTTCTTTTCTTTATTGCTTCTGATTTTGACACAGAATTTTCTATCACTCTTTTTTTCTCTCTCTTTCTGGCGCTGGTTTGATGCAACATAGTACAGTTGTTTCTTCGGATGTTTGAACTCCGTAGGATGTCCGTTTGTTCCTGACATTACAGCAGTGAGGGTACCTTAGCATTCTGGGTGAGACCAAGTATTCCAGCAGGGCGCCTCAACCTCTTGATGACTCATCTACTATTTTGGACAGAACAGAAGCACAGAAACATGGTTGTGTTCACGGGTTTGCTCTTCAGGTGGTAAAGCATGCTGGTATTTCTACCTCCGGCAGTGACGGCTGCTTCATATTTCATCTTATGTTGTTTTCTGATGGCGCCCTCTGTCTGTGCAGGTACATGTCAAACTGTAGCTGCCTCATTTATTTTCACCTGGAAATTCACGTGGGATACATGTAATTAAAAAAACCTTGAGGAATAAGTGCAGGCTGTTTTCTGGCCCTGAAAATGTTTCCTTACCTAGATAATACGGCAAAACTTCAGAGATCGACTCTCCCGTCTGCTGTATTTGTTTGGAATAGGTTACTTAGACTGTATCTTAATGAAATCACATTAGGCTCAATGGATTTTTGAGCGTAATCGATACAGGATGGTGGCAATTACAATATAAGGATATAGACAGATGCAGGCATTTAGCCTCTCAGATACTCTTATCCAGAGTGATTTAGAGTAAGTGCATCAGTAGCTGTGGGCCAGGATCTGAATCCTTTAATAACGAACCATCGGTTCAGTGAACATTAAGAACAAAGAACAACAGTGAGGCTGCAGAGAAGTTTTATTTTTAAGCACAACTTCCCCACAACCCTGTTCATAAGTACTTTGATATAAATCGATCTGTTTGTCTTACATATGCAGGACTTCTTTTGTTTTCAGACATCTGACACTTGCTTGGATCAACGCTCCCAACTGGAAGCTTTCAAGTATTTTCACTGGATTTCACAGCACACAACCTTTATTTTTTAATAAAGCAAACGTGTTTGTGACCATGTGTACTATTACAAAATATAATGAGAGTGGTGTCAGTTTGTGGGTTGATTGTGCAGCAATTCATTGTCAGTTGGTAGAGTCTTGGTTTGGAATGGAAACCTGTGTATTTCTGGCTCTCTGACACACCTGTGCTAGATGGTGGGAAGGGTTTTTGGGCTTTGTGTAGTTGCTCTTTAAGTTTAGCTTTTGTTACTACATGTCAGATTAATGTTGTCATGTTTTAGTCATGGTCAGTGTTTTTTTTTTAAGTGTCATCCTTCTGAATTGTTGGCCTGACCTGAGGTTTGAACCATGTAGTTTGATAATTAACAGGTACAGTCAGTGCCTCTGTCTTTGGTTTCTGTCACTGCTTTAGGCTGTTTTTAGACATTTGAAGAGGTGACATTAAGCTCTGTGAAAGTGTCACTGGCACAGTTTGCAGTAATACAGTGGTGGGCAGATGTTGACATGGAGATGTATGACATCAGACATTTCTGTTTCCTTACTGCAGCTTCTTGTTTACTTATCAGCTGGTACAGTACATGTAACAATACCAATATATCTGCAGAAAGCTAATATCAGCCCATTTATCCATCCAGCTCTACAGAGCAGTCCTTAATAAAAAAGGATTTAGTTGAAGCCTAGTTGTCTAAAAACTTTCTTCTCTGCTGTTTTTCTATGAGGTAAAAAAACACAGGTTACATAACAGAGTTTCCATTGCTGAGCAACACAGAACTGTCTCCACCTTCCATGTGATGAACAAATGGTAAACAGCTATTAGTGATGTAACTGATCTGAACTGTAGCTGCAGCTTCTGTGTTACAGCAGAGCACCGCACCATTAAACAAACATACATGACAGATGATGCATGTGAACACAGTGATGTTTTCATTATTGTGCGCTGTGTTACTTGATGGCTCGCTCTGTAATGTTGCAGTGTATCGGTCATCGTTGCTGTTTCCAGTCATGTTTTCTCTACAGTTGACTGAGCTGGCAAAGAATGAATCAGTGTTTTTATCACTTTAACCTTTTCTTCCATTGTTTGTGCTGCTAGCATCTGGATGAGATGTCATGGTGTCCACACAGATGACATGGCTACATAATAAACCGAGTTATGCTGTAAATGCATCTCAACATAATGGGGTGGGGGGGGTTCCTTTTATAAAGTTGCACAGAGTGAGCTGAACCGTGCTGAGATGAATAAACAACCCAGGCTTTGGACAGATTTTATGAAGGCTCTGACTTCAAGCTTCCCCCCAGCTCTGCTAATAGCAAGTGTCAGGCGCAGTGATGAGAGCTGAGACTGAACCTGCGATCCGGCTCAGATCAGCAGGGACTCCCGCAGAAAACACCACAGCGTGGAGCGGATTGTTCAGCTGTGACTGCAGGAAGCGAACACGTAGACCAGACCCTCAAGGATCACAGCAACTGATAATGTTACAGATGACAAAATGTAATAACATGGACTGGAAAGGGAATTAAAGCTACGAAGAGCACTGAATTCTGAGGATTGAACACAAACCATCATCTAAAGGGAGTCAAAGTAATAAAAAGTGATTGTGAAAATGTAGCAACATTTATTTATTGATTTATTCCAATATTGGATCCTGGAAAAGTCACAAAGAGACCTATTAAATCCAAAAACCAATATTCAACAAAGTTGTCAGTTAAATGCATCGTGTTCTCTCTCGTTAATAACACGGTGGGTAATTGTCTGGAAGAAACTGATGGATTCTCACTCACAACAAAAGCAACCGTGGGTGAAATGAACCCAGAGGCTGCTTTAGTTCATTGTGAGCTTCTCAGATTTCGGTCTTTAACTTCCTTTTAAACTAGTGGCACAATTTCAATGTGGTGTAAATGTTGAAAACCAAAACTGAATGCAGTCTAAGCTGGAATGTAGTGCAAATAATTATGATTCATAATTCCAAATTTTTTTCATTTTTTATTCAGTCGTTAAAAGAAACTGAGCTGCTCACTTCAGAGGTTATTAGCATTATTCTGTCGAGGATTGTGCTTCTTCAGTGTTAAAAAAATAACAATTGTTTGCACTGTGTAGTGTGTCTGTGGCACGCTGTGCTGCGTGATCCCACTCCACCACTTACCAATTAGTCGAAGCAGCATCGGGGTCTGTGTGTAGTCGAGCTGAATGCATCTAGACTCAGTTGGGATTTCGGTCTCTGTTTAGTAATCATCTTTCCAACACGGTTTGTGCAGGTGTTTGTGTGGTAGAGTTTTAGTTTGACTCGTGATTATGGGCTCTATGGTGTATTTTCTTCTTCTTTGACCCCTCCCCACCCGTGTCTGTGCACCAGCGAGGTCGGGGGTCAGCTACTGCACAAGTGAACCCTGAGAAAGAGAAATTCTTTCACGCTCACTTCTCTGTGGATCATGATAATCATGATTCAGAATTTAGATAATTTTATTGGTGGTGTTTTTATTTCATTTCTATGGATTAATTTAAGTTTAGGTTGAAGTCAAAATGTTTCAGATGACTATGTAGTAAGAACTGTTTTCCTCACGCAGTCAGTTAAGGATGTGAGGTTCATGAGAATGTTTTGGCCAAATCTCTGATTTCTGACTGTAGTTTATTTTTTAGAGATGAATTAAAAAAGAAATTCATATTAATGGGTTCTCTGCTGGTCACCTGGGAATAACAAGAGAATAGAGACAACGAAGCTACTCGTGAGTTTTGGTTGTGAGCAGTGAGTGGGTACCAATAAAGCTTTACAGCTGGATTTTAGTCTTGAACAGCTGCTGAGAGTCATTTCAGGGCGACAGCTGGGAGCCAAATCAAGCAGTGGACTGTGGGGACTTCTTTTTGATGATGTGACTCATCACTTGTCACAACCCCCTGATAATTCACCAACTGCATGACATATTTCTCAGATGGTATTCCTTCAGAAACTGTTTTAGGAGAAACATTGATATTTTCACTGCTGTTGCCATATTTTTGAAGGCTAGTAAGTAACACGTGACCCTTGTTCTAAGGAAATGTCCATTGAGTCTTGCCAGTGCACAGTGTAGTTGGACGTTATTCATATCTCTGTCCCTCCTATATTACATATTGACACTACAGGACTCCTCATTACCATCCAGCCTTTATCGGTTTTCCATTCAAACGTAATTGTCCCAGAGGACAGATTTGGTTTGTTAAACAACACATAACAGAAGACAAACCTCTTCTCTGGACTTAATCACACAACGTTATTGATCTGGTACCTCTCGTTTTCCTGTTGACACTAATCTTCTCTAATTCCTGTCATAGTGCATTCTCTCATGTTTTCATTCTTCGTCTGAAATGGTTATTTTTCATGACGTTTTTGTCATTAAACCCTTTCAGCTCTCTGGATTTATGTTGCTTCTAAATTTAACACATCCTAGAGCATGCATTATTCATGAACTAACAAGTACCACAGCGAGTTGTCCTTAAAGTATCAGGGACAGGACGACTTGCTGACATATGTACAAGCAATTAAAGGAACCGTCGCCTGGTAATCTGGTCATTAAAAGTCAACTAAACAAAGCTCCAACATTAAAGTTTAGCAACAACTTTGAATGCATGAGCACTCGCTAAATCTTTTTCTAACTCCTGACCCTCCCCCATTTTTCCCTCTTCATCTTCATCCCTTCCTCCTCGCTCCGTGTGATGAGCAGAGCCATTATAAGTGCGAGTTGGAGCAGGAGGCCCATTTATTCAGATTAGAGGCTCATTGTTGAGGGATACGAGGAGCAGATGGGCTCTTTGGTTTGGCTGTCTGGCCGAGTCTGTACAGACCGGCCGGGACTGTCATTCGCCTGTGATAATGATTAAGGGAGCTCCTTGGATTGCCTCCTGCCTCCCTTACTCCTCCTTCCAAAACCTCCCTACTCATAACCTTCTCTGCTCCATTTTTTGAAAGGGCAATAAGTAAGATGTTTGCTGCCTCAGAGCACAGAGTGAATATAATATAGCTGTGGGAGGCTGTTGTTCAACACCATTAGCACACAACTACTCACATTTTAGAATATCTGCATAGGTTTGTAAGGCTGGTTTTCAACACCAACAACAACTGTAAGACAGCAGCACTGTTTCTTTGCATCATTAAAGTATGTTTCCATTGGTCTTTGGAGTGTGAGGGGGTATATTAGGAGGTGTTAATGTGACAGAGCTCAATAAAGGTTATCAAAAGGTCAATAAAGGTTATTGCTTTCTTAATGGCCTGTCAATAATCTCCTGCTCTCCTGCTGTGAGCCCCCTTACTCCCCCACCCGTCCTCACGCTCCCTCTCAAACACTTGCTACATACATTTCTTCAGCATTTTCTTTCCTCACTATTATCTCCTGTCCTGTGCAGATGTGTTTTGAATTTGTCAAATATTTTTTGGTTATTTGCAGAAATAACCGAGTCATGAACCTTTCTTAAAACATGTGGAAGTGAAGCACCAGGAGAGTAATTTTCTTCCTCTCTGATGCAGATATGCAAATCAGCTCATGCCCACTGACTTCCTCCTGGAAATTGTGTGTCTGCTTCGTAAGGTACAGTGACCAGCCTGCAGCTCGCACCGTGACGTGAGGAGCCAAATGAATTCACAGCTGGAAATTTGCTCTGGAAGCCTCAAAACAGCACATTTTTCAGCTGCTGTTGAGGAAACCACAGGAGTAATGTAAATTTCCCAATTGGCAGCCATGTTGGGAGGTGCAGCTGTGTGGTTCGAGTTGCTGTCAGAGCTGCGCACATCATGACGGCAATATGTTATGCATGGCAGAGAATTCAGTTGAGACACTGAGGTTCAGAGCTCGGTCAAAACAATTTCACTTTAATTTCAATTTACTAGCATTTCTGGATATAATCAAAGTCATCAGCAACTTATTAATCAACTCAAAATATCTTATGGCATAAATCAGTTCATCATAATTGAGAATTTTGCTTTAAATAACAAAATGTGAATGTTCATCACATTAACTGATTTGTCCTCATTACACCCCAAACTGTAGGAAAATAATCCAAACTATTCTACTGTTGCTGTTAGAGCCTCCCCAGTGTTGTGCTAAAGGGGAGCTCATGGATTTGGTAATATTAGAGGGTTTATTCATGTTGGGAAATCAGTGTGTTCGGTGAATTTGCAAAGCAGTCTGCCCTTCAGATTGGGAGGTTACACACCAGAGGGTGCTGGCTGAACAACATCAATCAACTCCAGTTGAACAGTTTTAGACTTTTTTTCTTTTCTGTTTTTCATAGCTGGGTTTGGGGATGAGGGCACTGTATTAGAACGAGTTAATATGAATTTAGTGCTCAGGTATAAGAAGGTATCTTTCTGAAATTTGGGTGCACTGTCCCTTTACTGAGGTGAATCAAAGAGCCTTATGTTCAACAGACCAAGTGAACAACTCACTACAAAAGTGAACATCACTTTTCTTAAGCTTCGCTACTGTCAGGAGAAAGAAAAAAGGAAGTGAAGAAGAAGAAAGATCTGCAGCTGCGCACACACACACACGCACACACACACACACACACACAGGAGGATTGATTTCTGCCCTTCTGTGAGGGTGTCAATATGGCCGCCGCAGTGCATGACTGAGTGTGACGCCACAGCTCAGCCACATCCAAGCTGCAGACTCCAAATCTCACGCTGGCCGCACACAGACCGGCTGACTGCATGGATGGACAGCCGGACTGCAGTGCGCTCTGGGAAAAGGTGTTTTTCATCAACACCCAATCAGAGGCAGCTGTCAGGCGGAACAGAAGGCCGTCCTGGGGAGAAACGCTGATAAAGACATTGACACGGAGTCTGGAGTGTGTATGTGTGTGATGTGGGTAAACAGAAAAATTCACACACTCTCTTTTTCCTCTTTCTCTCTACCAGTGAGCTTGTAATACACACCTCTGCTGAGGCTCATAAAGTGTGGTTTATGCAGCCGTGGAAACCAGTTCATACGACACACACACACACACACACATGCTGCTGTCCTAACCTGACCTTGTCGAATGGAGAGGAAGGAAAAAGACAACGCCCGCGCTCAAACCCGTGTTCAAATCAGCAGTCTTTAATTAAAAGTGTGTTCTGACCTGTGTGACATCTCACATAAGTCTGACTGATGTCCAAAAACACATCCACCACCAAAAATAGTCTTTACTTTACTTTACAAGGAGAAGACACAAGCAATTACCGTTTGGGTTCTGTAAATTATGAGTTACTACAAACTAAGAGCCCTGATAAGACCCAAACTTGCAGATCTGAGAGGGCGAGAGAAGAGGTGTGACATGGGTGTATTTCAGCTGGTTGAAAATGAGGCGGGCTGCTGCATTTTGGACCATCTGGAGGG
>JAUBNQ010000011.1:18018004-18031024 GCA_032353495.1 Ctenopoma kingsleyae
GACAGAGGAGCGAGAAAATGAGAGCAGAAACATGAATCTGCCCTGTTATAGACTGGCAGTCTTGTCAGCATGTACGCTGCCTCTACTGGTAGACAGCTTGTGCTTTAGCTAAATCTTTTGGGGAAAAAAATAGCTGTTAACACCATAATAATTTATTGTTTATACTTTTAGTTGTATATTGCAAAGACGTACTTGAACATCATCAGAGCAAGCTTCCTACCATTCCTTGTGTGATGATCTCCACATTAACCTGTGAACATGTGCCGACCTGCCCAAGTCCTCCTGTGTCTTTGTACTGTTATGTATATTTAAATAATTGATCCAGTGATTCACTGTGTTTGACTGTTTTGAGCCCATCTTCTTTGTTTGGCACTCTACTCATGGCCTCTGTAATTGGCTTTTAAGTACAAAGGAAATTAATGGCTGCTTCGTCATCAATTGAACTCCACTGTCAAACGGCGCCCGTTCACCCCTCATTGGGCTAAACTCTCCAAGAGGATTAAACTGGTCTGAAAGCCACTTAGAGAACCTCATGTCGCTTCATACATATTTAAGACTGCACAAGGCAAGACAAAACGTGGTTAGAGGATGGCTCATTGGTTCTCAGCTCGTTAGCTCTCAGTTTGTTGTGTCTCTATAGGAAGCAATGAAAACAAAATGGCACTTTTTTTGGAACTTAACTCAGGAGATTTTGAGTAGAAAGGTCAGAAAGTCACAGGAAAGTGTTCTATGCAGTGGTAATTGTCATACTTTCTTCACTTAAACTTAACAACCTGTTGATATGTTCAGCACTGAGTTGGGGTTTAGCCTTGTATTAAGTAAGGTTGAGTTCTGTTTGGTGTTTTGGCACTAAGTAACTTCACTTAGAGGTGAATCATGCAAAAACATATCGTCGTGTAGCAGGGTGTTACTTAATGATGAGTCCAATAGTTCTGGTTGGTTTTAGAAGGTAAACCTGTTATTTTTGTGTTTGCATATAAAATTAGTTGAGCTCTTCTGGGGACTAGTTTTCATCTGTTAAATTTAGTTATAATTATTAATTATTGAAGATGTGTGACTGGATCCATATGCCATTGTCCATTATTGGATCCAAAATCTCTAGACCCAATATTAACCACAGACCTTATTCGATTTCCAAAGGAAAACCCATTGACTTTTGGACAAGGGAACAAGAAGTGGTAAAATGCCAACTTGTTTGTGGCTTTTTCCTGTGGTGGTGAAGTCTGCGTGTCAAAAGACCAAAACAATGACCTGAAAGACTCTAAAAGGCTGCATTTTGCGGTTGTTGGAGCAGCAGTGAAGAGAAAAGTCTTGACTTCCTGTGGGAGGTGAAACATATCTGTCTCTGTAAAAAAGTGAAAGCTGAAATGCAAAAACATGTGCATTGGTATTAAAGGTGTAAAACCTTTAAATAGGAAACGGTCATATAAAGCAAACCCAGGATCCTGAACATATGCAGCTTTCTTTTGTCTTTTCGTCTTATTCACCTCAGTGTCTTTAATGTGTACGAGTGCAAGTGTTTGAAGTCGTGTTGTCTATATTAGAGTCATTAATTAAGAAGGCGTTCAGCAGGCCTGTGTGTTTTGGAGCTGCATTGTGTGAACACCTGCTGCCTCCATATGTAGTCCAGTGATGCTCTCTCTGCTTTTCATGTCTTTGTTAAGATGATTTCTAATTGGCTGCACCTCAGGAAGATGAGCCACACATGGGTGAACTCTGCATGTATGTCTCTCTTTAGTCAAATCACACTGCTGTGGTAGAGAATATTGAGCGTGTGCTGAGAATTTGTATGGTGTTGTTTAATTAAAGCATCTTTAACGGAATTCATGCAGATGTAATATCTGAACAATGTTGTGAGAGCAGAAATAACACTTCACCAGTTGACCTTAAATTGGTAGTGATCTTCTAAAGCTCGTCTTGCTCCAAATTGGCATTCACATTCTGAGAGTCATGGCAGCTGGACGTCTTTCTTATTGACAAGAAAGAAGTCAGTGACTCAACGTACAGACAACTTCACCTCAAACATACTTGTTGAAAAGGGTACATTTATTATTTCCTTAACATCTGTTGGTAATAAGAAAAATATAGAATATCAGCAGCTGGTGCTTTAACTCTACAGCATAACATGAGATTTTAGACAGCTGCATTCTTTCTGCGCCATGAAGAAATAGTTTTCCCAGTTTGGTGTAAAACGTGCATCCAGGCTCCAACATTTGGTGACATCAAGTTCTGTATTACATGACGTCCAAGGTATGAGACACACTGACGCATACTGTGCAGGAGTAATGTCCAGGTACAAACGAAGAAACTCTGACTCATGTTTCTTACTTTTTCACTGTGGCATTGTTATACTCTAAGAATTAGTCTCCTGACTCTTGTTTTAAATCTCTTCAGAAAGGAATGTCAGCTAAATGTCATTGTAAATTCCTTTCAGTTCCTCTGTTCCAGTCTGTTACTTCATATAAAGCCTTGTTGGGAGCAGAAGTTGAACAGCAGTCAGCGAAATGCCAGAGAGTTTCTGTGAGACGGACTGAGGTCTATCAGCGAATCCTGTTGGTAGCTGTGAATCGAAAAGATGAACAGGTTGTTCTGAAGGTTCATCAGCCGTTACTCTTTCATCTTCTGTTTGGCCTGTATTTTTTGGTTATAAAACACATCTAAGTTAGTTACCTAATGTTGAATAACACAAATTATCAAAACCTTCACAAACAACAAGGCCTTCATAGGTTCAGTACATGAAAATGAATATGACACAGTTTGGGCAAAGATTTTCTGTGCAAGGTTCACTTCCTGTCTTCAAGAGGAGCTCACGAAGGAGATTTTCATTACTGTGGCAGCTATTTCTCAATGATTTTACCTTGATTTTTTGACAAGATAAAAGTAAGGAGATGAAAGAATGAGCATTCTTTGAAGGCATGTAAAGCGGGAGCCCTGGAGGCATCCTTGAGCTGAAGCCCCTGCTGACGTTCCCTTTAGCATGGTGTTGAATCAGAGTTTCAACAAATACTTGAAAATAAATCTTTTATAGTTTGAAGTTAAAAGTGAGATTTTCTTTATTCATCAGGTAAAATATCAAATAATTTCACCAAGAAGAAAAAAAATCTACTCAATGTCATTTGTCAACATGTGACCTTAGGACTCAGGTCGCAGCTGAACACCCTTTCAGCCAAGCGATGGTTTGCTGCAGTCTAGGGAGCTGGTGTTCTGCTCCTGTTGGAAATCCTGGCTGATAGTGGTGCCCAGAAAGAGGATAGACTCCACAGTTTTCACTATGAAGCCGCACACAGCGATGGGCGTGGGGCGCTGTCGGTTCTTTAGAACGTTGAGCTCCAAGTTGCTTTGGCCGCACCAGACCACCAGGTGGTCAGTGTCCTACCTGAATAACTGCATGAAGATACATCAGCCTCAGAGATGAGTCCAGTGTATGGTGTCATCCATATATTTCATTAATGATATTTTATAGGCTGATCAGTTATGAAGGAAAATACTTTGTGGATTGTTAAACTGCAGCATAATAATGCTAATAATGAAAATGGTACCAGAGTTGATTGATTGACCTCTGACCTCACTGGGGATGAGGCTGTTTCTCTACAACTCATAATGAAGAATAATTGGTGAGAATTTCAAGGTAACTGAGATTCCCAGACCATAGTGGTGCATCATGACTTCCTTTTCTGCATGACTGGACGCAGCTTCCTGATGGCGTGACGCCGATTCAGATGGACAAGATGACGAAAGTGAGCAGGAATAGAACGAAGAAGCAGACAGAGACATGGCAAGAGTGCTTTCATGCTTGATTTCCCTCTCTTTGTATCTCTTGTTATTTATTCAGTGACAGTAGTTCCAGCCACAGGCAGACAAAACCTACCTCACTGGACTCCACTCTGAATACAGGAGCTGCTCCCTTTTAAAAGCCGATGTTAATACATACGTAGAAATAGTAGTTTGATCTGTGGTAGTTGAGGCTGACTCAGCACCGTGTTGGCTTCTTTCGTGTTCAGCCCAGTATCCAGAACTCTACGCGGTGACTGGAAGAACATTTCTCCAGCTTCAGTGAGAACGCTGAGGGCTTACAAAAGACTTTATTTTCCTGGTGAAACCAGTTGTTGTTTTGTCTGAGCTCATTCAGCCAGTTCATTGCAGCTGTTTGGACCCAGTTGACTCCTTTTTATCTCTCATTACAGACCACAAAAGAAAAGCTTTTATTTCTTCTGTCCAACAACAATTATCCTTAGATTTGTTTTTCACTTCATTAAATGTGACTTGTTAAGCCGAGCGGGGGAACAGGAAGTTTGTCTGCTGGTCACACGAGTTATTAGTGCCTGCTGGTATTTGACGTTCTTTTTGTCTCTCCTTGTTCTTGTTCAAGCATAGTTTACTGTATTAGCTCTTTGCGTTGCTAGCATTCAGTAAAGATGCAGTTTTAACTTAAAAACCAGCTGCAGGTGAAAAGTTAGTTAATGGAAGATATTTCTTTTAACAGTGGCACTTCAGTAGAATGAAATGTTAACTCTGTGGGACCAAGTACTATTTGTCATTCCCCATTCTTTTGTTCTTTTCTACCTCACCTCATGTGTCTCCCCCTCGTCTTCTCTCTCAGCATCACCTGCTTCTCTTTTCAAAGCGGCTTTGCCATTCTGCACCTGACTCTCTGCCACAGTCCTTCTCTGTCTTTATACATGTCTCACCGCCTCTCTCCCTGCATCCCCATCTTTGTCCCTCACTTTCTCGCTTTGTGCCACTTCTCACCCTGTCCTTTCATTTGCTGAGGAACATCTCTGTGATTGGCTGCTCTGATGCTGTAATGTGATGTGATGAAAGAGGAAAGCCTTGAAAAGCTGGATGACGCACGCTGGGTGTCCTGCTCTCTGTGTGTGTACGTGGGCGGGTTTTTCAAAATGTATTTTAGGGCAGAGACATCAGGTCGTGCTCAGTGTGTGTGCGTACAGCAACAAATCTGTCTTCATTATGTCCATTATGTCTGTCTCTCTTTACATGTTACTGTTTAATGGGCCGGTGGGAGCTCGGTGTGACGGCTTCCTGTGCTACCTGCTCACAAATCTAGGAAACATTATTATTCACAGAAATCTCTCGCTGCTCATTTTAGCCAGTTATAAGAGACCGAAGCGTCTCGATCAGTCTCACTCTCTCCACACATGTGCAGGCTCGTCAGTTTGATGCTGTTAGCATGCAGCAGAGAGACTTTCCCACTTTTCTCTAAAACAAATAACAGTCATTATATAATCCCAGCAACATGTGTTCATTGACAGGAGCTTGTTTGCTGTGTTCAAGCATCTTGATGAAGGTTTGATATCAGTCGTTCAGTGAGAGGCTTCGTGTACAGTTTACATGATGAGTCTCGTGTGAAAGAAAGTGAAATAGCTGTGTGCAGTAACCAGGTCTAGACTAGCTGTAACATGTCCAAACTGCAGACGGACTGAAATGTGTCTCAGTTTCTATTTCCACTGAGCATTGTAAGCCTTTTCAGTGGGTATCATGTAGCTGGTTTATATGTAGAAAATCCCCATTTCAACTATTTTCAATTCAATTCAATTCAATTTTATTTGTATAGCTCTAAATCACAACATACATCATCTCAAGGCACTTTACAATGTAAGGTTTATGACCTAAGTGGTCTCAGATCTGATCTTTTTAACCCCAAGTGGCTCTGAACTGAATTTTCCACAAGTGAACAACTTTCATTCCCATTGTTCCCATTTTCTCCCGGAGTCTCGGTGTTTGTTCGTCTTCGCTGTGCAGTCAGACCAAACCTCCACCACTCTGCCACTCACTAACATTCTCGTTACCTCCACTTCCATCTTTCCTCAGTGATTGGTTAGAAGAGGGAGGTTCAGTTTCTGTGGAAATTACAGAGCTGAATATGAAACAGTTATTTTTCTAGCAGAACTGTGAAGTTTAATGCTGCACCAATGTGCTTATTTATTGCAAGGTTTGTCTGGATGTGTTGAAGAACTCCTGGTAGTTGAAGAATATCATTTTTTAACAGATTTTTAGTTTCACAATTTACCAAATGGAAGTTATGACTGAACAAAAGAACCAAGAACTTACCAAGAAAGTAAGTTCTTGTTAATTCCAGCCAGTGACATCAAAGGTGGAAATATTAGTTTTTCTTTCTCGTTGCCTGTAATGAGCTGAACCAGTCCAGTTTTTTATTCTTTGCTCTATATGTTATTAATAATTCCGTTTTCTTTTCACAACGAACAATGCACAAAGAGACAAATTAGTTCTTCAGTGTGATTGGTTTATTAAAACGGACACCTTCTGCCAGTTTTCATCTCAGCAGATGCTTCAGTTTCTCCCAGACTGACTCCAAAAAACAAACAATAAAAATACATCTAGATAAGTGGATAAATGCTTTTAAAGAGCAGAACAGCTTGCGCCTCCTCTCTCCCTTCTCTCTGTTTATGTCGCACCGTCTCACCTTGGATTTCGTCCGTCCTCATCCTCCAAACGAGCCTCTGCAGTGATGTCTGCTGTTTATTCTGTACGTTTGTGGACCTGCTGAGTGCTCAGGGGTCAGTGCAGAGTTTGTGGCCTTGACAATAGCTGCTGGCGAGGAATTAGTGGTGGTGAGTGGGAAACATGAAATATTCAACAGCTAATCAGAGACTGGGATCAGAGTTGTATGACAGACAGGCTGTACTGTATGTACATGTCAAGTCAAGATACTGTATTCATAAAACAACACTTGCACAATACTGTATCTAAGACTCAAGTTGCACATGTGATTAAGTACATGAAGCAGATATAGAACACACGCTGTATTGCATAATCAAACACACTGTAATCTCATGAAGTAATAGTCATGATGTAATGAAATGCAACATTCCTGGGATGTTGCTGCTTAAACTGTAGATTTTTTGTACTGACTTTGATTGTGTATAAATTCGGAGTCTGTTATGTCATGATTAGTGATCCACAGACGGGGCAGGGGGAGTTGGAGTATTTGCACATTTGTGTTAGATAGAAACCTCTGCGACCTTGTTGTCAGTTATGATGATGTCACAGACCTTGTTTTCACTAACAAATCTTAAAGATGTAAAGATGAAGCAGTCTTATCCAGCGAAGTCTGACTCCTACTGCTGCTTTTTCAACAAGCAAAACACAGGGAGGCTTTATTGTGGAGTATTTGTCATTGAACTTTGTGCTTGATTCTCTTCATCGCTGAAATAGTTTCTGCAAAACAGCAGTTTGGAGGCAGCTTTAACATGACTGATTTTTTTTAGCTAAAAAAATGGCGTCTGTAGTCAGAAGCAAGACAGAGCCCTGCAGCACGGGTTCAAAAGTTGCCTTTGTGCTCACAGGAATGATTGTATCTTCACTAGTGCTTTTCACACTTACTGCAGGGCTCCAAGAAGAGACAGCAGCACGAGTGTAGCTCCCATCAAACTCACATGAGTGGGTCGAGGGAGGGGAGACAGGGGGAGATGATGATCATGCTGCGGAGAGTAGGAGTATGTCGCATTGGTAATGGGACCACCTGCTGTTCCTCCATCTCCTGTGCAAATGTGTGCGTGTGTGTTGTCAGCTGCACTCTGATACAACACGCTCTGTAGTACAGCACACCTGCTCTGGAAACACACACACACACAAGCTGCTTCATGTTCCCAGCATGTAGGTGTAACTGGACGCTGGCTGGTTCTGTTTTGTTATTGATCTGAGCTGTAAAACATCTTTTCAGTTTCATAGCACGTATGCTACACAATTTTTATTCGTCAGGTCATTCAGTTTGAAATCTGTGGTAATTTCATGAAGATGTAGCCTTAAAGGACAAAGTGCCCAGTTTTCATGGATTCAAAACTGGACTGATACACAGAGGTACCAGCAGAAAATTCAGAATGGAGAGACCAGTGATATTTAAGTCAGTCTACATGTCAACATTTTGACTTTCTGTGGTGGAAATGAGCTTCCATAGTTTTCAGTGCTACCACTGAAGGTCTGTGCATAAGTGTCTGCTCTGCCCTCTGTGACCACTGACAGATACGAGCTTCTAGTTCACGCTGCATATTCGTTGCCTTATTTGAGTACAGTCAAACTGACATACAGCCATTACATGTTAAACAACAACATAAGTTATTATTAATCTGTGGTTAGCTTGATGCTAACCCATAATGAGATTTACTATTAACATGCTAGTGAAAATAAGCATTGTGAAACCTGGTAAGTTTATTAACAGATGTGGGGTGGCCAGATGTTTTCATCACTCCTTTGTTGCGTTATTAGATACACATGAAGTCAAAGAAAATCCTTAGCAGTCAGTGACTCCCTGAAGTCATGGACTGTATATTCCCTGGTGATGAAACATTTAGTAGCCTGCTTTTGAACTAACTTGGCCTCTAGGTTAAATGGCTGCATCTCACAAACAGTTATTTATGTATTAATATAAACTGCTGCTATAACCATAAAACTGTCAAAGTGCAGTTTTCACCCAGGGTGACACTGTGGTTCCTGTGGCTGTATCATCAGTACAGCATCAGTACATAACAGAGGAGAGCAGAGCAGTTTTTGCTTCAGTTCACTCGTGTAAAGTGGTATGAACATAAAGTTAAAAGCTGAACAGAATACAGAATAACCAATCAATGCAAGACAAATCGCTCTGGCTACTGTCCATTAATTCCACAGCAGAAATCATTGTTGAACAGTCCGGGAGCTTCTTCTCTCCTCTCAGTGGTTTGGTTTCCCTCAGGAGGCCTCGCTGCTGCTGCTGTAAGACCCACAGTTGTTCATTATAGACCTTCGAGTCTTCACTCTGCACTGAGCAGCAAACAGCACTTACAGATGTCTGCTGATGTCGACTTTTCCTCTTATAAGGAAAAATCTATCACAAATGCAGCATCAGTTCATTCAAATATTAATATTTTAACTATGAGCTAGTCACAGGAATGCAATCATATAATGCTGTGCTGGTCTCACACAGACACAGATAGCAGAGAGTGACTGTACGAGGTGCTGGCCTAAGCATCGAGAGCAATTTAGGGTGTAGTGGTTTGTTTAAGAACACCTCCACATGTCAAGAGCAGAACACTGCGATTAATGGGCAGCTCACTCCAACTGTTGCACGCAGCCAAATGTAACTAAAAGCACCATGTACTGCAATACAATGAAATGTTTCACTGTGCTAAGTAAAAACACAGACTCTGGTTTCCAGCCCATTAAATTGCTGCCCACATCTCCCTCATCAGTGTTTCACATAGCTTTGGCATTGTGCTCATTGAAAGCTGTATCCCTGCTTGGAAAAACAAACAGCAGAGCCAATCAGAGCTTTGTTCATGGGGTTAGAAGTGAGCATACAATTTTCTTCCAGAGCCAGAAATACAGCAATAAAAAAGGGGACAAGCACTAATGAGATCGGTACTGACGTGCATGTTGACGTACTTTATGCTGTTTCACAAGGCTTAAACTGTAGCATGAAATAAAAAGAATCAAAGAGAAGCACAAACTTCTGGAGGTTCCTCATCCAGCTGGTATGGCGTGTGATACGAATCTAGAAAGTAAACCATTGCTTTTGTATGAGGTGTTGAGTGTTCTTTTTATCTCAACTCTGCTTCATTGTGATGATGCAATTTGGGCAAAGGTGGATTAGTTTGGCAAAGACAGGAAAAAAGTGGCTTCTTCTCAGGGAGTTTGAGATGAGTGCAAAAGTTGGGTGATCTTACAACCTCTGATATGTCAGGGAAGGGGAGAAGACACCCTCCCCAAAGTCTCCTGAAGATGTCACGAACGTGGGTGATGAAAAAAGTCACTCACAGTCACATTTATAACATAACACAACAATTCTTTTTAACTTATTGTTAAGTGAAAGTACTGTCACTCCTGTGTTAAATGTACCTGCAGCATGAATGCACTGATGGAAGCGCCGCCGTGGAGGACTCGAGCCAACGAGTGCGAACAGTGGTGACAGCTTGAGGCCATAGAGGATGTTGGGTGTGGAATAAACTGGAAGAGAAACTTTACCAACAAATCTACATTTCTCAGCTCTTGCAAACAGAGCATCTGGAGCAAAGTGCTTTAAGTTTAGCTTCAGCAGTCACATGCAGCTGTGCAAACACGCACAGACTGTCAGCAATGCTCCCTGGTCTTCCCAGTGATCATAGGTTGTGAGGGGACTGGATGTGGCGGGCACTGGAAACGCACAGGGACAGCACTGCTGAGCTCTGATGTCAGGTCAGGACATGGGCTCTTTGAGCTCCAGTTTTACAATGTCCAATTCTGAATTTATGTTCAGCAGAGTGACCTGCGAAGTGAGATTAAGACCGAGTGTGTCCATGGAGTGTAAAGGGGATACTGAGCAGTAACTCAGAGCTGCTGCAGTATGAGGCATCAACTGATTTCTCTGAGGGATGCTTCCCCTCCGTCTCGCTCTGAGCTCTGGAGACGTTTTAGAGGAGCAGCTTTCCTAAGCTGTTAAATTATACACAATATTAGTGCATTTTGATTATTAAACTCTACATTTGTAGCAGTGAGATTAGTTTTATCTTCTTCGCCATGAATGGAAACTGGCAGCAGGCCCAAAAGAAGAGGAAGTTGCTGCTTTCTCTCCGTGTTTCTCTGCTGAAGCACAGTTTTGTTTTTTGTGCTGTAAAGCTTTGTTTCTGTGTGTATGGCCTCGTCTTGCTTGCTGTTCGAGTTTCTAATGCTGATCAGAAAGTCACAGTTGGAAAGTCTTGTAATGAAGTATTTATAAAATGGATATATCATTTGCATCTGGTGTCAGATAGCAGCCACAAATCATGGTGTGTTGCTTTAAATCCATGAGTGCAGAGATGGAAAAGCTTGAGTGAACTTCAGCGAAAAGGATTCTACAGTATGTAAGTATGTAAGTAAGTATGATGTCACGGTCTCTGTCAGATAACTACACTACAGAAACATTGACTGAGGGGCTGTAATGTTTCCGAACTGACAATGTTCATGTGTGAACAACTAACCACAGTGTCGTGAATGTCTTCAAGAAGAGGTCCAGCACCATTAATCCCTGTTTGTAGGATTCATTGTATTTCATCCATCCCTACAGAACCGCTTCTACTGCAGGAACTGCAGGGACCAAAACAATCTTTTGAGGAACTTACTTCCTCTGTGTTAACACCAAAGGAGCCAGGGTCTAAATTTAGCTCCAAACACATAGTTCTACCTGCCAAAAAATCCCTGGTTTGTGGGCAGTATTTTCTGAAAGTTCAGAAACCACTGGGGCAGGTCCTTCAGCAACGTACAAATACTACACAATCACAATTTTACAGTCCTGCTATTGTGCAGGTTATAAGAAGAAAACACCATCATGCATGCACGTATCAACAAGCTAATTTGCTTAAACGGCCCAGGGCTTTAGTCCTGCTGTGGAACTGTCGATCACAATGTGCTTGAGGAACTTTTACCCCAGGAAAGGAGGAACGTTCTGGTGGAAACACATCTTGTAGCAGCTGGTGTTTTACCCCAGATTCAAATGTGATCATTCATATTGTTCTCAAACACTTTTTCCTTTACAGGTGGTAAAACCAATATCTAAATCACAAATGTACTGAATGAGAAAATAAACTAAAGTAAACTCTTTCATTCTGGTAAGATCATGGAACAACACCTGGAGGTTGTCTGTATATGGGTTTGCTTTCTGTTCTGTACCCAGAGTGCAGGTTTCTTCAGGATTTGTTTTCCTCCTTCATTCGACGCTGAAGCAGAATAAAAGAAAAACTTCTACACAGAGAGAGAGAGAGAGAGAGAGGCAGAGTGATAAGATAACCCACCGCAGTAAACAGAACAAAAGTTTAGTTCTTATATTCACTGAGCCGTATCAGCGCTGCTTCATGTTACGTTCTGCTTCCTGATGAAGTTTCCTCCAGAAAACTTTACTGTCACGTTGGTGTGTTCAGGGCGTCTTTGTTGCCTGGAAAACTTCAAGCGTGGTTTGTTTATGTAGTTTAGATAAGTAAAAATAGATGGAGAAACTAATTGCATACAGCATCCATCAAAACATAGCAGAAATAAATAGACTATCACTTCAAATTGTGCTGATGATCTTCTTTTAAAGCAGATTTAATGTCACTGTGAGTCATAGCTGAAACATAGAAATTTGCTTTGTCTCAAATCTGTAGTCTTGTGTTTGTGTCCAGCTGTCTGCAGGAGATTGTTGTTGTATCACACTTTGGGACTGGGGAGGATAGAATGAGAGTAATTCAGGGCTCACCTAGCATTACCCAGCTTATGTTCCCAGCTCTGAAAATACAGTCAGATACAGAAACAGACAGAGGAACAGGTACTCACTCACACGGTACGAGAGGGAAAAGACAGCAGCAGGTAAACCCTGTCAGGAGGGGAGTGAAATGATGCGTTTAAGGTCAAGATTATTGATTCTTTTTGGTCAGTGTTTAGATTTTCAGCACTGGAAATGTTGTGGGTGTTCAATAAATCATTTTACATAGAAGGTCATGTTAATAAAACATATAAGGGGATGATTCCCGCATTGAAAAGACAAAAAATATTGATCAAATGCTGAGTTTTAACATGGAGAAGGTTATTGTTGACGGAAAGCTGATACCAGGATTAGATTTAAAAATACAGCAGCGAGACAAGTCAAGTCTCATCCTAGTGTTACTGTGCTTTCCAGAACGTAATTATTGTAACTTTAACACTACAGACCTCGAACTCTACCAAGCTGACTGGTAATCGTGTAGAAGAGGAATTGTTCCTCATCTTTTTCCTCGTGTGTTGTCATCTTGCTCATCATTCAGAACCCAAAAGACAGTGCCACTGTTGATTCAGTATTTAAAGCAATATTTCATCCCGTTTCTGATTTTTACCATGAAAAATGCCAAACCCGTTGGCATCAGAGTTTTTGTATACTTTGCCTCTTCGTTCCAAACATTTCATTAACAAGAAGGACGTAATGAATCTACTTCCAGATCACCTGGATCTTCACCGATATGCTGTTTGTATTTCTGTTTCTCCATAAACAGCACTCAGGCCAACATCTCTAAGAATTAGAAAGTTGGTACAGTGGTGACCAGCTTC
>JAUBNQ010000011.1:18068372-18080298 GCA_032353495.1 Ctenopoma kingsleyae
CACACACACACACACACACACAGTTTCTATTTAACAAGACCCTCTGGAAAAATGTTCCCATCTCCAACTTCGTCCCTCATTGTTTCCTCTCTGTTGTTTCTTTATATTTTTAGGCAGAGAGTTTCACTCATCCATCTCTGTCTCACTCCCCATCTTCTGCTCTCTCTCTCTCTGTCCCATGCCATGTTGTTTTTAACCTCGCCCGCCCGCCTGCTCTGCCTCACACTGTTATTCTCACTCACACACACACACACACACTTCCCTCCACACTCTTTTTGCTTTGTCATAATCCATCTATCTTGTTACTCTGGAGAGCACACATACAGTAGCAGAGAAGCTGGATGATGCTGTCCAGCTGCAAAGCTCAGCTCAGTGTTGACTGTGATAAACTTAAATCCTGTGATACCACAACAAGGAAAAGCTTAATGAGGTGAGTCCAGCTTTTCTGTAGGGAACTACACCTTTAAACTGAACCCAACATGTTGGCATTTTACTATACATTTCAATAGCAGGAGTTCTCTTTTAGAGTTGTTCGGCTGCAGGAACTCAACTGAATCTTCCCTTAACCTGAATGTACATGTAACGGTCGTGGGTTCTGGTTTTCCCTCTTCTCTTGTGCTGTTAGCTGTCTCCACCTGTGTGGAGACCCTTTGAGACAGCTGTGGTTTGTATTTTCATATTTGTACATGTGTAGCAGGTTTATAAAAATGCCATGTGTGTGCAAAAAAAATGTTGTATGTGTAAACTGCTGCATGGTGTTTGACCAGCACCTGGCGCTTCAGAAAGTTCTGCCCCTTAATCAGAGATTGTTGAAGTTGCTCAAAAAGTTCCTGCAGCGTAAATGAAGTAACTTTTTCTACCAGACTAATGTGAACAAGTGGTTTTGGGGCTGGTTGTCATATATTAGAGCCGAAGGCAGTGTTAACAGAGAATGCTAGAGTTAATCAAATCGTCCTTGTAGTAGTTGTAAATGTCCTAAATCATTAAAAATAACCACTCGAGTTGCCTGGGAACATAATCTCACTCTGAGAATTCCACTTGGTGTAAAAATACAGAATTAACAGTTCCCCCCGAAATATTTCACACATTTCTACCTCAGGATTTGATGTCATTAAAATAAATGAATGAACACACATTAAGATTTTTCACATTTTAGAATTATACAACGTCTGGTCAGTTGTGATGTCCATTATGCTGTTATATTGTCATTTTATCAGCCAAAGACTTTCTGTCTGACTGTCTGTCAGATTTCAGGTAACAGCCACTGAGCAGGGCAGCGCGTCCTGGCAGCGCGTCCTGGTGTCAGACCTGTGGCTCCTCTGATGGAGCTGAATCGTCCTGTTGTTGTGTGGCTCTGCATTATGAGGCTGTCATAAAGAGAAAGATATCAATGTCATCGGCTGTCTGTGAGGTTTAATGAGAATCTGATTCCATCACGTGTCTCCAGGGTCCAAAACCACCTTCTCAGTCTGGCTCATTAGGGATCCGACTTCTGCCACAAAGAATGTTGTATTTTAGTTGCTAGGACCAGTCGCAGAGAGGTCGGCTAACGAGGATCCTAACGACAAATAACAACACACGGCTGTTGCTGTTTCTCTGCCCGGCAACATCCTGGGTCCACTGAGAATCCAGAACAGATGTTCTGTGCTCTTCATTAAAACTTTAACAACAACACTGTTGACATGTTAACCTACTGTAGTGTTCCCAGAAAGTGCAGCAGCACGTCGTTTCTGTTTGGAATCACGAAGAAGAAGAAGACGACAGCTGGAACACGTTTCTGTGACAAAAGCGATGTTGATGCAGCTGCAGCTCGAATTCCTCCAAAACAACTTATTTCTCATTAAGCTGCTTCTTCTATTGCCGGGGAAGTTGCAGCTTTTATTGCTTTGAACAACTAAAGTGATTACGCTTTTATTGCAAGATGGGCCATTATTGGAGACTCTTATTTCAGCCGTGCTTTGAAAACAAAATGTCACAGCTTAGTGGGTCTGTCTGTGGCACAACAGTTGTTCTGGAAACTTCTCAGCCCACAGAAACGCGACAGAGGTTTCACTGTTTTCTCTTTGTTAACTGTTCTGACATGAAACTGATTTGAAGTAAAGCATATCATTATACCAGCCTAGCTGGTGCAGTGGTGGTGTTAGCTGTTGAATCTGTTGCGTCACCAGCATGCGGTTTGAGACCTGAAATAGCCCCCCCCCTCACCAGACACCCAGAAACTTTATGCTCTAAGTCAACATCATAAATACAAGCTCATTCTTTCATCTGCAGAGCTGCTTCCACTGTCTGTCGTACATCACTGGTGCAGTTTTGTTAACAATTCCTCTTTCCCGGAATAAAGCACTGAAGCTGGGTAAAACAAAAAAATGAGAAAACAATCTCTCCTCGGGTGCTGTAGATGGATTTTTGAGATCAGCCATTTATGGGAAGATTTGCAGAGCCACAGATGGTTTTTTTTTTTTACACTTTGTGCTGTTGTTAGCGCCATTTTTCTCATTTGTGTTGCCTGACATGCTGCTGATAGAAGAATTAAATTTCAGTGCTGTAGTTATTGTGAGTTTCTCTGGATGGCAGCGCTTGGTAATTATTCCGAAATGTAATAATGTGAATGCAATTTGTCACAATGGCGTTTGAGAGCGAGGGGGAGGCTGGGTGAGAGGAGAAAACCGCACAAAGGGGCAAGCGAAGCAGGGAGGGAGGGGGTGGGCAGAGGAGCCAAGCATAAGCATGAGAGAGTAGGTGATTGGTCACGTAATGAGAGAGGGATGAGTCAATCAGGTTGAGAGTCGCCGCCGCCGCCGCCGTGTTCTACTGCCGTCATCAGGTTTTCATCCGGACAGGCTCAGATCTGTGTCCCTGCTGCAGCCTCGACCCAGAGCTTTACACACGCCACCTCCTTAAATCCAGTTTAAAACACACGCAGGGTGTGTAAAACCAGTCCACACCAACAGCAAATCTGATCTCACCTCCACCGTCATCGTGTTTTGTTTTTTTTTGTGGTTCATGAGGGAAACGATTAGTTGTCACTTGTTATTGGAGCCACTGTACATTATACAACTAAAAATACGTCTATCAGCATTCTCTGATCTTCCACCTGCTGCGGTTAAAGGTCACGTCTTCATCAGGGTTAGGTTAGGTTAGGTTAGGTTAGGTTCCAGTTTCGTGTCATAGGATCAGGGACGGGGTCGTTACTGCAGGATACATTTATTTTTGAATATAAATTCATATAAATTCACTTTTATCTCCTTTGTGTGAAAATGACATTAGACGCTAATGTAGCTGTAAGCAGATGTCATTTTTTATTAATGTGTTAATCAACAGCTGTAACTCCTGTGTGCTCTGGTGTTCAATGACAGATGTTAAATGTAGGAATTAGGAGAAGTTATCATTTTGAACAAATACTGAAAATCAATAAACACGTCTGCGCACAGCTCCATTATACATCATGTGTCATGACATGCTTGTACTGAACACTGCTTCTGGACAGTTCAGTCCACAGCTCGCCTTTCTTGTGCGACACATGCAGCTGTATCTGCTAGTCTCCTTTCACTTCCTCTACAGCTGTGATTGGTTGTCCTGCATGAATAGATGAACATCGTATGACTCTAATGTCTCTGATTCAACATGCATGGATCCATCCAGTGGGGGCTCAGCCTCTTTATCGTCTGCATAATGTGTCCACAGGATCAAAGAAGGCTTCTTAGACTGGATGCATTAGCCAGCCGTGCAGATGTGTATTTCTAAGCCCAGACGACCCTCTCGCTGCTGTTATCATGATGACTATATAAAAGTGCTACTCGACATGTGAGCCCTGAAGTGCGCGCTCTCTCTTATGTTGACTCCCATTCAGCTCCGTCTTGAAGTCCGCTGCACTCAGCCGCCTGTTACATCGGCTCAGAGATCCACAATCAGCATCTCGTCTCAGTTTGTCGTTGATCTACACGTGTCTGTCAGACTGATCGATCACAGTTGAACCCATTTTCTACATGTCTTTAGAAAGAGAGAGCCACGGAGCTTAAAAAATACCTCACTCATTGACGGCTGATTTCTTGCCTGCGATGATACTTGGTGATGTTCCACCAAAGATAAATCGTTAAGACATCATGTGTCTTATATACGTCCTCTACATACATTTTCTCCAGTCAGGCTTTGTTTGAGGACTGTAACAAAGCTGTTGAAATATAAGCTGGACAAAGCGTTCTCCGTCTCAGATCGATCACGGCATTGATCGATAACAAAGATGGTGATTACTTGTTTGACTTCTCTCAGGCTTTTCTGGCTCTTTCTGGCCTCCATCCACACAATCCCCCACTTTTTGCCATTTCAGCTTCGCCGCTCTCTCTGCCACCTCCACCCACAGTTTTGTTGTCATCTATTATTGTAACTGTGAAAGGGCCGGAGGACGGCGTGGTGGTGCTATGAGCGAGCGAACGAGATTACAGCGTGACTGAAGAGACTGAAAGGAGAGAAAGTGGTATTTATCAGGATGATTACATTACGTAAGTCTTCATGATGTATTTGTTCTCTAATTACAACTCGCTTTGTTTCTATTGTGTTCTATAGATAGAATTAGACTGAGCTAACATTTCATTTGCACCAGTTCATCCGTAAAGACAGACCTGTTCACATCTGTCCTGGTGCTTTTTGACCTGTTTGAGTCACCTTTGAGAAAACTTCTGCATATTTACTTTTTGAGCAGCTCAAGGGGACGAGAAGATTGGAAGACATCGTTCCCAGTTACTCTTTCACACAACAGGAGGTCGTCTGTGTCAGATGTGTTCTCACTTGGGGAAATAACTCGCTCAGGTCCGGTGAGGGCTGGTTCCTGGGTAAAGTGTGCAGGACGCACGACGTGACATAAAAAGTACACTACAGAAATCGCTGTGTTGTTTCCAGCACATGGGAGGAGAGCCAGTCACATAAAATGACATGTTATGTACAGTATATAACTCTGGTTTGCCGAAGGACAAAGGTGAGGCACAACACCATAAACCATAGTAAATATTTCTCACATACAGCTTCTCCATGTAATATCTAGAGAAACGGCTCATTTGAGCAGCTTTCTGCTTGTTTTATTTGCATATGAATAGCTGAATATTGTTGCTCCTGTGTGTGGACTGAAGATGTAATTTATCTTTCTTATTGCTGTGGGAAAAAGAACATGTCATTGCCTTTGACGGTGGCTCTGTGGATCAAACGCCTGCTGTGTGATTGGAGGTCTTTTGCCTCAGTTTGAAAGATTTGTTCAACCAATTTCCAAAACATATTTTTTTCTCACTTGACCTGAGGTTCTATAAAATCATGAGGAAGATCAGAAGATTTTGAAGGTTCTGAAGGACAATTTTCAACAACTGATCTTGAATTTAGATTTTCCTGTAAAAGAAAAAGGGGCACAAATATGGACATAGTGCCCCTGAGCACAAAGGCTGACTAAAAAGGACTATTTCTTTAGTACAGAGCAGCTCTGATGGACAGATATAAGACCCTTTGGCACAGCGTGATACCTGTCGGGGTCTCGGGGTCCTGGTCCTGTGATCCTGTAGTCCATCCATCACTGTGAAATGTGGTGTCAGTTTTTTTTCTGCTTTGTCTAAGTTAGGATAATGTTTCTGCTCCATCTCATCACCCCGTGTGCATTTACATTAAAGTCAGGTGGACGACATCCCTGCTGCTCTTATCTGCACATTAGACCGGATTACAGTGAAGAAGCTACAGTTCCATGTCTTCCATGAAAATGAACAAACACAAAAAGGAAGATGTGCAGGCGGAGGTGGTGCAGTTTTCTCATTCCCTTCACATCCTTTCCACCACCCAGCCGGGCTGTTGGAGGCTGTTGGAGGTTGTGCTCAGAGCTCAGGCTATCGTGCCCTCGACAAACAATGCCCCGCAGGTGGGACAGCTGCTCTCTGACAGGTAGCTGTTGTGACTGTGTGTGTGTCTCTTTGTTCACAGAGCCACTCGAGGATCGACAGGACGACTTTGGAGCCATCAGCTCCGTCTCTGTTTGGTCTGTGTGAGCTCTGAAACCAGCAGGTTAAACACGACTCTCAGAGGGTTAAAGTTCTACTGTTTGCTTTTTTAATATCAGTAAGTCACTGGGGTGGAATTACTTGTGCTATAATGTCACAGACGGTAAATTCAGTATAATGTAAATTTCCGCAAGACTGATTCCATTTTCTCCTTTTAACAGAAATACTGTTTCTATTCACTAATTAATCCCAGTTCCTTCTACTCTACCATTTGATTGTTGTTGTTAAGCTGCCTATTTGGACTTTTGGCTTAATAAACCACATCGTTGCTCCAGGCGTCAAATATTGATGTGCTGGCGTTATTACTGTGGTTGATGGACATCTCCATGCACAAAGGATGCAAATAAGAAACCAAACGACTTGACAAAGTATCGTCATGCTCTGGAGAGGACGATGGACTGAATGTAGATCTGGTCTGTGGTCTGGGAAGTGGACGTAACTGAGTAAATGTACCTGATTACTTTCCATGTGTGGCTCCATGTGCAGTAACTCGTGGCTGTGTGAAAAAACTTTTTTTGAGAAATGCTCACAGTAGCATATGAACCGTTTTTATTGTAGTTACACGCAGGATTAGAGTTCATGCAGTTCAGAACCGCTGCACCTTTAATCTACGACTTTTTCCTGCAGTCAGCATTTGCTCTGTGAGGGAATTAACTAAATCAATTAGATCTCAAAGTATCATCTCTGCATCCTGGCAGACAAACAGTTCGGACGACTGTTTGCGATGTGAAAGCAGAACGGATGCCTAAAGGATTTTGGATGACACAGCGAGGTTTGTGTTTTCCATCGATTTAGAGCAGAAAGTCATCGTGCTCCCCGGGGAGCAGCGAGGTGTTTCAGTATTCAAACAGCGACGTCGAAGCTTTAAAAGCCTGCGGTTTACCCGCTCTCCAAAGGCTTGTCATTGTGCCTGTTTACATGAGCCGCTGGCAGATTTGTGGCGGCATATCTGACTCAACAGATAAATAAACAGGGCTTTTAAACAGTCGTCTTCCTTTGAACAGAGGTGACAAAAAACTGTGTGAAAGGCCTTGTATCCTTTGTGGAGGAGAAGTGAAAAAGAGTGAGAGACAGAGGAACAAAGACAGGTTTTATCACAGCCCTCTGCTCCACGCAGAACAAATCCTACTGCTCCTTCCTGCATAGCTGTTTACTTCCTCGTGCTCACCTCTTATCTGACTGTGGAGTCTTTAAAGCGTCCAAACGTTTTAACACACACACACACACACTTCTCTGATTTGTGTTTGATAAGATCCAGTTTGCTGTGTCAGGACGTCCTGCTGCACAGAGGCACCACCGTCTGAGCCCCCCCCACATTGTTCAGACACTGATGCACCTGCCGCTGAGGACGACCTCACGAACTGAACTCACCTCGGGGCCATTTATCACACTCCGTCTTCTCTGTTTTTGTATTCTCTAGTAGTTTTGCAGCAGGAGGCGTGTGAAGCGTGTTTATGCATTATTAACCGGTTTAATCCGAAATAGTTTAAAATAATTGGTGTTAAGAGTTTTTGTCTTGTTTCATGTAAATGTGCAGCCGCTCTAAAGGCCACCGAGTGTAATCGCATTTAATCATTAATAACTGGACCTCTGGCTGTTTGTATGTTTTTGGGGAAACTTTTCCCACACGCTACAGAGCAGCAGGAGTTCACGGCCACGAGCAGCTGAAAGTAGGACAGTCTAATTAACACGGCTGAGTACAGTACGTCTGCACGAGGGAGGCAGCAGGATGGTACAGTAACTACAGGGGAGAGGAGGCAACCAAACCAGGCATCCACCTGCTGAGTTTGTCCTACAGCACGTCACCCTGTGTCTGCTTTTTATTTCAGTCAATCTTCACATCTTCAGTGAAGTCAGATGAGAGCATTAAATCATCTGAGCTCAATGAAGGGAATTTTAAAACCATTTATGTGAGATAATTTGACTTTTCTTATTGTTGTGCAGACACATGAAGCATCTGTGTGAGCCGTCGGTGTCACCTGCTAACATGAGCTCTCATCGCCTCTGACAATCACATCACATTGAAACGGTCCCTTCAGAGCAGGGATGGATAACCACGGTCCTCGACAGTCGCTGCCTGCTCGTTTTCCAACCAACCCTGCACTTCCAGCTTCCCAGTGACTGAACACACACAAACCGAATAAGCATGTTGAGATGAAGTTTGTAGGATTTGTCCTCAGCACAGAAAGTTGCTGATGCATGAAATCAGTGTGTTGGCAGAGACAGTTACTGTGTGTGATTCTGTTTGTGTAGAAGTCGTAGCATCAGCACTGCATGTTGGCCTAACAGGCAGTAACTGGCCAGATTCAGTCGTTCAGTATTTCAGCTTGGCTGCAGGACGACACAGGAAGTCATAGGAGACAAGCGAGTTAACACGAATGCCGCGGGGTCAGAAATTAATGGAGACTCGGGGCAGAAATAACCATAAAAGATCATAAAATGACCATGAAATAAAAAAAGATAATTAGGTGGACAGATTTCTCATTTCAGCCCTGCTCATTTTTTATTCATCGAGTTGTCTCTTATTCAGCCATGAATGTGATCTTCTGTCCTCTGGGGGCCACAGAAGGTCATTTCTGAGACCACCGACAGGGGCCAGTTCTGCCCTGTCTGGGAACACCAATGGGAGAAAATACCGACCAACAGGAACAGGATAAGATGCGACTAAGGAAGTGGACTAATACTCTGAATGTGGTTCTTTCATACGAGACCTGAGAACAACACCTTCCATTACTGCTGTTTAGTGTGAAGCGACACACGTGAAAAAGCTGCGAATCAGTTTTTTCTCACCCGTGAGTGATTCTGTCACAGGACATCGAAGGCAGCTCTGAACTCGTTCGAGCTCCTGATAAATGGAGTTCTCTGATCCCAGTCTGCAGAAACTCTTTGCACCACGTCATGATTTATTGAACATGTGCGTTTAAGATACAAATATCACATGAATACTTTATTGCCTATGAGAGTGGAGATTTGTCTTTGGCTTCACAAAAGCTTTGCAAAACTCTGACAACAAGGACAGAAAAGGGACTCGTCAGAATACATTACTTATGACAAAAGACTGATGAACCCAGATTCTCCTCCTTTAATTATTATCATGACCATTCTTCCTTTTATTCAGTTGGTCTGAGTAAAATAATCACTGTCATTGTTTTCTGATGACGTTGTCTGAAACAAACGGAACAAAAGATGATCAAAGTGGTGGAGGAGGGCAGAGAGGATGTAGACACACAGCGAGAGCTCAGCTCCACTAAACTGATGACAAATAAACACATGAGAATACAATTAATTAAATGCCAATTAAACGAGAGACTATTTAAAAAGAAACCATATAATTCTTGTTGTGTGGACGGCAGCTGGCTCCCAGACAACATCTTCATCCAGACTTTTATTGTGGTGAGTTATTAAGAGAGCTACACACACACACACACACACACACGCAGAGCGCAGTGGGAGTGAGCCAGGTGGAGGCTTCAGCAGTGTGGGGGGGTTTAGCTGTTGGTCTTTGTGGATCACTGGGGGGTCTGCTTGCTGACAGAAAAATCAATGACAGAGAGGAGAGTGCTGGATTTACTCTGCAGGAGGGGGTCGAGGGGGGAGGATGATGATGAAGATGTCATTGGCTGTAAATAAAGAGAATGTCAGCCGCAGAGTGTTTCAGTCCAGATCTGACCTGTTTCTGCCTCTGTTCTCGCCGTGCAGGTCTTCTGTGTTTAAAGACAAAGACATAGAAACAGTTCACAGGCGACAACGGACTGATTAAAACTGCAGTAACCTTAACAAACATCACACTGATGCATGGAGATCAGGCTAAATCAGGCTCCTGTTCTTCGTACAGGTTGAATGAGTAATGCAGGATGTTCTGATCCGGGATCCGGGTTCTCAGTTTATGTTGGTCCTTCAACCCCAGCTGAGAAGCTGATTAGAAGATGGACTGATGATTCTTCTACTGTTTGCAGTAGAAGAATGAATGATGTTAGATTAGTCCTGGGGGAGGACAGAAAGTGTCTCCTCTTTGATTTGGATGCATTTTGTGTTTTACCGCCCTCTTCGTCAGAGATCAGAGGCCTGTTCCTGAACCTGCACAGTTCTCAGAAGTGAATCATCCTTCCACTCATGGTAGATAAACGTGTATGTCTGCAAAAAATAACACCAGCTTCATTCCAGAGATATTCTTCCGACCCCCGCGCTGCAGAGATGAATGTACTGCAGAAAATCCAGACGTTTACAGCTGTTTCAAAGTCGTGTTGTAATTTCTCAGTGTGCGCTGAAAGATTTTTCCTCCACACTGTACACAACAACAAAGAAAAGTCTCCACTTCCGCATCTGCAGCATCGTCGCACACAGAGCATGTGCACTAGCAGCTTCTTCCATCGCGCCTCTCAACTCCCCACAAATGTGAAAGAGGATAAAATAAAATGCAGCTTCCAGACTTTCCAAATGACATTAGATTACATGGATTTGTGGGGTTTGTGTTCACTGTTTTATATCTGCTGCTTCTGTAATGATTCTCTGTGGGAAAACCAATCAATAAATGACCTGCATCAGGATAGAAACAGAATCACTGGAAACCTCAATTTAAATTCAGCATTTAGGTAAAAACTGTAAATGAATTTATGCACATGAGGAAACAAACAACGTAAATGTGTGTAGTTATACGACTGGGAAAGTTAAAACAGTATGTTAGTGAATTTCCTCTACAGGACATACCTGTGCAGTATTTGTGATGTCATCAGGAGAAAATGGTTTGTTGGGTTTTGTAGCTGCTCTTGAATCCTTGTACTATACTGTGAGCTGGAAGAACAACGGATCTTCTCTGTTTCAGAGTAATAAATGAGTTTTCTGAGGAACGTCCGGTGGATATTTTCCTCTCACTTTTCTGTTATAAATAAAGTGTGTTTTTTGGCTGCAGCTCAGCAGCCTCGGTTGCATTTTTCACAATCTCCCGACAGGCTGAAATGTCACAGAGCACCGCGGCTGATGAATCCTGATGGGATCCAGTGACCCGGCTGACAGGACAGCAGTTAGGTCACAGTGACATCTCCCTTCATCTGCATCATCACGATGACACATTGTTTGTTCATCCAATCTGAGCAGCAGACCTTTGGTGGATTTTCTTAAAAACACAAAGCTGTGTCCCGGGGCTTGCTCTGAGTGCTTGAGCTTTTTTTTCCTCGGCTCCTAAAAAAATATCCTTCGACACCGTATCACTCAGGGTTTGTCTGATTTTTGTGGCAGAACCGGTCTCCAGGGTAGAATCGCTTAACGTGGAAGATTTGATTCCATTCAGTGGTTAATTCTCATGCCTCAAATCCCAGTTTCCTTTTCACATTGAAACTGAAGATGCGCCAACGTTCAGCTGTGTTTGACTGATCTGGGGGAGCTGCTGTATGTGTGGTTTGTTCCCTTCATGGTTTTTTAATGCTGAAATGTCTACCAGCATAAAATAGTGAATGCAAACAGAGAAAACAGTGAGTTGAGGCTGAGCTGCATGTACATCCTGGTTAGTCTAAACCAAAGGACGTTGGTTAAGGTTATGGACATGTGTTGATTAAAGGTTTAATAACTCATAATCTTTACCAACTAAGTACTGAGAGTGCCTCCACGTAACCGTAAGAAGTTTACAGCTCTGTGTAACTAAATTTAAATGAATTTAATCAGCGTCACATTTCCTTCACATCATATTGAGGCTGCGTCATGGCGTCTTCACCTACCGTCACAGAGCCGGATCTTTGCTTTACTTTACTTTACTTTAAAGGGTTTGATGGTGACTGCAGAAGTTCCAGCCAGGAGAGAGTTACAATAGTCGAGTTTAGAGATGACCATTGTCTGGACGAGGAGCTGTGCAGCCTGTTGTGAGAGAAAAGGTCTAATCTGTTATAGAGAGTGAACCTGCAGGA
>JAUBNQ010000011.1:18149474-18160298 GCA_032353495.1 Ctenopoma kingsleyae
AACTACATTATTCAGATATGAACACACAGGTTTTTCAAGATCTCTTTACATCTCCACTGCACAGTAGTAGTACAGTGCAGTACAGTGCAGTACAGTGCAGTACAGTGTAGTACAGTACAGTGCAGTACAGTGTAGTACAGTGTAGTAGTGATACAGTGACGAGTCTGAGCCGTGAAGCTGCAGCTTGTTGGGATCTGTGATGATCAACCAGTAAATAATCAGTAACGTCTCCCTGGAGTGAGCTCAGTGTTCATCAGCCGGACTGAACAGGTTCATTCAGTCTTTATGATCTGTGCGGTCAGGCTGAGCTGAACGAGTCTGATAGAATAAAGTTTATGGTGTCCAGGTTTTAGAGACCTCAGAGAGTCTCTAAAGCTGAGGTGATGTCTCTGTAGGGAAATCAGACGTAGAAGCTGCAGAAACATTGTTATTTGGTCAGTAAAGTGGATTTACAGTTATTAAACCACGAGACTCTCTTTACACACATGTCCAGAAAATGCAGTTTGATTTTATCAGAAATCATTTTAGTGGCCTGTATAGTTTTTTCAGTCCAGAATGTGCTTTGGACTGAAGCTTCATTGATGCAGTTTTAATGTGATGGCTGTGCTGGAGCACTGCACAGATTCATCCTGCACTATAATGAACACGTATCTGCGTGGAGCGCTGTGAAAGGCAGCGAGGCCGAGCAGTGTGCGGATTAAACAGTTTCTGTGAATAATGTCTGAAGTGAACACCTCATAGAGGAAACACGCATGTGATAAGGTGTTTGATTTTGGGACAGAGAGCCGGAGAGTAGTTTCAGTGCGAAGAAATTCATATGTTACGCTTCCACAACACATTTTACATTACATTTAGTTGTTTGACAGATATTTTGCACCAAAGCGACCTACAAACAGGGAGCAAATACTTCATTAGGTCATGAAGAAGTTACTTCACAAGCTGGAGTAAATATCACTTCATGCTCTGTTCAGTACTCTCCAGTGAAGGTGGTACTACATCCCTGTACCACAGTGAAGTCCAGTCACTTAGCAGATACGTGGAACTATCTTAAAAACAGTCTGGCTGCCATCACAAGCTTGTGAAACATATTTGCTGTTGCAGATTAGTTGTAAATAAACAGATTTCCTAAGAGACCGGGTTTGGATTAAAGCATGTTTAGACTCACCCACTGATGATATTTCCAACACCAACGACTGTTTCTCTTCCTCTCTGTGTAAAATGTGAGTTTAGACTGAGTGATCTCGTCGGGCTCTGTGGGCAGTTAATTAGTAGAGAACATATTACCCTGTATCCTGTCCGCAGAGAGCCCAGAGCCGCTGAGTAATGACTCGTCTCCCAGTGAGATGACAGACTCGGCTCGACGTGGCTGCTCCTCCACAGCAGCGCACAGTTAATTACTCATTCGACATCAGGAGTTTCTCACATTTAGCTGAGTATTAATCTCTTTAGGAGGCTCCTGAAACGATGGATCATCCCAGATCTGTGCTGAACAAACATGTGAGTGCATAGTGTGACTTTGCCAAAGTGTTGCTGATCTTGTGATAAATTCAGAGGGTGGACAGTTTAGCCAGAACATCTCTCTGCTTGCATATTGCTCTAAAGAAAATGACACCACAGCTTCTGAGTTCAAGTATTTAATGCAAGTGAAAAAGCAGAAAGTCTCTTGTCTAAACGCCGCCTGCGGACTCTCCACTCGCACTCGAACATTTCAGCCTCCTGTTGTTGCTGAAGAACACACTGACCTTCGCTCTTGTTTTGTGAGGAGCAGTTTAGTGTTTGGCAGGAAAAAGTTTCAAAACACCAGTTGTGTCATGAATAAAGTTTGAGAGATTTAGAGATCATGTTGGACCTTCTTTTTTACGGATGTTTCTTGTGTGTGTGTCTGATCAGACTCACCAGGTTTTTGCCTGACACGAAAACGTAAAAGGGTAAAACTGGTGAGATTCTCTGTGTTTCTTAAGGTTAACAAACGTCTGGTGTGTTTCCAAACCACTGAATCACCTCCCACTTCTCCCCAGCAGGAGAATCAACTCAGAAACAGAAACAGAATCGTATGAAGAGCGGACACATTCCTAAGACATAATCAGGAATTATTTAGATATCTGAGGGAGAACTCATTCAACAGCATCAACGTGTCTGGTTTTATGACCATTTCTATGAAGCAGAATTAGATTTTATTATAGGTTAAAACACTGTATGAAGAGAAAGTGGCAATAACACAAACGTCTTATCATCAGTCAGTCATTGCGTGTTTGTGTTGTTGTAAAGTGCAGCACAGCTCACTGCCGAGATGGTGATGTGACAGAACAATGTGAAAAACAAATGAATATTTACGTCATAAACTGAATGAATGGGACGTTTTCTGAGAAAGACGTCCCTCAGGGGCCACAACCATGACGAGCAGCAACAATAAATTGGGTCTTACACACTTTACAAAGAGAAATAACAACTCTTAAAGCTACGGTGTGCAACTCATCTCCGTGTGGAGATGCTTCAACTTCTTGATTAGTAAAAAGCAGACACACACAGATGTTCTATGTATCAACAGACGCGTTATGACTGTATGTGGTGGGACTGAAATCCTGGAAATGTTCCTTTACATCTGTCCAGTAAAGCTGTACTCAGCTGGGTATTTCCGTAAAAACACACCTGCCCTGTTAGTTTTGTTGTCTGGAAGAGAATAAACCTCAGACGAGCGTCCAGTTCTCAACAACCGTCACCACAGTGAAACAGTTCAGATAAATTAGACTGAATCATTTAATGCTGGTTACACACACGGCTCAAATCTGACACCACATATGAAAAAGAATCCCACAATTACCTGAGAAACAACAGTTTGTCAAGCGTTTTAAATGAAAACACAGAAATGTGTAAAATTCAGAGGAGTGCTGTAACGACGACGTTATAAAGTGCTGACAACATGTTCATGTTTTAACCTCAGCTGAAGGTTCTCAGCTTTTTATAGAAGACCGGAGACTTATTGTCTAGACCAGTAACTTACTCTAACCCTAACCACTGGACCTTATGGCCTAAACTTAACCATTTTCAACTCAAGGTCCATCCTCTGCTAAAAATAGCAACTTGTGGCTAATGCCTGCTACTTCGTGCCAAGGTTGGTATTTTGCCATCTTTGTCTACTACAGGGAAAAGCTGCTGTGACTGGACGAAATGTGCAAGGCCGCTTTCCAAGATTGTGAACCAGCAGAACATTTGTGTCCTGCTGTTTCTCTCTGTTGTTTCTGCACTTCCTCATTTTAAATTCACAGTCACGTCTATTAGTGTCTTCTGAGTCGAACAATAATGCATATATCTCTGGATCGAACGCACGAGTACACACTCGGCAAGAACACACAGCTCAGGTACATCACCTTGTTTCTGCATATTTATCTTGTGTATGAATTCAGGATGTTGTCTCTCATTTCCCATCTTAACGTACACAACAGCCACTGTGCAGAGACAAACCACCTTCGTCTTCCTTTATCTTTTCTCCTCTGAGGATCAAATCCAAGATGACATTTTCATCAGCAAATCCCCGGCGTGTCACTCTGTGAAGGGCGATTCGTTCAAGAGCGCGACGAGTAAATGCTAAGTACGCGACTTCGCCTTATCGACATTCAATGAATACTGAAGTGGAGATTTGCATGTGATGTAGACTTCTTTAAATCTGACGGCGCAGACTCATCTCCCTTTTTGACCAACAACCATCTTCACTGCTGCTGCTCCTCCCTGTGTGAAGTCTGTCATTAGACCAACATGCAGCAGCACCATCAGGAAGACGAATGGGACACGCTGTGGTCTGTGGTGCAGCTGCTTTTATTCTGAAGACTTTATGATTTATGACATCCAGCTGATACAGAGTCAGACTGAATGAGGAACTGGAAATGGTTTGTTTAACATACAGAATATTAATGTATGTGGTGGTTTATTGTTTGTAAAATCCCCTTTGATTTCTACTCTTCATGAATAAAACACATTTTATCTGTGCGTCACTGAAGCACTGTACAGCTCGTGTTTTTTCTCCTTTTGCTCAGTTTACTTGAAACAATGTTATTTGAGCTGAAATGGCCCCAAATACTAGTAACAACAGCAGAGCTGAAAGTGTCATGTCCACCACCTGCAGAGAGGAAACAGAGAGTAGGACTGAGACACCAGGGGAAACATGAAGACACAGAAACAGCAAGGTTTTAAAAGATATGAGGACTCTGTTTAATACATTAAAATGAATGTATTATTCAATGTGTTGAACTTTTCAACATGCTAAATAATTAATCTAAAATGATCTGTTTCTAATCAAAATTCATTGTTAAAGTGCAGCAGACTGTGACTGAGCTAGTTTCACTTGATGCACGCGATAAACAAGAGGCTCCTAGCTGAATGTTTTCTACACTGATGTTTAGCTGATGATAAACAGAGTTTAGTGAATCGATGAATTTTACCAGGGTCCAAGTCACTCTCCAGTGTGCCCAAATTATTTTCCACATTCACACACTCTGCTTTCAAAAGATTAGTGGAACCACCAGAGGAAAACATGTTTTGTGAAGTGATGCAGAGATAAAAACTAACAGATGTTCAGACTTTGTGAGTTGATTTAAAAGAAGTCTTAAGTGAGTCAATCTCTTTTTATTGGAAACAGCCTGCTGGATGATTTATCTGAGAGAGATGTACTTCATAATAAAGGTGGCATGTTTATGAAATAATCCCTTCTTTTAAGCTCTTGATTCAGTTCAACGCCATCTCTAACCGGCACCGTAATTATGTGATTAAAACTTCACTGCTATTAACCTTTCAGTCAACGTCATCGTGACAGCAGCTCCACGTACTCACTGCAAGAAATTAACATCAACACTGAGAGAAAATCCAATTTCAACACAATAAACACGACTCATCGTGTAACTGATTTACTCTTAATGGCTGAGATTTAAATACACTTTCATTAGTACAGAGCAGAACTGCGACTGCTCCGCGTCTGTTGGCTGCCAAAGATTTCTTCAATAAACTTTGAGTGTAAGTAGAAATCTTACAGATATTCGTTTGGTTTTACCTCAGTTGTAAATCCATACTACTGTTCTGTGACGTCCCTGGTAGTTTGGCCTAAATTTGGCACTTTGATGAGAGACTTGTAAGTCGCTTTGGATAAAAGAGTCTGCCAAGTAAAGTAAAGTAAAGAAACTGCAGCCAGACACTGATAATGAAACAAACCCCTAACCTGTCTCCGTCATGTCCTCCAGATCATTCCAGGATCTGGCGCGGCAGATCGACGTCGACTACGGCACAGTGAGGGACTCGGCGGTCTACGACTACTTCAGGAACAAAGGCACCAACCCTCTGGAACAGGACAGCACCTACGCAGAGCTGTGGAGGACGATCAGCAAGAACAACGGCATGGACTACTCCGTGTCCAGCCCGTCTGAGGGCATACGCAAGGTAAGTGAACAGTGAACAGCAGCTGCTCCAAAATGGTTCGACAGAAATGTTTTCCACTGCTGAAAAAGTTTTCTTATTATTATTAAGCGTCAAAGAAGGATGTCAGATCTTGCCTACAAATAATCACATCTTTTAGTTTTCTTCTGTATTTAATGAATCCAGTGACAGTGATTTGTGTGAAAATACAGCGGCTAATTGCTAATTCTGCTTCTTTTAATGGAGATAAATGGAAACAAATATAGGTCAAAAATATGACTCAACCCACAGAGCGACTCACTAAATCCACTTTTTGTAAATGCAGTTCCTATTCCCAGATATATTTATCTCTTGTATCATATATTTATACGACACGTCTGTCTCTGATTCTTCTACTTTTATTCACAGCAGGGAAATGTACAAAGACACTCCTCTGTTTACCCATTACTTAATTACAACAGCAGTTTCACCAATTAGTGCGGCAGTGTTGTGGTTTGTATATTTGTGTTTGTGTTTCCCTGCTATGCATTATTATACTCGTAGATCTCCCAAAAAGCAGATGACAAATTAGCGTTGGAGACAAATCGGCTCTGAGCGCATCCATTATTCAGCCATTTGCATGATAAACATGCCCTCAGATTCTCTGACGACTTCTCCCTGCAGAAACCCCAAACAGTTACTCGCACACACACGGTTTTAATCAGATTTATTGCTGAACACAAAGCTGCAGAGCTGCCCACAGTCCTTCCGTTTTCTAGGAGAGACACAGTGTCCAGTGAGACGTTTGTCGTGGAACTAATCTGTATCCGTAAGGACAGGACGCAGTGAGTCGTGGTGCAGGACGCTGAAGCTGAAGCTCAAGCTCGTGAAAAGAAAAACACAGCATCTTCTGCAAACACCGCACAGCTTTGTCTCCCATGTGGAGAGAGGAGTGGTGAGCGGTGAACAGAGACGTGATGTGGTCATTAGATCCATGAAGAGAATATTAGGTGAGAGAAAAGTGAACAGACTCCTGCAGCAGTGAAAACACTCCTCGTCCACTTTCACTCCACCCACTGCTGTTTTCGTGTGGGTGTTAAAATCACCTCCTCCTCACCCAGCAGAGAAGAGCCCCCACAAAGTAAAATAACCACAGAGTGTTAGGAGTTTGACACGATTATACAGTAAATTATCATAATAATAAACTGCCCAGAGAAAGAAACGTCTTCTCTTACATATAAACTAGAATACATGAAAAACTAACGAGGAACATTTGTGCTGTTTTAATAAGTGCTGTTCATGACGTCCAGTCGTCTTTCTCCAGCAGCTGATATCCTAACTGTCACCTACACGGAAACCTGGTTTCTGTAAGAACCTGCTTCCACAGGTGGATTCACACAGATTTATCTGCTACGTGTTTGTGTAACCAGGTTTCTGCAGACAACAAAAGTAGTGGACTGCAGCAGCTTGTGTCTGTAAAGATCGTGTAGATGTCAAAATAAGTTGGTTTCCAGTTGATGCTGTGAAAACAACTGTTTAAACTGTCCGAGATAAGAAACCTGCAGTGTAAGACGGTGAGGAGTGATGTCGTAGACAACCCCCCCTGCTGACGTGGATGGATTATCCGGAGAGGAGTGACCATTGTCCTTCACATGCAAACGGACAGCAGAGTCTGTATCTTCCTCCCTGCATTGAACCGTATACACTGAGCACATTGTTCTGCTCATGTCTGAGTGTTTCATCCTTAGAATGGACAAACTTTGTCCTCTTTGTGCTGCCGGGTTTGAAGTGTTTCAGAAACTACAGGTTTTTCAACCGATACTCCAGCAGCATACTGAATGACAATTTTATCTGTTGTGACAAGGCTGACTGGATCTTACTGTACATTTGATGAAGGCAGCTGTGTTGTGACTGGGTTCCTCAGCCTGATGGTGTAAAGTCCTGATCACTGACCATTAAGTTTGGGACAGAGGTGAAGCTCATAACCAGGCTACTGTGGTGCATTTACAGATTGAGTTCCAGTGTACAGACAGTAACATGATAATGTCCTCCTTCACGTCCATGCTGGTTTCCAACTGGTGTCTCACCATTAGCTTGAAATGTGCAGAATCTCTCGAGCAGTGGTTTTGTGTCCCACACCTTTTTATACAGCAAAGAATCATCTACATTTTATATACACTAATAGAACTGTTCTTTTCAGTTACTCTAATTGGCTGAAACCATCATGTAATCAGTTCCTCTGTGTGTTTTGTTTTCCCTCTTTCTGTGTCTACAGGCGAAGAAGAGTCCCTACGCCTTCCTGTGGGACATGGCGGTATTGGAGTACGCTGCTCTGACAGATGACGACTGCACCATCACCGTGTCAGGAAACAGCATGAGCAGTAAAGGCTACGGCATCGCAATGCAGCACGGCAGCCCCTACAGAGACCTGTTCTCACAGAAGTAAGTCCCCCCCCACCCCACCCTCCCGTATCAGTTTTTAGACCAAATATTCACCTGTAAAGTGTTTCAGGTCTCAACAACAACTAAATTATTAGTTCTAAGATTTGAAGTGCTGCAGACTTGGTAGAGCCTGTAAATGCTCTAATAAATCCAAGTTAATACCTTTATGTTTGAAGGAGGATTGAAAGCTGCTGTTAGTTTCTCCACGAAGGAACAGAATATTAGCTTTTCTACCTTGGTTTGCTTACACAGAAGATTTAGATACTGCATTGGCCTGAATATAAGACTACACTCTGTTCACAACAACAGATGGATTTTAGCTCGTCTGCTTTAGTGTTTCAGTTTTTCAGAGTCACTTGGTCTAAAAGTGCAATTTCAACCTGCAGGAGTTCCTGAAGGTTGCTGAAAAGTTCTTTCAATAAATCAATAGGGGAAACAAATCAACAATGTCTCCCAAAGTCAGAGACAATAATATAGGGTTTATGTATTTCATGTGAGACAAAGTTTAGATTAATGTATCTGAGGGAAACGTTTCTGACAGGATGGTCTAAAGTGTGTCCTCTCCTCAAAAACAGTCGTAGAGGATGTTATTATTATTAAGACCAATACGGTAAAAAACTGTGCAGAAACCAAATGTAAACACGAGATATTTACATAAAAATAACTGTAGAATTTCTTCACACTTGTAGAAGAAGCATGTTTTTGGTTCCTGTCAAAGGACTTAATGAAGAAGGTTGGAGGTTTTTTCTGGACTTTGGTCCCCGTTGTTGACACCAAGTCTTCATTAGCAGCCTGAGGATCGTGTGATTGTTACAGGAGAGACTGTGTGAGGCAGCAGCAGCAGATTGTTTGTTAAAGAGGATGAAGAGGTGTCCCGCCAACTTGTTTCAGTTCGACAGCGATTAGCAGGTGTCTGAGACCTGTGGCTGTTAAAAAAGTGTTTAGTGTGCTGAGAAACGCGTCCTGCAGGCAGATTCTGCTCAGTGTTAAATCAATAACGGTGCTCGATGCTGAAGTCATTAAGCTCACATGAAACAAGCTTGTATTAAGCAGCGGCGTTGTGAAGCAAATGGGATTATTCACGGTGTAATGTGTAAACAGAGATGTGTGCCAATTACTTACTTGACTTTGCGAGGCAGATGTCTCAGCAAAGGATGAAAACTTTTTAGGAAATTCAATTACCTCCTTCAGTCTGAGCTGAAGATGAAATCGTGAGCGGCTGAGTGAAACCTCGTTTCCTCTATCTTCCCAAAAACAAATTGATCCCAGTGCGAGTTTAAAAATCGTGTAGATCATTTAGTAAATCTCCACATTATTACATCATGAATTAACAGAGTGAGGAATCACATAAGCTCCACAAAATGTGGAAACTTTCTCATCCATCTTGTATCGATCGGCTCCCAGAAAGCAGACAGGAAGTTGGTGAAGATAATCATTATTTTGAGTAAAAAGTTTAACAAGTCAAAATGAAATGTCTCATTTGCATCATGTTTTATATCTTCAGAGGACCGGTTTACAAGAAGAGTCCCATATGAACACTGAAATGTGTTATCCTTGTTGCTCTTGTCCTTTCTGTAGTGATGCAGTCGTCAGAAGTTTGGACAAATCTTAGAAAATGACCTTTTAACCATCAGATGTCTTGTTTTTGTCCTTATCCTTCTACTGTGGCTCAGTAAAGAAACACCGTCCACTGAACACAGATTTTCAAACTAAACACACTGTAACATCTATTGAATTTCATAAAGTCAGGCTGCTGAAGCTTCCGATAAACTTTTTAACACAATAAGAACAGTGGGTTTTTGTCTCCCATCAACATGAGGAATCACAGCAAGTAAGAACAGTTTCACCGTTAATACAGGCACCTGTTGTTTTAAGACACACCTGTTGAACTCTTTAACTTCTTTTTCACCTTCCAAAATATTCAGTGATTCGTTTAAACCTGCACTCGGAGACATTACAGGTAAATGGCAGCAGACTGTTGAACAGACCTGCGGATGTCACAGGAAGCCACTGTATCTTCAGCCATATTGAAGATTTTCATTTGTGCAGAGTTTCTGTGAAATCTCTGTCCTCTGTGCTGCACGGCTCAGCACCTGGCCTCCCTGGTATAGATGAATGAAAAGCAGCAGGGCTCAGAGTCCTGGCTCTGAAAGTCTGTGAACTAACTGTATGAAGTTGTGAGAAGGGCGACATTATGCAGCGACGTTTGATGTCTGCCACCCACCACAGACTCCTCAGTGTGTAACTTTCCGTGTAATTTCTGCCTGGAAGTAACACAAACACAAATAGTGATTGTGTGGTTCCAGCCCAACAGCAGCAGCATTAATGGAGATGTTAACACACAGCATTAGCTGCAGCACTGCTGGGCTGCAGATCAGCCACGCTGAGGGGACGCTGGCTGCATGGGAGGGACGCCTGGGGCCCGAGAGCAACTACCCACCCACGTCATTTATGCCTCCTCCAGCTTTGCATTATCCAATTCCCCCTCCTCTGTTGTTGAGCAAATCCCATTTCTTAACAGTGCGCTTTAAAGCTTCGAAGCTGTCCATGTTGTACCTGACAGGTGAGCAGGTCACATCACCTGAGTGACGTGGAAACACACAACACCTGAACGCGTTGGCACTGCTGCAGCTTTGTAAGTCATAGTTTAGGTTAAAACAAATACTGTAAAGTTAGAGGAGCTTCATCAGTCCGCCCTTCAGTCCTACAGCAACACATCCTTACCTTAGAATTACTAAAACCACCGGGGGGCGCTGTAAGTGGAATACAAACATTTTGTTTTGAGAAATTTCCTGAAAAGATGCGAACAAGTGGATAAAACAGAAACTACAGTATTTAATCACTAGTGTGTGTGTAGTAATTTGTGCTGTGAGGTTGTTCCTGCATCCTGATTGATGTGTGTAGGTGTTTTCATCTCTTTGCAGCAGTGTCCCGCACCACAGCTCAAAGCGTCATTTTAGTTCAGTTCAGAAGAAACAAAAATTACGCTTAATTTGTACAGAA
>JAUBNQ010000011.1:18160398-18180944 GCA_032353495.1 Ctenopoma kingsleyae
GTGTCCCGCACCACAGCTCAAAGCGTCATTTTAGTTCAGTTCAGAAGAAACAAAAATTACGCTTAATTTGTACAGAAAGTCAACGAGTACCATTCGAAGTACATTGCGTTTCAATCAATTCAGTAGGTTTTTTTGGAGCACTTTGACTTTTCCTCGCTCATAACCTCCCACAGATCTTTGCGTCCCTCCTCTATCCCTGACTGAAGTGATTGTAATGCTCATCATTCACCAGCAGGACTGTTCCTCAGTCACGGCGTCCCCTTTTCCACCTCCTCCCTCTGCACCTCACACTTCCTCTCTAATTAAACAGCTCTGTGTTTATTTAGGGATTAATTTGTAGCACCGAATGAAGACAAATTAATGAAGTTTCTGGGCCGGGCCTGGTTCAGCAGGCGTCCAAAGGCCTGAGGCGTCCTCGCAGCACAGTGCTCAGGGACGACCAGGAATAATGTGCCTGGGTGTTAAATTGAGGGCAAAACTATTGTTCAGCACGAAAACCATTATCTCCACATTTCCAAGCATCATTTTAATACCTAGCCCCATAACTGCTGCATTACCTCCATCCCTGGGTTTCCATTTGATAATCCTGCCATTAATAACCCTTCCAGACTCGGCTGCTTCTGCTGCTCATTTGTGTTGTAAAACTATTTTGTCCTCGGGGTGTTGCGGGGAAGGGAGGGGGTAGATATGGAAACTGCAGTGCGCTGACCTTCAACATGTTCACGCTGAGTTGAGCAGATTAAATATAGCAAATTGGGCTCAGATTTTACTGCAGCTAAAAGCAGATTGTACTTTAGTAGTTGTGGCAGAGTTTGCTTAATTAACTCCATAACTCAAGACAACGAGAACATCAGGCCTGTTGGAGTCTGTCGCTAACATATATGTATGCACATGTAGAGGACGTTTAACAGTATTGCAGGTTTGAGCTGCTATGACGGTGGGTCAGGTCTCTTTGCAACTCTTTTCATTGTACGGTCACATCCATAAAGATCCAGGTATCCTGGCTCTGTTTGTTCTCAGTCCGGATCCACCTACAATTCAAACAGGTGTCTAGTCATGGTTGTTTTATCTGGTTGGAGAAAACAAGAAGTATTGATGGAACTGACCTGATACAGCTGTTTCTCTGTGTACAGTAGTTGCATGGAGTCATATCAGCCACATTTCTGATAGACGTGGATGCTGTATGTGAGCCTATTATATTATATATGTAACCAAAGTTCTTTAAACATTTTCTAACCACGTTAACGCTGTTGTTGTGAACAGTAGTAGAGTCATATCTCTTGTCTCTCACTGTAACGTGCTCTCGAACTGATTGCTGCTGTGTACAGTAGAAGCATTTAAACCTCTAAGTGTCACACTTATGATGGACGTGCTGAGCTGAATGATATCAGTGTAGCTGTAGAGAAAAGTGTCATCTTCTGAGTCACAAAAAAAAAGACAAATCAGCCCAGCTGTCATTCTGAACAGATGAAGCTTAAGTACTCAATGTCTCCTCCAGCAGCACACAACATTTCAATTGATGCAGGATGATTGTTTTTCAATTGTGTGATGTTATGTTTAATCCGGTTGTCCTTTAATGTCATTTTATTGAAAACTGCCCTGAACAAGCTGCCGACTGAGGCTTTGGACACATTTCCTCATTGATTAGTAGCATTTAAGACGTCACGTAATTGCCCATAATGACCCACTGCAATAACTAAATTACAGCTATGATGAGGCCTCGCTTCAGTTGCTTTGTACAGAGGTACTATGCAGACCAATTGTGGGATTTTCAGCAAGTTCAAACCCAGTCAAATAATTACAGTGAGATATGCAGAGCCTTCATTGAGCTTCATTGAGTTCCCTGTTCGTCCCAAGTTACATTAAACCTGCACACTGCTGCTATGAACATTTTCATATCTATGTTGTTTATGAATGATGATTGAGAATAATGCTGCATTATTATGTTTAAAGTTGCATAGCTGCATGTTAGTGATGACTCCACAGAGACTAAATACCTGGGACTCCCACCCAGTCAGAACTATAGAAGCCTTTTCAGATAAGAAATGTGTTCAAGAACCTCAAGAAGTCTAGTTTCCTCTTAGTGTCATCTTGGGACTGCTTTACGTATTCTGATACAGATTCTGATTGTAAAGAAATTATAATTACATTCTGAAATAAATAAACTCAATCCAACAGTCAAAGAAACCCAGCATTTATAATTTAAGCATTCTGTTGTAGTAAGAACAAGAGTTATTAGAATAAACCGTTATGTGGTATTAAAATGAGACAGGAAGTCATGTGGACTGAAGTAAAATGTCACCTGCCCCAGGCTTCTTGGGCTCATTAAGGTCTGAGGAGAAAATCTGTTTCACCTTTTAAAGATTAGAAAAAGTTAAAGTTATCTGTGAGAGTCACCTGTTCCTCTCTTGTCCCCCTCCAGGATCTTAGAGCTGCAGGAGAAAGGTGACCTGGACATCATGAAGCAGAAGTGGTGGCCTCGCACCGGCCGCTGTGACCTCAACAGCCACGCCAGTGCTCACCCCGACGGCCGCTCCCTCAAGCTGCACAGCTTCGCCGGGATCTTCTGCATCCTGGCCGCCGGCCTGCTGCTGGCCTGCCTGGTGGCCGGGCTGGAGGCTTGGTGGAACAGCAACCGCTGCCGCCAGGAGCAGCCCAAAGAGGTGACCGAGCACAGGGCCCGGCGGACGGGCCAGCGGGGGGAAGACACTGCCACACTCTACTTTAAGGATCCAGCTGCAGATGCGAGCCCCGACTTAGTGGAGCTCCAGTACACCCAGCTATAGAGGAAAGAGGTTTAGGACACTAGTGTTAGTGTTGGAGAGCTGGGGGACAGAGGGTTTGAGACAGGACAGAGTAGGTAGATGTGCTCTGTGCCACATCAGCCCAGGCCACTAATTGAAATCAAATTTGGTCCCTTATTATTCCCCCCACACCATTGTTTTCTTTTATCTGTCCATTGCTCCCCACCCACCAAGTCCTAAACCTACAGACACCAGAGCTCATCTGTTTCTGTAGCACACACCACTCTCCTCCTGACCATCACTAATACGCTCACACAGCAACAGCTTCTCCACTCGTTCTTCGTAGCTTTGATGCAAACACTCGAGGCAACGAAGAACCTGAACAGACGGTCATTCCAAACAGTGCTGATTGAGCCCAGCAAATTGTGGCTGTTGGCATGTCCTGCATGTTTCCCAGTAAAACCCCCCCCCCCAAACCAGCTGATGTCACCCGGAGACTTTAATGATTAATTCTGACAGTCCCGGCTCCAGAACTATTCAAGTGCTTGGTATTGAATTATTGTAATAAACTCATTTTCTACAGTGAAGCTTCGGTAATTTCTAGCACCCGAGGGCCCTGACAGGAGATTATAATTAGCAGGAGAGAGAGAGAAGCAGTCAAACAGTCACACTTTCTTAACACTTTTGGACATTTTCCATTTCAGCGAGAAATCCTTATGAGACGTCAAGAGACAAAAACATAATTTATCATATCCGAGAGAACCTTCAAACGCAGCTCACCCTGGGTTCTGACATTATCACAGTTGCTAATAGATACTTGAGCCATACTGAGTGCCTGCTGAATCAGAACTATACAGAAGTCAATTACCAGATCGCTGCGTTATTAGAGAAACACAAGCCGGAGCTAATAGTTACACCTTCACAGGGATTACAGAGGAAAAGTAATTCATTAAACATTCAGTCAGTCTAATCAATATTAATGAACAGTGACAGTCACAACAATGACTCTAAAGAAAACATCTCATAGTGTGTTTAGCATCAATAAAGATCAATTAACAGCACTGAAACTAAACTCGTCATCATATTATGTCAGTATTACACTGATTTGACATTTTATAGATGTTCTTAAACTGATTTAAAGTCAATGTATTGTTGTGTCCCACTGTCAGATGATTACTGACTATAACAATTAGACATTTTATTAAATTATAAACAGTTTTGACCCCATACTGCTTTATTTCCTCTGAGGCAGTAAAACAGGACATAAGACCCTCAGAAAGATTCAGGAAACTGGGAACTATTCATATTATACAATCATAAGTATCATAAGTACAAAATGAGTTTGGATAAAATCTGTTTACATGTAAATATTATATTTGTACTTGTATACAGTCAGTACTTTTAAGACTAAAGATTTGTATTTTTAGGTGGCTATTTTCATTAGATAATCCTGGAAACAAAAATGAACTAAAACCAACCTGGACTTCAGAGTTAAATCAAACATTAGCAAAACAGATCAGGAAACATCAGCATCTGAAGAGTGGAGACAATTTCTGCATTCATCTGATTTAATGAAGTGACTGTTTATCCTCAAATATAGTACAACTACATTTATCAGATTGGTACCAATTTATATTCATGCTAACTGATAAGAAGTGAAATTATAGAATCTGACAAATGCCCAAAAATTAAAAATAAATTAATTTTGTTATTTGGATCAGTCGGGGTCATTGTTCTGCAAAAACCTGAGGACAGCTGAATGTTGTCCTGTTGTCAGGCTGGTTATAAGATTAACATTAATTAGCTTATCTAATCTGTATTTAGCTGTATAACCTGTGAGAGGTGTAATCATTTATTTATCACACAAAAGGCTGATTTACATTTGCAGACAGTAGATGGATGAAGAAAAACCATCACGAAACTGCTGCACACAAAAGAAGAGGAGGGAAAATGCAGAAGCCTCGTCTCGTTTCCTACACTGTTGTTTGCAAAATAAAAGGTTCAGAAAGCAGCAGTATAAAGTCTGAAACTGAGACACAACACAGCTTTTTTTTCTACAAGTAGTAAACATGACCTCAGAGCTTCATTTCTAGTTCTACCTCCAGACAACAACATAATTCACCTGCAGCAGCAAACACAACAGAACCACAGGATTTACCTCAACAGAACCACACTGTGTCATGAGGAGGCAGGTTTCAGTCAGGAGATGGATCCATAAACTAAAGTGTGAGCAGACAGTAAATACGTTTAGCAATAAGATTTGTCTCCAGCATCCCAGTCCATGATCCCTGGTACTATCACTGTGTCACGTCTTATTGCAAATTATATGTCAATGTGGACACCAGTGTTATCTATCTCCTCTCCTTCTCTCCATCTATCCTTTTTATTTACACTTGACTGTCTATGATCTCGTGCAGGTTACTAAGGATTACAGACTGGCAAGGGTTTCTGGTCCATTGACATATAATGACATTACAACTGCTTCATCGGAGGGGAGGAGGGACATTTGGACAGACAGAGAGAGAGGCTGGGATGAAGCAGAAGCTATTGATACAGGTCAGAATAGAAACTCCTATACAACTATCAAAAATAAAGACAAAAAAGTAAAAAAAAAACAAAATACGTACCTCTGCCATCGCCGAGGTCCTTTTGTTTGTAGAGGTTTGATTCTGGGTCATTAAACCTATAAAAGAGCAGAAACATGCCTCATACCTGTTTTCCTGTGGAAGTTCTGGAAATTAACGTCTGATTTCTTCTCCATAAATATTTAGCTAATTATGAATAAAACTCATCAAATGTGCCCCAGAAATCACTACGACCAATGTCATAAATGCATTTTTCAGGATTACATAGCAGTGATAAGATACTGAAACTGTTTTAACAAATGTTTCTACTTACTGAAGTAAGTTGTAAACATTTCTGGTTGGTTCATTAACTTTTCCACTGATAAGTTAATTTTCCTGAGGAAAGTATTTCCAGAACCACACGTTTCAGCTCTTTATGACTTAAAAAGTCCCAAATTAATTTGACTGATAATCTCAAAAACAGTTGATTAAGTTGTAGTTGATGCCCGGCCTCGGCTGCTCCATCAGGCACCGAATGTGGGCTTCTGAGGGCCATCTCATCTCTAACGCTGCACACCCTGTCATTACAAACCGTCCTGGTTCTAACAGTGCCTTTCTGTTTCTCCTCACTTTGTTTCAGTTGGTCATCTTTAACTGTGTCAACACATGTCACAAGGGCTGATCTCTGACCTCACTGTTACGTGTCAAACAGAGTGAAACTAAAGCCGATAAGCTTAGTGCCTTAAAATGGTTCATTGTATATACAGTGCTCAAAAAATTAAAGGAACACTTTGAAAACACATATAGATATAAATCTATAAAAAATCATGCTGGATATCCATGCTGATATGGAATGGGTAATGTGTTAGGGTGCCGTCGTCTATCCTGTGCAGGTCGGTGCGACCTCCATGAATATGCCTCCCCAGACCAACACTGACCCACCACCAAACCGATCATGCTGAACAATGTTGCCAACAGCATAATGTTCACAGTGGCTTCTCCAGACCCTTTCACGTCTGTCACATGAGCTCAGAGTGAACCTGCTCTCATCTGCGAAAAGCACAGGGCGCCAGTGCTGGACCTGCCAATTCTGTAGGGTCCAGGTATCGCCTCATGCTACCAGTAGTGACACTGACCCTAGTCAAATGTAAAACTACTGAAAAGCAGTCAAAAAGAGATGAGGAGGGAAAAATGTCTGTGGCCTCCACCTTCAAAACCATCCCTGTTTTTGGGGTCATCTTATTGTTGCCCCTTTAGTGCACCTGTTGTTAATTTCACACCAATTTAACACCAAAACAGCTGACACCAATTAACAACCCTCTCTGCTACTTAACTGACCACATCAACATCCCAGAAGTTTAACTGACTTCATACTATACCCTGATTAAAAAGTGTTCCTTAAATTTTTTTGAGCAGTGTATATATAAAGATGACCCTGTCAGCTGTTCCATCGCTGGAATATTTCAAAAGCTACCTGATGGTTTCTCATAAGATCTGTGTTCTTCTTCTGTGTTCATGTTCCTCTCAGGATGAACTGAAATAACTTAGGTGATGCTCGGAATTTTTAATACTTTGACCTCAACCTCAGCTGTACTTCACACATTTAGTGTTAATTAGCAAATGTTAGCATGCTAAACTATGGTAAACATTATGGCTGCTAACATCTAGCATCTTAGCTAAATGCTTTAGATGCCCAACTAGAGCCTCGCAGAGCTGCTAGCATGACTGCTGACATGTTCCTTCATCGTGACTGGAAGGACAACAGGCTCACTAAGTAGCATTATGTGTACAGATAATGACTGAAATCAGATTTTTACTTAATAAGTATTAATACTTCAGTCATTAAAACTCAGATAATTTCTGCCTCTGAGAAACGTCCACTCAGCAAAGTGAAAGTCAGCATCATCGGTGGCTGCAGGGAGGGTGGACGTCAGCTTCAGAGCAGCATTATCAGGCGTCAGGGACACACTGCCACTCATCTTACACTGAGAGTTGTCTATATCAAACGCAGCCTGTTAGAAAATTCTACGCCAGAGGGTTTAAATGTTTCAAAGGGCCACTTGAATCCAAAATGAACCAGAAACTGTTCTTATCACACTTGAGCACAACCCACTCAACAGTTGCAGTATTTGCAAAGTAGCAGGAGTGAGAGTGATTTAAACCCCCCCCCACTGGGAGCACTCATTAAAAGAGCTGTTTGTTTTCCAAATTAATGGAGGCTTTCAGTCGGCTGTTGTTTTCTTCCTCTCCACTTACATCACCAGTCTGTCTTTAACGAGCGGCTGAGGTTTAATCCCAGGCATTTATTTATTTAGGCTAGCTGCCAGTTTGACACTGCTGAAAACATATTTTAATGAGGTGCCAGTCGGCTGAAACAATAACCTGTACTGAGATGCTTTAATTAGCTTTGAGAGGAGCTCTTTGAGCATGGAGAGGGATCACTGAAAACCTGCTCAGGCCTGCTGGATACACACACTGTATGTTTATGTGTTTCTTTAAGATCTGAACAAAGCCTGAAGACAGATGCTTAGTGGGAGCTCTATCTGACCGCAGCGCATCAAGATGCACTGAGACTTGAAGAGTGATTTCACGAGCTGCTTTCTGTGTTCGCTGTTATGCAGTATTAGACATGTTTCACAGCAAGTGCTCTCTCCACAACTCTACCTCAACACAGAGACTTAGAGGCATCATCTTAGCAAAAAGGTTGTTCATCCGCCTTCCAGGCTGTAGTTACTGTCTGACGACACAGAGGTCATGTACGTTACATTTTATAATTCTAACATTGTACATGTGGGATTTTTAACAGCTAATAACAACTGTTTCCTCAGACACTGTGCCTTAAATTAAAGCTGATATTAATGAGATCCAATTACAAACACAAACACTGAACTGTGGTCATTACAGTAAGTTAATTTAAATCCAGCATGAGACAGGAAAATTCTTCCAGTAACCATGACAACTATGATAAAAATAGTCCTCATGAATTAAAAAGTTAGTTTGGTATATAGAAAACTTTATGATGAAAACAAACCGTTGGTGGGTTGGGGCTCTGCTGCGGCTATCGCATGAGTTAGTATGTGTGGTATTAATGTACCACATGGTTAATGTGTCATTGTTCTGAATATCACTTGTCACTGTGATGAGTTACTGTGACTAATATCATTGTACCTCTGAGTTACAGTGGATCCAATACTGGAGCCAAGTTCAGGAACCCTGACTGATGTTTTGTTGTAAAGTGACTGGATGTTGAAATTCACTCTTTCTTACTGTAGCTGCACTGGTTCACACAGACGTGTAAAGAATTTGGATTTGGACACGGAAGCTCACTTGATACGCGAGTCACACCCTCCCGATTCTCTCCTTCCTCCTCGTCCTTTACCTCTCCGTGACCCAGTGTACAGAAATGTACCCGGGGTTCAACAGGAAAACACTTGAGTGTTTATTAATGCCTGACGAGTTTGCATGGCTGCAGCATCAGCCGGTGTTTTGATTAAACTATTCTGATAGTGAACAAATCCTCCTGCACATTGTGCATCGTTCAGAGAGCAAAGAAAACACAACTGTATGCATTTTCAGCTTCAGTTAAGTTAATAACTCTAGAAAGAGATCTGGGTGTGATTCTCTATGATTTTGATTAGTGATTGATTAAGACGTCTGTAAAGAATCAGCAGAAGTCTCTCAGCCCACCACATTTCAGGACAATCCTGAAACAGCCTCCAATAGCTTTACAACAAACCACCTTCAGTCAGTTTGGCTCCAGGATTGTTTTCCTCCAGACATCAAACCTTTAATACTCAATGGCCAAGTTTGATTTCAAGGTGCACGTACAAATTGGCTTCTGTGGCCTCAGTACAAACCAAACAACGTGAGCTGAGAACCGTCCGTCCATTGACAACTAAAGGCCACATCCAAAAACTATCACAGCTCGCGAATGCATTGAGCACTAGCAGACTTGAAACAGTCTGAGAAACCGGCCCATCGCCAATCTCAGCCTCTGTGTCCCTCCTCCCTCCTCCCTTCCCTCCCCCTGTCTCTCCTCTGTCCTCCTCCACCCCCCACTCCTCCTCTTATAGGACAAGGAGGTGAATCTGGAACAGGTGCATCGTCGTATGAACAGTCTTTTGGACGAGGACTTGGCCCACAAGCAGATCCCCGGCCCCTCTATCGAGATCTCTGCGCTGGACATCGGCAGCATGCAGCCCAGCCAGGCCTCTCTGGTGCCGGGGCCGGAGTCCGTGCGGGACTACCCGCCCTCGGGCCTCGCTGTGACCACCTTCCTCCCCGGGGAGAGGGCGCCTCCTCCTCTTCCCCACCCTCACCATGGGGGGACCCTAGGCAGGACGCTACCCCCGTCCCAGGGCCTTGGCAGCACCACGTTGCCCCCACACCACCCACTCAGCAGCACCAGCCTCAGCGGCACCATGCAGTGCAAACACAGGGCCCCCAACGGGGGGCTCTTCCGGCAGAGCCCTGGCAAGACACCCATGCCAATGTCCTACCAGGCAGTCTCCGCAGGACCCATACCCGAAGCCATTGAGGCCACCCACAGTACATCCATATAGAGCTAGGAGGGGGGACAAGATTGGGACAGGATAGGGTCAAACTGCTTCAGTGATGAGTGGCTCTGGACTTTGGTCTGGTTCTGGATGGAAGGTGGGTTGGGAAATCTCTAGAGGAAAATTATTATAGAAAGGAAAAAAAAAACCTAATGTACAAAGTAAAAAGATTTTGTATCTCATGACCTGTTCCGAAAAACAGATGTTACAAAACAAACGGGGGGAGGCGGGGATGTCGTTTTTCTCTTGTACATATGTGTAAATACCAAGAGAACGAAGTGAGGTTAAAGTGTATTTTGAATATTCTCAATTTTTGAAGTTGAGTTATAAAAAACAAACAAAACGAGATAAAAAAAACCTATATATATATACATTGATGAAAAAGTTATGACTGTTTGAATGGCTTTGTAAATTTTGTTCAATATGAAACAATGACGCGGAATTCATTGTGATTGTTTTCTAAGTGCCGAAATTAAACGATGTCTCTCCACAACTCATCGATGTAAACCCATGATGCACCGCTGTAGGGACATTTTAGTGTTGGACACCTACTGTTATGCACCTCTGTACCAACCCGATATATATCTTCAGCATCGGACAGAAATAATCACTTTTTTTCCATTTGTATTAAATATATAATATACATTGTTTTTTCCAATCAAAAGTCTACATTCATTTTCTTATGTTGGCTGTAAATGGTGTATCATTCGACAGTGATGGGGGAGTGAGGGGTGGGAACAGGGAGGGGTTACACACAGGTGGGTGGGGGGTTTGTTTTTATCGTAACTTTTTATTTGGCATCAGTACTGTCCAGGTAGTGTTTGTAAAGGGAAGAAAGACGGAACTGGAGGACTGAGAACACGTTAGTCTGCGTTCACACCGACTCTTCAAATCATTGGGACTTTATGGCGATGGTTTGGTTTTTAGCTTGTATCTGCTGACTGTTAAACGCACATAACTTTAGACCAACAGGACTTAGAACTTGTCTTTCTGACCACCGCGTTAGTCCAGGCTAAAATATCTCAACAACTAATGGATGGACGTGAAAGAACATTTTGAAACTGTTACCATTAGTAGGACTGACAGTAGTTAAATGAAAACTTGAAAATACCACAATGAGATCCACCAATGAGAAACCATCTTAAGACTGGCTGTAGATATATACGACTTTACTGTTATACAAACTGCCTTGTGTGATAGATGAAGAAAAGCGATGGCTGAACACGACCAATTTATTGGATTTCCAAACTTTCTTCCTGACTCTGAAGGGGCTCTGGGATTTAAACTGCCACACAACACCATCCAGCGTTCTTCATGTTATCTAAGGTTCTGGGCAAAGGAAGTCGTCAACAGTCAAACTTTTTTGTCGTAAAATATGGTTTTTGGTTGACATCGAGCTACTTGTCTGTTCAAAAGAAACGTCCACAACAAAACATACTGTACTTGCTGCATATTTTGAGCGAAAGCAAATCTCAATCTGAATTTAACCACAACCACTCAGGTTTTAGGATCATCTGCCATTATTATGTTCCAGTGACCAGACACCACATCCTCCTGTACGGAACCATCTCTGAGCAGAATTCTGACAGTACTTGGTGTGAACACAGCCTAACAGTCTCATGTTTTTCTGTTACATTAAACCTGAAAAAAGTCTAGTAGAAAGAACTATCAGCTATATAGATATGTCTTTAATTTTTGATACTAGAGAATTTAATGTCAAACACTTGTATACAGGCTTTTATCCTGCAAAGCAGTGCAGTTATTTTAATCCAAAACAGTGTGAGACTGACAGAAAGGCCTCATATTCCCACAAGTCATTCCTAATGAGATCATTATCACCCGCGGGGATGACAGAGGGCGTCATTATCCAAAGTGCAATCAGAGGCTGGTGACGGTGGAGATTCAGCAGGTGTCATACCTCAACTGCTTGTAACATAAAGGAAATCTGATTATGTTTGCTAAACTGAGTGATGAACCTTTATGGAGAACTAGTTTTAACAGGGAATTTAAAACCACACACTTCACCCTTCCTTTTTGTTTTCATAAGTGCAATTAATGTGCATTTATGAACCTAATGAGTTTTGACTTCATTTTCATTTGCCAGATATCGGCAGCTCAAGCTGAGCACACAGAGTTTTCAGAACATGAACAGCGGCTGTAAGAGCCCGACTCTGGAGTCAGACAGAAGCAGAAAAGTGGTCTTATAAAACCCTCAGAATGAAGGACTTCATTTGTAAAGTCACAGTTCAGTAAACAAAACAAACCATTTGTAGCTGTATCGACAATTCTGTGAAGTCTAGACTGAGCTCATCCTTTGTTTTTTACATCTAATGCCAACATTTCTTAAATTGTCACTGTCTAAGATACATGTACACGGCAAATATAGCATCATTAAAATCAGAAGGATGGTGCATATGTTAAATGAACTATAGTTAAGAAAGAGGTTTAGAGGACTGAAATCTAAATCTGGTTTCCAGCGCAGGAACTTTTCCCAGGGACCACAAACCTTTTGAGGTTCCACCGCCTGGATTTGTACTGCAGGATCCAGGGCCTAAATTTAGTTCTAGGGCTGTACTTATACTCCACATAAATTTGGTCAAATACCATGCAGCTTCATTAGAAAGTTAGAGTTTGGCCAAACGTTGATCTCAGCACTGCATGTGTCTAGTCTGCACTGCATCAACCTTTGTGATTCAGTCATATAGCATCTACCAAATCCAGACTTCGCTGCACTAGCTACAGCACAGCACACTTCACAGTTCACACACGGCGAGTTCAGGCTGTTCCACCTGAAACATGATCTTGAGAAGAATGTGGTCATCAGCCCAGCCATCAGCTTTGGGCAGAACTTAAACATACTGTATCTGTGAGGTTGTGAAGTTACCACTGCTACGTAACACTGACATGTGGAGTGCTGAGATCATGAATGAATGTTTGGGTTATGCAACTTGGTTAAGGTTAGGTTAGATAACAGATAATATATAAGACGCTGGCTTCCTACGTGACTCAGACCTGCTGTACAGCCACAGATTAACACATGTTCCCACATAAAGAACAAACTATTTCCTGCCTTTACACTAAACACTGGCTGTGGATGTACAGTAAATCCTCAGGTGCTGAATAGTTAAAGATACTGAAGACACGTAGAAACAAATTCACTCAGTTCCCTAAAGACAGATCGATGCAGCTGGCTGATTATCGGGCAAACTTTGCTTTTCTGGATTTAAATCTGAGTGGTAAAACTACTTACAAAAGGTTTATGTGTAACTGTGGACCCAAATGTTTTCTCAACTTTCCCAAACAGAAATGACTCATGATTGAATTCCTGCAGTTCAGAGAAACATGAATATATTACGTCTCTGCTAAAGAGGGTTACTACGATGTTCGTCTCCTGTGTGAATACTGATTCTCCAATTACATGAAATAACATCTACCATGTGTTTCATCCTGTTTGGACTTGAACAGCAGAAGAAAAGCAGACGTCAGACTTCACTTCTGTGTGTTGAAGTTGTTGTTTTTTTTGCGCGTCTTCTGGATCATCGAGTGACGCAGCTCTCATCTGAACAAACGCTACATGGATGTTTTCTAACTGTGTCAGTAGTTGCTCTTGTGAACCGACTTGCTTTTCACACTGTGCTCCACACGGACTGAGAGATGGGACCCTGAGGATAATTGATATGATTGATCTGAGTGCCGGGGCAGCTCCACGTGTCACCTCTTTGTTTAAACTCCAGCGCCCTGTCAGAAGACAAGAACATGGCAACTGTCAGTATATAGTCTGTCATCGTAAAACTAAGGGAGACCCTTATTTTATTTATGAATATGCTGCTTGGAGTTTCTTAATCTTTAATAAAGAAATATGGTTTACACATTTGTTTCTGATGATATGTCAATGACAGGAAAGAATTAATGGTTTTATGTTTTTTTAATTTAGAACTTTTGGGGCTAATCTCTTTTCTGCAGATTGGCTTTCTGGTTCTTACTTCTTGTTTGGCCTCTGTATTTCAGCTCACTGAGTCTTGTTTTAATGGACTGTGATACCTTCATCCTGCTCTGTGGAGGTTGCTGTTTGTTTTTTTCTTAAGCCCTCACTGTGCTTCTGTCATCACCTGTTGCTGTTTTCCTGTGCTGACCCGTTCTGTAAGTGTTGCTCAGTGCACCAGTGCTTTCTTTCTTTTTCAGGTCATTCCACATTGTTGTCTTGGCCATGCCCAGTATTCGTGCAGTGCTTCTGATTGTCTGTCCGTCTTTTCTCAGATTCTAAACAGCAGCTTTTCTCCCATACATGGCTCACTAGTTTTCATGTTGACTTATCCTTTTTAACAGCAATCAATACCACAGGAAAGACAGTCAATAACCTGATTATTTCATTAATCAAATAAAACAAAATTAATCCGTTATTTAAGCGATCAATTAATCACTTTGGTCGTTTCCGGTCGAAAATGTTATACTTTTAATTTTCTAATGGTACAAAAAAATTAATTAATGATGTGGAACAGTGCAACAGGAAAGAACATATGATTATGAAAATTAATTAAATTAAGATTTGTCAATCATGAAAATAATGTTTCTTGCAGTACATGAAATTCATACAAACACGCCGTCAAGCACACACGCGTTTAAAAAAAAAAAACATGTTACCGATGTCTTTGACCAAACCAAACCGAGCTCCAGTTGAACATAAGGTGTTTTAAATACGCATTTCTAAACTGAATTTGGGGGCTATGGCTCAGTAAGTAAAGCAGGTGGTCTACACAGTTGTTTTTTTTAGGTGAAGCTTCAGGTGTAGCCACACCACAACATTTAAAAATGTAAAAATGAAGGATTTATGCCGGGAAGCCAACGAAGTGAGGCACTGATTAATGGATGTGATGTGACCTTCAGGTTTCCGTACAGACGCTACACTCGACCACATGGTTTATTCAAATTTAAGGACAAACACACTGTCTGTCCATAAAATATAAAATCCAGCAGATGCTCTGATCAATTATTGATTCTCCTTCATGAAGATGAGATGTATCAACAATCTGCACATGACTTGAGAGTTTCTAGTTTTTTGCCTTCAGCCTGAGGGGAAAATTAATTGAAGTTATTTTACCTTGAAAAACTTTCATATTGATTTGGAAAAATCAATGTGAAACCAAATAGTTATCTGGTGGCTGAGAGTGCAATCACACAAGTTACTGTTCGGCAAAGGAGTCTCTGATGACAGCAGGAGGTTGTTTGATAAGTCTCATTTGGCACAGGCAGAAAAGACTTTATTTTATAGCAAGTCCTAAAGTCTAAATTTAACTTTAATGTCTTTAAGTCTAAATATTACAATTAAAGTTACTTACTTACAATGTAATAACTATTAATAGCAAATTACAGACTATTCATGTTTAACATTCTATGATCAAATTAGAGCTAAATATAAACAAATTTACTTACATCGGTTACATTGTGGTGATGGACTTGTTCAGTCTAAACCTTCCACTGTTTCTCTCTGATGATCATTGTCTTCCTGCGCGATGAAGATCCTCCCAACTAGTTTTGATGCATTTCTCCGTAAATTAGCAGACAAAAGATTTCTGTCCAACTCTGACTTCATCCTGCTACTACCGCTACCCAGCGTAACAATCATGCTGTGACACAACCTATGTTTGATTATTCTGCATAGGAAGATCATTTTTAGGAGACTGGTTGGATTTAAGGTCTCCTGCTGTAGTGGTCGGAGATCCTGAGGAATGTGCTTCACTTTTTCCACAAAGACCGGTGAAAAAAATGCTAAAGACTTGCAGATTTTACTGAATGTATGAGTGAGTCTTCCAGCACCTACTAGACAACTAAAGGCCATACTGTACTTCACCATGGTAACTGTGTGCAAATAAATATTAGGTGATGAGTTTAATATTTTATAGATCTGTTATTCTGTGCTGTGGAACCACATCATTACCTCCATACATACCGAGTCAGTGTCCTGCATGGGGGAACATAAATACTTTCCATAGTTTCTCACCTTTCGTCCCTGTCGCTCCTGCATCCTGACATCAGTGCATCTAACACAAAACATCCTCTGCTCTGTCAATTAGGGGGAAGATTTAGTGTGACGCACCGAGAGGAGGATTTAAAATGACACACCGGGATGTGCAGGGTGTTGTTATCCTGCTGTCTGGCTTTAAACTCATCCACACTATGTTTCACTGGTCTGACTGTTGGCTGGACAGCTGACTTATGTAAACGGGTACATGGCTGCCTGTTTTACCAGAGACTGGCAAACCGATGGAAACAATATGTGATTGGTTAACTGGCGACATCCTCAGTGAGCGCAGTGGTTGGACAAATAACTGGCTGCCAGAGCCGAACGACTTCTTTGGATAAATGTGACGTACAGGTAGACGACTGGCAGCAGATCAGATTATCTCACATATAAATCAAAGATGCGTAGGAAGGAAAACAAGCAGTGCAAGCTTCCTCTCTCTTAAAGGCATTTTTTCACTTTTTGTATGTTGATCACACTCAAATCTTTCGTTACCCTGTGGAAAAACCCTGATAAATAATACATGGGAAACCTGCTTTCCTTGTACTACTTAAATTTCTGAGCATTTAGAGCTGTTAGTGTGTTTATATGACACATTCCTCCTTCTCCTCCCTGCTGCTGAGTTGTGCCTTCTGGATAAAACACCTCATTACTCACTTTACCTCCAGCAGCTGGAAGAAATAAAAACCAATTTGAATATGAGAGTCCAGTAGTGCTGGGCAGTTATGAGCCATTATATGGTTACAGGCTGAGCTACTGTCACAAAGGGAGACGGGTCAGAGCCGTAAATCAAAACGCTGGACGGGGTGAAGCCGTGGGGTTATGTTAAAGTAGCAGAGCTGTGCAAAATTACCACTTTCACTGTGGGTTAGCGTGTGATGCCTAAGTCCCTAGTACTGCAGTACATCTACAACTAACATAATCTATTCATAGCTTATCATAGTAAAAGATACAGTAAATAGCTGCACCTCCCTGAGCCACTTGGTGCGATGATTGATGGTGTTGTTAGAAGAACACACAGTTTTGGGCTTAAATGATGATTGCTGGCTCAAACAGTTGGACACCGCAGCATCAGTCACACAGGACGGGGATTTCCAACAGGGAAGAAGAGATTTTATGTTCCCACCGCCTACATCGCCTCCTCACCACTCTCCCTGTCTCTACAATTGAGTGTCTCTTTCCTGTCCTCCGAAGAAGGACGCCCCCTTTGAATGAAAAGAAGAAAAAACTGGTGTGTCATGTTTGTCCTGAAGGGGGCAGTAGACCAACGTTCATGTAGAATAAAATCAAGAGGGATCGTCGTCTGATGAGCAGGAGAGGGATCCTTTAATTGGAGTTTCTGAACTTGTAACTAAAAGTGAAGGTGGTATAACACTGTACTAAGCTATATGTAGTGGATGGACAGATCAGACAATGATCATGAGTAAATCTGGAGTTACGTAAGGTACGAGCATGTGTGTCAGGGCAGAAAGATCACTTTTAATCACTTACATCTGAAGGTCACATGGAAATGTCTCAACACAACGAGTGACTTATAACATCTCCTCAATGAGCCTAAGGGCTTAACACGTGCTTAGTGCATGCTAGCTCATTCTCATATGTGACGTATGACATACATGCTACAAATGTTACACGACCTCCATGTTAAAGTGCCTCAAAGTGACAAAGTCATATTCCTATCTCACAAACTCTCTGGTTGGACGTTCTCCACAGCACAGCAGCAAGTGAATCTGGGCAACCAAAGCCCAGATATGAAACACTGGAGCCCAGTCTGAGCCGTATACCACCTGGATATTCTCCCAAATCCCATTCTTCAAACAGATTACACCTTCCAATCCAAGCAAACCACCTCCAACCGAACAAATCCTCAGAGGAGACATTCACCGCACACTGATGTAACTGTGCCTCATACTATTACACCACTATCTGGGCTTCAGGAACAAAGAGGAACCTTGAAAAATGCAGAGATAAACATATTTAGCTCAGGTTTTGCTGAATCCAGTGATTTTGTCAAACTGAGACATCTGCACAGATATTTATCTTTCAGCTCTGATGAAAGGCTAAAAAGATGAGTTGAAGAGTTTTGTTATTTTGTGAAGAAAAATTATTGCTGACAGGAAATTTAATTTGCACAGCAGGAATTTGTGTCTAAGCTCCACAGCTTGTTTAAGAAACGGTCAGAAACATCTTCTCCACACAGGAAACAATCTGCATCCTCTTGTGACTTCAGAAAGTTGAAATCATTAGTTTTGTATTGTTGGTATTTATTGGAAAAAAAAGAAAAACTGGCCTGGACAGTTTGAGCTGGTTTGTCTACATCGATTCATACACACACATCCATACACCACTGAAAAATAACTCAAGGTTTAAGGGAAATACATGATGTAACTCAACACAGTGACCAAGCGTAAAACCTCATAAACTCACTGTTCAGCAGCACAATCGTCACATGAAGACATTCAATAATACTGTAAACATTCAGGCTCCACACATTAAGAAGCCATTCAGCTGCGATGGTTTTCAAACCCTGGATCTTCTCACTGTGAAGGGATGAAATTATTCCAGCGTTATCACTGTCAGTCCTGTGTGTAAGAGTGGGTGTATCCTTGAGGATATCAGGCGAGCAGCATCCAACACAAACGTCTGGTTAAATCAGGCCCTCCACACCTCCAGGAGCCTCATCAAACCTCTTTCTCACTCCCACAAAAGTGTGAGTCATATTCCACCGTCAGCCTTCATCTCCCACTGTAGGCAGGAAACATTCATCTCCTCACATCAACTCCAACACAGCGAATCAAATGTTCTTCTGCTACTCACCCAAACGTGCTTCCATCACTGTAAACGTCTGTCCTAAAACACTCACTGGTAATGAACGGTTTACTTTCATGTCTTTTGTCCTGGCCTCATATTTAGTAGAACATTTTTATCTTCATCCTATGTTAGACCGAAGTCTTCAGCTGCCCTGAAGCTCATTTAGAGTAATGGAGTAATTACAGAGAATAAGTAGATTGTACTGTATCTACTGAATGTTGGTCATTGTTGAGAAACATATCAATGGAAGAATAGGGAGAAAATATTTAAAACCACATATTAGCACCGACATGTAAGCTGTGCAACAATAATTAAGACAATAACAATAAGCCTTCGTGTTTCAGGGTTCTCCGCCCGTATGTCTGATTCCTGTGAAACAATACCTGAAGAACGCCGTCGCACAAATGTCCACTTCAACTAAAGGGCGAACTGATTTGATTTTGGTGGTTAAAGAACAAATGTCTCTGTGTCTCGATGCATGCTCAAGAATCTAGGAAAGGAAATCCTAGAAATTTGAAATATTTCTGCCACTTTCTCCCTTCTGTCCAGATGAACAGAATCTAATTTCTAAAATGTCACTGTGACTTTATGTATGTCCCATTCTTGTCAACGCGGTGTCTCAGAAACACCTGGAAGATACAGCTCTGGAAAAAAGAGACCACTGTATGAAAGCTATGATAGCAAATCAGGGTTATTCCACCAAATATTGATTTCTGAACACTTCTTAAGTTAAAACATTAGTAATGTGTTGTGTAAAAATGAAATGAACTTGTTTTGTTATGTTTTTTTTTGCATTATGTGAGGTCATCTGAAAACACTGGACCTTTTCTGGTATTTTGAACATTTTTCATTTTCTGCAAATAAATGCTCTAAATGACAATATTGGTATTTGGGAGTTATGTTGTCAGTATAGTTTATAAAATAAAAAATAATTTTACTTAATTTTACTCAAATATATACCTTTAAATAGCTAAATCAGAGAAACTAATAGCTCTTTTCCAGAGCTGTATTTCATTACATCTGGCATTGTGGGAGCAAACTTTGAACTTTCCTGCATTCCTTTTATTGTTCTTTGTATTAAGTTGAATAATAATTAAGTTTAATAATGAGCACATTATGTGTACATTAAGTGGATTTTCTCACTGTTATGAACTATGACGACATTTTAGTATTCTCTTCTGTGAGAACTGGTTGAAACCAACTTTGCTGCTGCAAATAGGGCGAGCTGAACCTAGATAAGACTGGGGAGTAGGAGTGTTCGATATTGACAAAATATTATATCACAATAATTTTTGGCATTTTCCCGATAACGATAATTTGACGATATTTTAATAACCCCAAAAAACTTATGTTCGATCTGTTCACTGTTATAGAATATTTACTGTTGCTAAATATTACTAAAGAAACAGCACATAAAAAATATATAAACAACACTTTTGGAAAAACAGGTCTTGTTGATTTTATTAAAAACTTGCAAAACGAGTTGTATGTATAGGCTTTGTCTGCCGAGCCTCGTGATCACAATTTCACTATGTATGAAATGAATGAGACTCACCAATATCGTCTCCTAATTCAAGCGTAATCTGAGTTGTTTCAGAACATTAATAAGTCACTAAAGTTTAGTCTGTAGCTTCCAGTTGTGTGTAGAATGATTTCCTGTGAGTTTGTAAAAAGATCCATATGAAACATCCCCACACTGAGAATTTCTGTGCGTATTTCTGCAGCTGTCGCAACATCGGTAACTTCATTAATTATTCATGATTAGTCAGGATTGATCAGAACAGTAAATTATATTTTATAGGGATGTCTGCATATTTACATTTGCTCAATAACTGCAGCAAATGTAAAGAAA
>JAUBNQ010000011.1:18190703-18209039 GCA_032353495.1 Ctenopoma kingsleyae
ATGATGTGCAGCAACACAGACCGTGAAATAATTATATATGCTTTTTTAAATGAAATTAATATTAGTTAATTATATATTTAATAAATTATGTGGGAATTAATTTCAGTATTTAATCATTTAATGACACATTTAAATATGTATTTATTGCTTGTTATATTTATTGTATTGTGGCACTCTCCATGCTCCACAGAGAGGGGGCTGACAGACCAAATGTAAAACCCAATAAAACATCAAGTGTGGATGTTTCCTGCTCGGTCAGGTGGAGTCAGCACTGTACATTTAGTTTTCTGCTCACAGTATTCTTTATTTCATCACTTTTGTATCACTATCTTTAACAATCCACAGTGTCACATGTTCACTGTGGTTCTCCTCTTTCTGTCACATCTCCTTACCTCTGCGCTAACCTGATAACCTCTCCGCTCCCTCACAATCTCACTTCCTTTTCCTTGTTTTACTTTGAGCAGCGAATCAACCCGACAGCATCGCCTCCTCTTCTCTCCTGCTCTTCACCTCGTCCAGCTCTAGCCGTCATCCTGTTCCTCCTCCTCTCTCTGTCCGATAGCAATGACCTTCTTGCAGTGAGTCATGTCCACAGTGACAGCTCCTCCATGTTTCTCCTCCTCTCTTGCCCCTGTTTATCCCATTTCACTGTCACTCCTCATCCCGCCTCGGTGGGCTAACCTGATACTGTCACCTCGTCGCCCTGCTCCATTTGTCTCTCATCGTTTCACTTACTCCGTCCTCCTCCTCGGTGGTAACAACCTTTGGCCGACAGTGTTTTCACCTCCACTCTTCACTGTTTAATTCTAACAGCTCTGTACCATTATGACAGACGTGTGGACATCATATCATTTCCATGTAAAATTCCTTCCAGACAACTCCTCAGATCTTATCGTCTATAGATAATAAGTCATGAGAACACCTACACATCAAAAATATGTAAAGTATTTAACTCAAAATCGTTCTAACAGTAGACTGGCTTGATCTGACACTATGTCACTTTGGACTCTTGTCGCAGAAACCTCTTGCAAGATCAAGCTCAGGTCAACATGGCACCAGCAGTGAAAGCATCAGTTTAGTCCGATGTAATGTGTGTGCTAACCACAAACAAAACTCTGCAGCTCTATAACCAGGCTATGTCTTGAATTAAATATACATATTCTTCTCTTGTGTCAAAGTTTGCACAATATTTCCATACGAAGAAGAATATTAATATGCTAAACTACTGAATTCAGCCAGCCAAAAAATAACAAACTGAACCTTGGTTGACAAGCTAAACAAAACACCTACTCAGAAACCAACACAAGAGCACTTATCACCAGGTTCAATGTTAATAAGTGTCTTATTTAGAAAGTTTTCTACCTTTGCCATCATCAAGATGTTTAGCTAGCAGCTTAACCACTGTCACCATGATTTACTTTGCACATTGACAGTGTTGATGTGCACTGATGTAGTTGATGCAGACACATTGAATGTTTGATGTTGCAGAAGTTTTCCTTCATTATCAAACTCATCCAGTGACAGTTGTCTGTACATCCATGCTCACAGCTAATCAAAAATCAAAACACAGTCACACAACAGTTGGATGATGGGTCGTTTTGGAGGGAAAAACATTTCTGGTAAAATTATATTAATATGTTCACTATCAATACATTTGTCATTTAAATAAATGAACACATTCACATTATCTTAACAGAAAATTTACGTTTTCCTGCAAACATACAGAGATGGTAACGTAAATGTTTGTGCTTCAGCAAAGCAGAGAAACACAACCCTCTCCTTTCTGACTTTCACTTTAACCTGCAGGCTAACAAGATAGTGTCACTGCCTCACCTGTCCTCACCCTCCCCCTGACTCACTTTTCCCCTTTTTCTCTGACCTCCTTGGAGCTGGCTAATAAGAGGTCACTCTGTTCTCTTTCCATCTCCCACCCTCCACTTCTACTCTCCTCCTCTCTTCTCGAGGTGTACTGTCAAACTGAAACAAAATCTGTGGATCAAATTGTTTTAATTTTTCACATATTTTTTCCATTTACAATTAGAGAAATAATCTAACAATATGTATTTACAACTTGAGATGATAAATATTTCATATTGATAAATCCTTCATTCGTCTTTCTAATAGATAGTTTCATGCTGAAAATGAACGAAGGACTTTTTAAAAGTTTAATGTAGCTAATGAGTGATTTGAGGTTTAAGAGATGTCTGTGTCACTGAGCTTTTCTAACAGTGTGTTGCTTTGTGGAGTTTAACCACACTGAGCTTCCACAGCTGCTGGAAACTACAGCTAAGAAAACAAGAGTCAGAGGTTGAAGCTGTGAAGAAGAAACTCTTGGTGGACGTCATGCCCTCCTGAGCATCCCCTCTTCACCTTTCTAAACTTCCTTTTCTCCTGAGATCCACCTGCTGCGACCTCTCACAGCTGTTAGTGTGTCCTCGCGACCTCTCGTCTCTCTGCTGCTCCTCAATCGACCGCTGTGGTGAGAATACACCTCTGAGACCACAAGAACAAAGTGTGGATCACTACTTTGTTCTTTAACCTCAGCTGAGTCTCGAACGCCACCAACTGCTCACTACTACTCTCTTTCTATATAAGCTATATTTGGATTACTACACATACTTCAAATTAACTACAGACATGCCAGCATGGGTTTAACTATCTGCAGCTGCTCATCTAGATAAGGCTGTACCATCCAGCAGCAGCACTGACAAACATGTCACATCTGTCTCAGCTTTTCATAGAAATAATGAATTATGTTAAAAACAAACTTAAAGGGGACAGAGATAAATAGTAAAATTATTCAAAATTGTTGATCACCATCAATTTATTAAATTCTAGATTAGATTTGATTCTGTTTATCTGGACAAAGTTTTTCAGTGGGAGAAATATTTCAAGACTCATCCAAGTCTCCTCCTCAAGGATAAGTCTTGAAATACTTGAAATGTCTCCAGGTCACTCGTCAGCATTCCAAACACTGCACTAAAATGTGGGTTCCCTTCCACGGAACAGTTCTCTGAAGATTACTCATAACAGGAAGTAGCCTGGCACTAAAATGCTGATTTTAACATCATTTATTCAAACCTTCCATGATTCTCACAGAGGTCTGAGTGAGTCTTAGACATCGCACACCACACACTAGAACTTTTAGCCTGTTTGAGCCAACTGGGGTTTGGATTCTGTTTTGTTTTCCGTTTCCCCCCCAGCTGAATAAAGCTCGGCGGAGATCTGGAGACGCCTCTGTAACCTTTTTAAACATTAATCTTTTATCTATTTTAAACAAACCTTTAACTCCTTCAGCTAGATCTGGATCACACTGGGAGCCTCACTGGTTTCCTGCTTGTGTTTCTCCCATAATGATTCTTTAAAGGAAAGAAAAACTATTTTGATTGTTTCTTATTCTGTCATTAATATTTAATGTGTACGCAGAGTTTCTAGTGTTCACCAAGTGAAATTTAAGACTTTTTAGGACCTTCTTTTATAAAAGTTGATACCTGTACAGCCAACATATAAAACTAAAATGAAAAACTAGTAGAAGTAATTTGGTGTAGAATTATTTATTATCTCACATTTCATCAGTTGTTCCCAGATGAATTTAACAATAATTCCAATGAATATAATTAATTAATCTAATGTAACCTGGGCTGAGATAAGTGGCATAAAATCGATGAATGGTTTCACTAATTAAAAATGATTAACCCATTTAAATTCAACCCACTACCCACTGATGCACACACAAACGGTTTATAATTAACTGCCCGAAGCAGAGATAAGACTATATTAAAGAGTATTTTATATTATCTAAGGTTTGTTTTTTTGAGGGAACTGAACACAAAGCTTTTAAGACCTGCAGAAACCCTGAATATACAGTAGTTCAGAGGAATCCCAGAAATACTAACATCAACATGATGCGATGGTTCTGGTGTTATGTTTGCTGTGAACTGTCAGAAAACACAAAACAGATCTCATCAGAACACTTCGCTCTCTGGTCTACTTGTTGTTCTTAGAGTTTCTAAATGAATGGGAGGCATAGTCTTTAGCTATCGCTCTCCTGAAGTTGAGCTTCGTCCTCCCTCTCTGGACCTTTCCACAGGTATCCCCGGTCTCTGAGCTGTATGTTTTCAGTTTGCAATTACTGCATCAACCAGCCTGCCCAGTTTTTCATCTGCCATTTGTTGTTGTTGCTCTTTCATTGCCTACTGTTCTGTTCTTTCCATTCACCTCAACCGTTCGAGGCAGATGACCGCCCACTCTGAGCCTGGTTCTGCTGGAGCTTTCTTCTGTTGAAGGGAGTCTCTTCAGTCTTCAAAGTCGCCTTGTGATTGCTGGGTTTTTAGGCACTATATGAATTATATAAATTGAACTAAAATTGAAATGAAGACGTCGTGAGTGCTGCACGTCAATATCCAAAAGCGTTTTGTGATCTGGCAGCAAAATATTTTATCATTTTGTCATTAAATGTCATGGTAACACCTAGACTTCTGGTTTTATTTTGAAAATCACACCATTTCCTGTCTGGTCTGACCCTTGTTTCTGTCCACTGGATTCTGGCGGATTTTTCTGGAGCTCCTGAAGAGGACTTGGTTGTGTTTTTTTGTGTTTTACTTGTTTCTGAATCCCCTGGTGTGTTTTTCTCTTACCGGCCATTCTAGTAGACCACATGGCAGAAGCTGACACTGGAGGCAGCCATTTTACACCGTCGCCTGCTCCTCTATCTTGGGACAATAACTCACCTATTGATTACCCTCTGTTTTGCCACTTCCTGCTACAAGTGTTGTTTGTCACTTCTAAAATGTCTCTCAGGGCTCAGACTGTATTTTTGGGTCAAACCCTCAAAAAACCTTACAATTAAATGTTTTCCAACGTAAACCCATGGCGTCAATTAGCTTAGCTGCTAATTAGCTTAGCTGCTGGAGCATGTGAATTTCCCCATGGGGATGAATAAAGTATGTATGTATCTATCTACAGATAAACTACATGCTACAAGTGATGATTGATGGAGAAAACTGGCAGAGCCTTTATTTGTTTAAACTGATTTACAGTTTGTTCTGACTATAGCCGACATCACTCACACAAACACTAACTCATGGTTAACATTAGGGTGCTGTGCTGGGGAGTAGATTGAGCAAACCGTTTCCCTTACACAGACCTCAATCACAAACCTCTGGGGGTTTAACTAGCATGAGGCTTGTTAGTTACAACACTGCTGAGAAGCCAAGGAGGAGAGGTGTCTGGGAAAGTACCTGGTCTGTCAGTTACAGCAGACAAACAGGACAAGGTCAGAAGAACAGTAAAACACAGAGCCACAACCATATTAGCTGGGTTCATACTGTGACCTCTAAAATCATGGCTACGGACCTAATTTTTGTCGATTAACTTTCTGTCGATCAGGATTTATCGTATTCTGCTTTCTTATCTCTCTTTCTCATCTTCCTTCTCTCCACCTCCTCCTCCTCTGCCTCCACCCCTCCTGTTTCCCTGACCTCTGTAGCAGCAAACTGACTGGATGGAGCCTTGCATGGTGCTAACCAGATAAATGCTGGTGTCAGCAGTGATCGATGGGAAGAGCTTCGCCACCTACCCAGGATGCAACGGTGCAGCGCTGGAATGCAGCTCCATTAATTATCATTCACAGTAAAGGCCTAAAGGGGAGAGCTCCATCTCCGTCTGTTGCACTCCAATACAATTTTGGGAGAAAGATTTCTCTCGTTCTCAGGTGTTCCTCGGTTCAGCCTTTCATCAGCTTTAGTGGCTCATTTCTCTCACAGAATGACTCAGACACAGGGAGGCAAGGACATGTTATTTCTCCTTTCTGTCCTTCTGTCCTCCAAAAAAAATTTTCATCTAACCTTGTCACTGGTGCCAGACAAAAATCAAATTGAAGAATTCCGACAGTACATTTAGTACATTTTTAAGTAGGCCTCACAGATGAGTTTTATCAGAAGGACAGAGGATGCTGGTTTGTTGGGTTTTCTCCCCGTTATGTCTTTACTGCAAACCACTGCTCAACACTGCAGTTACTGGCATTTTGCTCATTAGTTTTCAGCAGACAAATCATCACCTCTTGCAGTTGATATGAGGAGCAAACACATTCAGTTATTCACTTAGATAGCAACATTATCATTACTACTGCCACTAAGGCTGCTTTTGTTGGTTGGGTTTTCAGATTTTCTGACTTTTCACAGCTGCAACAGAGCAGGTTTACTGACTCGGCTGTTGTCTAGGGCAAATAAAGGCATATTCCTAATCACCTACCTATACACTGCACCTACTAACACATTCTCTCAAAATAAAGCTTGATGTGAAACGCTTTGGGTCTGGATCTGGACCAGAGTCTGCTACTTGTAAATCTTGTTGGTTAGCTCTACGGATTTGACTTGTCTGTGATAATGGACAGGATGTTAACTGGGTTTGTTAACCAGTGAGCCATATTGCTGTGTAGACTGGCTGAAATAAGCTCTCAATCAGCAGTGAGTGCTGGACTTATACTTTACACAGCATCGCTGTGAAATGGAATGCACCATAATAATAATTTTATCTCAGTTATCTTGATTTTATAATCATTGGAATCAAAATAGTGATTTAAAACAAAATTTCGATGAATCACCACCACCAGATATGGTCCAGTAGGATCCAGAATATTGGTGCTTCCCTACACGTCTCACTCTAACTAAGCCAAGTGGCCCATCTTGTAGTGCAGACTCTATAGTTGACCTGGTTCGACTTTTCTCTGGTCTAGAACCAAGGTCCGCTCGAGCTAATACATTGCTATTATAAAAATGCTCATTGTAGCTGCTTAAGGTGAAAGTTTTGAGACTTGGAGAATAAAGCAGATTCTGATTTGAGTCTTCACATGAGGCGTCTTCTTTTAATTACAGAGTGCATGGAGGCAGCTGTCTCCAACTTGTCCTACAGATTATATGGAGATCGTAAATGTCCCAGAAGCAGTGAAAATGTTTCATCTCCATGAGAACAGCGTCGAGAAAGCATCAATCACACCAAACTCCAGACAAGCTCTGAGGAACAGATGCTGTTTGGTCGACTCTGACACAAAGAGCAATAAATGATCATTAGGTTGTTTGTTACACCACGTTTCCCAAGCTGCAGAAACCCAGCAGGGGAAGCCTCTCAATGGTAACACACCCAGGAGGAAGGAGGGGGATCTGTCTCTGCATTTAACCACACGATTAGCCACAAAATCACTTCCAACTCAAACACAGCACAGGCAGCAATCACCCATTTCCCCTTCCCTGATAACATAGCTCCTTGTGACCTCACCCACTGCTCCAACGTCAATTAAACTCCCAATCACTGCTGTTAATTAGTTAATGCCCCCGTTGAATCCAAACTCTGAAGTATTGGGTTCACCATGGGGGTTCTACTAAGATCCCAAGAAGTCAATAAGAACTAGAGGGCTCTGTGCTCAGGAGGAGCAAATATCTTGAGATAAATCAGAGCTACAGTCTCCAACAATGAGCCAGACAGCCAAGTGTGCAGGTTTATATAGCAGAGAAACAACACCAGCTGCTTTACACAAATCAGCAAACAAATCAAGGAAATCAGCTATTGGTGGTGAAAAGAGTAAGACAAGGAAGACGATAATTTATTTTTACTTTCACAAGCACAGAGATTCAATTCCAGGCACAGCAACGCTGTGTGGGAAATGCTGGTCTGTGCTGTTCTGGGAAAAGAATCTGTTAAAACTAGCAGATGGACTGTCATATACTGCTGTCAACTACCTTTTTATTATTTAATTAACTTTTAACTATTTAAAGTGCTAGATCTCAGGGAAAAGTCAAAAACTGCATCCAGTGAGAAATCCCAAAACACAAATACAATATTCTCACATCTCAGAAACCAGTACAACAAAGGAATTATCAGCTCTTCCCACTATCTGCAGTTTTTTTTTTTAATCTTTGTTTTCAACACAAAGTGTCTCTCAGTAAAATACTGAGACAATTGCAGAGGTGGGAAGTAACGAAGTACTTTTACTTCGTTACTGTACTTAAGTAGATTTTTCAGGTATCTGTACTTTGAGTATTTGTTTTTCCTGACGACTTTTTACTTTTACTCCCTACATTTCAAGAGAAATATCTGTACTTTCTACTCCTTACATTCTGCTCTCCTTTCTCTCTCTTCTTTCCACTCACCCCAACCGGTCAAGGCAGATGACCACCCACCATGAGCCTGGTTCTGCTGGAGGTTTCTTCTGTTAAAGGGAGTTTTTCCTCTCAACTGTCTCAACTGCCTAGTGCTTGCTCAAGGGGGATTGTTGGGTTTCTTTCTCTATAACTATATACTTTTGACCTTATTGTAAAGTACCTTGATTGATGACCTTGATGATTGTGATTTGGCGCTATATAAATAAAATTGAAAAATGTATGGTTCTATTTCATACTGCCATTTATATCATTACTCAAAAATATTCTAAATATTTCAATATAGTTTTAAGTCTATGTTGCTCACCCCTCATTTTTCCTTGTTTGAGAGAAAAAAAATTTATTTAATTTTTTTAGAGTAATGGGTTCTCCAGGAATTTTCCCCAAAAGCAAAAGTGTAAACATTTTTCCTGTCCTAAAAAAGTCTCTTCATCCAACACAGCAGTCGCCCAACAGAAGGACTGTCTTATAATGAGGGTCATCTTATATTCTGGACAATACTGTGACATTAGATATGACCATTTTTCCTCTTAGTTCTAGTTTCCCCATGGATCCAATCATTGAAGATATAAATGTTCCAACAAAGACAAGACAGGTTTCATCAGAATCAGACAGTAATTCACATATCACCTGAGATCTTTTGTGGATCTCTCTGACATAAAACAGAGGCCCTGCAGGCATCTGCTTCCTCTGATCTCCAGATTAGGATGCACAAAGCCGGCCCGTCTGGACTTGTGTGTGATAAAAGGTCTTGTTCCAACACTTTGGCTGTCACGGGAGCACAGTGAAGGGCGAGCGACAAACAAGGAAAGAGCCAGTGATCAATAATCTACAGGGAGAGGGCGGTTCCACGGACTCCAACATTAAACTTTCATGTTGGAGTCTCTGCAGACTGGAGGTGAAATATCAGCACCTGCATGAACGTCTGTGTGTCTCAAGCAGCCTGGATGTCTTTACTCCTAATGCTAATTTTTATTTCCATACCTGTGAGGACTCTCAGGGACATGAGGCATTCACCACCAGCACCTCTCACATTAACCATTGCTGCTCTGACTTGCTGAGAGAACTCTTTAGTTAAAGAGCTGATATCTGATGATGGGCTGTCATATGATTAAATCATTTCAGTGTGAAAAAAAAATGACAGATTAATCAATAAGAAAAAAATAACAGCTAGTTGCAGCATTAGATATCAGCCCCGGGGCACTAGCAGAGCTACATTACAGGTGAACCTTACTGCTGGGCCCTCATGGCCAAACTAATAATTTATTCATTTTGTGTAGTGCAAACAGAGACTTTGCAGTCTGAGCACGCTTCATCAGCAGACTACAGCCAAATAGTAATTATATAAAAAGAGAATAAAACTAACACTAAATAGAAAGAGTAGTGGTGTTCAACAGACACTAAGAAGCAACAAAAATCAAACAGAATATAGGTGTACTATATATACAATATGCAGCAGGTGTAGCACACAAAGACACACACATTAAAGGAAAATTAGAGAGTCTGCACACGAAGTCTTCAGCAGCTTTAACCACAGTGTGTTGTTGAGCTCAACAATCGGAACTGAATTTACCAAGTCTACTTTCTTCTTCACTGTCAGTGTATAATCAACCACACCAAAACTCAGCAAGCACCTGTTGATCCATCACCACTGTGGTTATGGATGGTTACTGTAAACCAGCACTGAAACTGGATCCTGTAACACTGTCCAACCTCACAGACAGCTGACAGTGAATCACCAGGGTGATGTCTGAGGTACAGACTAGTGCTGGGTATTGATTCAAATTTCAAGAATCGATTCAATTCCGATTCTCAAGATATAGAAACGATTATCATGATTCGATCCAATATCGATTTGGGTCAGTGTTTTTTTTTTAGCTGTTACCTTAATTACATGACTGTGTAGCTGTAGTTTTCTTTCACTGACTGGTACGTTTGGGATGACTTCTTCAGAAAGACGTCTGCGAGACACCATAACGTAGTGCGGTTCTGCTACTTTCATTAGCCGCCTGAAGCCCTCGTTTTCAACAACAGAATACGGGCGCATATCCTTGCAAATGAAGCCCGCAATCGCCTCAGTTATTTTGAGAGAACGTGCAGAATTGGCTGGTAGTTGTAGTGTTTGCTTGAGTTTCAGCTGTTGTGGCCCGGTGGACGGCTTGGCAATGAGATCTTGGTGATGTCGCAACATGTGGGTCCAGAGGTTGGTCGTATTTCCACAATACTTCACCTCCATTTGGCATGCCTTGCAAATCGCTTTTAATGTCTTCACACCTGTGAATGTGATGCTCCGATCGATCGGTTGTAATAGCAAAATTGACTTTCATACATTCCTCTTTATTGTTCTTTATTGTTCTTTGTATGAATGAGAACATTTTCTTTTTCTTTGTGTAACCAAGTGTATCTTCTTACTGTCATGAGTTTTGACAAGAATTTAGCCTTGACTGCAAATAGTAGCAAGTATTCTTTTTTGTGAGAACCAGCTGAATCTAACTTTGTAGTTGCAAAAAGGATGAGCTAAACCTAGGGTATAAAAGAGAGACACTTTCTGTATGTATTTTGAGCCTCCTTTGCAGACTAACTGTTTCTCTGTATTGGAACTGCTCCTTTCTTGCAAGAAAATTAAAACTCATAATACAAGACAAGTTTGCTGTTCCAGTGCTCTTATTTCAGAAAATTTTCACAACACGGTCACCGATAAGTAACAGCCGATTTCTGTGAAAAAGTCGATCACCTGTAGCTCATATTTTGCAGACTGCAGAGGTCCTGTGTGCAGTGTAGCGTCCTCGTCCCCCTTTCCTTCACACTGCGCAGGCGCAGTGGCAAATGATAAACAAACGTCTGCCGTGTGGTACTTTTACAACGTCTGTGAGAGTGATGTAAAGTTTGCATCCTGCAACACATGCAACGAAAAAATACCTTGTGGGGGACGCTCGTTAAAATGCTTCAAGACAACGAATAAACTACAGGAAAATTAGTTGTAGTTTCTTTTTCTTAAGCACTGTAGATCCAGAGAACATCTCATGCATGCCTGCCTTTTTGTCATACAATCAGAAAGAAGGACAAGGCCAGAAATCAGTGTAATCAGCAGGCAACAATCATCAGTGGACATTTAGATACACAGTAGTTATAAGCAATAAACATATTCGATTAAGCTATACCAGGTCTCATTCTGGAGCATTATAATTTAATGCCACACATAACACACCAATCTCCTACCTAAAAATTTACAGCCAATCCATGTGATCGGTATCGGAATCGGCAGCAAAACACCTGATCGGAGCATCACTAGTTCTAACAGTGGAGGAATCTCAGCAGTAGATTTCTAATTTGAATTGTACTTATGTGTCACCAGCACACAGTAATTCTCCACTCAAAACTTAAAGTCAATAAATCCTTAATAAGGGCCCTATGAAATCCGTTTTATTTTTACCTAAATTCTGTTTTCCATTTTTATTTTTCTGATTTCTGTGTTTTACGTTATTAATGGTGGCTTTTGCACAGTGCTGTATATATTTGCAAACATTCACCATGCTGCAGCTTTCCTCCCATTGTAAAGTGCAGATTCACTTTTACACTGCTCAAACATATTTTTTTTCATCATCATCCTCCTTGTGTCCTTGACATTTGTTTTCTGTCATCTTTTTAGCTGTTCTGCTGAAAACAAGAGCATCTCTGACTGTTCTTCTCCACCCAACAAAACCTCCTCTGTCTGATTTCTCTGACAGTGCTGTTCGGAGTAAGGAGTCATGACGCCCTCTCTGGCTCTCGGAGACTTCAGGACAAATACAGTCACATCTTCCTTCGGAGCGCTGCTGACGAGCTGCGCGGCTGCTCGGATAAATGTCGCGCCTGTGCGAAATGTTTTGACGGCGTCAAACTTTTTTGTGGCTGAATCAACAAGGACAAGAAAACTGTGGCATGAAAACTGCTGCTGTCCTAAAAAGTGATATTTGGTGAGGAGACAGCAGAAACAACAGGAAGGGTCCAAACACAGCTGAATAATGGTATTTTGACTTTATCCAGTGCGTGACATATCAGCAGTTCAGGGATTCGTCTCAGACTGTAAAAGACATGTACTGTATATTTATAACTTTCTAACATTTGACTCACACTCTGTATTAAAAGATTCGGGGCAGTTTGTTTGTTGTTGACCTCTGTGTGAACTCTGATTCACTTTTCTGGTTTCCTGGACCCTAACAGAGATGAAACAGTATGAAAAGGTTATATTATGTGACAGTATTACTTGTGTATTTGAGTATTGGGTGTTGCCCTTCATGGAGCCAGAGGGCAGGACACTCACACATGATACGCCTGTATAATGTGCAACATTATCCTATTTAAAAATAAAGCTGCCAGCTACAGAAAGCTAATAATTTATAAATAAGTGAGTTGGGAAATAACACAGCATAACGCTGGATTTCAATGTCAGAGAAAAACTAAATACATTCACTCAAGTAACTCTTAGAAGATAAGCCTTTTGCTTGATTATTTGTTCTACTTTAAGCTGCTACTCCACTGTGATTTTTTTTCCATTTTTTTTTAAATCTGACACAGCCTCAAAACATATATTAGTCCACAAAATACAAAGCACTGTTATAGATTAGCAACGTAAGGCATCCAAATGAATCACATTCAGCGGATATGTTCCAAACTCGCAGCATTTTCAGAACAAAATTCCCTCAACCCAACAAAGAAACACAAAGAGAATTTAATACTGAAATGTTTTTACAAAGGACTTGTGAAGTGATCTCTCTATGGCCAATATGAACACGAGGAATAATTAAAGCAAACCAGACACACCCACTGCCAGCATGTTGAACTGGGGAACACAAAAACAGACATTGTGATATTAGTACTTTTACTTAAATAAAGAATCAGACTAAAGTACTTCTACTGCTGGATTTTACTTCCTCTCACGTTTAAAATTCTGGTAACGTTGCTCACATTCAACCAGCTGCAGAAATGTGTTTGTTTAACAGAGGCCAAACCTTCAGGGTGAATTTTGAGAGGGGCACAATGTGAAACCTCCTGCAGCAGAAAACTTAAAACATAGATATCTGTATTCTGATTTAATCAAGCGCCTAGAGGGAATGCTTGCTAATCTCCTCGCCTTCTTCAAAATCTTATTCACATCTGCGTCACTTTGCTGACACTGCTTCCTCCTCAAAGAGCGGCTGACAAGACACACAGCTGCTCACAGGCTACGGAGGTGACTGAACCTGCAGCCTCCTGAATTCACCATAACACAAAGCTAAAATATACATGTTTGTGTTCTCGCCTAATCAAAGCCTTAGGGCATGAACACCCTCAGACATTGATGTATTCAGCAGCTCAGCCCAAAGCCACAAATAACTTTTCCACCTTTGCTGCCATGTGCGAGCAGATACAGAGCTGTGGCATACAGCTAAAAAGAAATTTCCATTCCACATTTCCAAATTAAGATCCTGAAGAAATTTAAATAATAATTGCAATCACCAAAACAACAGTAAAGAGAAGGTACTGTTGTGGTATTGTGCACGGAGGAGCTGTTTCACCTTCTCTGCCAATTACCAAATGCTGTTAAACCACTGTACAGCCACGGGCCGTGTTTAAATCCATATTAGCCACATTAGCTAATGTGAATCCATTTTTCATGAACTGAACCTCAAGGCTTTTTTCTCCTCACCGAGTCTCCGACTCCTGAAATGACTCATAATTCTTTAAGTGCAAAATGATGTTCCAGCACACACAGACAGACTGATGTTTCAGAGCTTTAGTCAGAGCTCTGCATCCTCAGCTCCACTGAGCTGAACTTACAACAAGTCGTCAGACATTAAATACAAAACAGGTGATTTTCCAGTTCCTTCCTGTGAAACAAACCACTGAAAGATGAAATCTGTTGTTCAGGACTGGTTAAGTTTAGGCAGATAAAACTACTTGATTAACATAGAAGCAGAATGGATTACTAAATCTTTGATTTATTTCACGTCGCCTCTACCACAATCAGAAATGTCAGAAGTCTTTACACATACGGCTGCAAAAGAGTCCAGCTGGGATCTTTGCTGCATGTCATACCCTTTCCCTCTACCTCTTTATTAGAATCTGATAAAATAAAGACAAAAAACTGCCCAAAATAAATCTTACAAAAATAAATAAATGATTGCAGAGTAGCTGCCAAGTAACCCCTGCAGAGCACGACAGATTCAATAAGCACAGTTCTGATACATGAAAGCAAATCATGGTCGCTTTGACTCCACGAGGAACCAAAGCAGAGTCACTTTCCTACCAAACCTGAAGGAAACATGCAGAAACTACAGAATGAGTCCAATCCAGGTCCTGTCAGCACTCTGAATCTGTGTGTGTGTGTGTGTGTGTGTGTGTGTGTGACGCCAGTGTCACAGCCTTTGTGTAGGTTTAGACACTGATAAAAACACTGAGAACAGCTTCAGGACTTGATGTACTTACAATAGCTTTTCCATACAAGTGTTTTAAAACACTTTATGACTTTCACACATGAAAGAAGAGAGAGTGTACTGGGAGACAAAGCACACAGGTTTGAAATTAACAGCAAAATCACTTTAACAGTTTATAACTGACAGCACAAATAATCCATATTTGCAGCCCTAATGTACAGGAAGCACCAACATTGCCAGAGGGAACTAACCTTGGCAGTAAAAACAAGATGCTCCCTGGTTTATAAAAGTGTAGATGAAAGTTCCCTCCTAATGACAGATGTGATGTCTCAGAGGCTGCAGTTTGCCTCCTGGTGCTGTGAGAGAAAGAAAAGTCCCTGCAGCCTCACACAGATACACTCTTCATAAGTCACAGCAGCTCGGCTCTCCGACAGGTCTCTAACAGAAATAAAACTCCTGCTGTACTGTGATGTCAAGTCTTCAGAGATTTTATTTGTGTGTTGCATTTGTAAAGCTATGAACCACGTCATTCACAGACCCAGAGAAGATTTTTAAGGGTAGGAAGCAAAGATCTGTATGTTCTGTATTTAACAAAGATCAATTGGTATAAAAATTTAATATGACGATAATAGTGACCACAATTATCATGGTTATCAGTACTGTCACGGTATTGTTAAAAGGTGCTGAAAATGTTCAAAACTTAGACCATTTGAATCACTATTCCCCTTTAAAAATGAAGCTGCCAGCTACAGAATGCTAACAAATTTCTTAATTATTATTATTAATTTATTGTTTTACTAACTTAATGTGAGAACTGTGTTGATGCTTTCTGTATATTTTTACAGTAAATAAAAAAGAAACATACCAACTTGTCCCCCTGCTTCTTCTGAGCTTCAACTTGGAGACAGAAACCCAGTTCCTCTGTGTCTTGTAAGTATAAAACTCTGAAATACTTGATGATAAAATGATGTAAAACTTCAACACAGGCTTGATGTTAATTCATCCGTTCATGTAACAGTATTTTTCTGTCATAAAGGTTTAATGTTTCATCGGGCTGTAAATGTAAATTTCATTATAAAATGACCCACTGAACTCAAATTAACTGACCCACAGATTTCCTCTCTTCTCAACAAATTAAAGCGTCAACTCCCGAAGAGAGATCCGACTTCCCTTTCATCCCAGCATCTCCAAATTGATTGGTTCCCCCAGATCAGGAAGCCAGAGCTCAGCGTGTGTGTATTCGAGCTCTCTATCCAGAAGAGGTGGAATTCATCTTGGTGAGGAGTGCTGACTGGGCATTAGTGCAGCCTGCAGGGGGTTTCCCTTCCTGCACGGGGGGAGTTAGATAGAGCCCATTTGTCATGCAAGGAGCACAACTCGTTCCACCACCACCACCACCTCACTCCCTGAACGTCAGGCTAATGGAAGCAGGCGTGCATGGAGGATCACAGCCGGAGGAAACTCCAGGTCGGTGCTGTGGACTCTCAGCACCGATCTGGTAAAGACAGTGTAGGATCAGAGGTGTGCAATAAAACATATTGCAGTAGTTTAATTCATAACACAGGAAAACTACTAAATTTACCTAAAACAAACTGATTTTTTGATTTTATAATAGGTTCTCCCCTTTCTCCCATAAAATGTGGTAATGGTGGTAATGTGGTAAAAGTCTAAACCTCCTCTCCTCCTCTGTTGCACATTAACCATTGTGGCTCCACTGTTAGAGCAAACAATGCCGTGCAGATTCTACCTCATATCAAATAAAAAGTCTTATTTTCATAGAGACCCCTGAATTCGTCTTTAGCTTATTTTCTTCCTGAACCCTGTTGTCACGGGGCAGACCTCAAACATTCCTTCAGTTAGAGTGCTAAATGATATGTAATATGTAATATAAAAGAACATTAGTAATGTTCCTGGCTGAGACACCAAGTTATTTGATTTGATCATTGGTTACTTAGTTGGATCGATACTTTTTTCTTTTGTCGCCACCTGTGGCCATGACTGAAAACTGTTGTTTTGAGTCTAATGGGCTTTGATAAAAAAAAATCCCATCTTCACTATTCGAACTCTCAACATGATCATCACCAAGTTTCATTATTCCACCATTATTCCATTATTTTACCCTGTGATGATGAGGATGATGACGACCCCACAGGGAACTCACCTCAATCACCTCAGGTATCAAAACCAGCAGCTAACAAACATTTTTCATTATTGTCATGATTAATACAGACACTGCAGGTTCACCGTCTTCACATCTATGAAATATCAGATTAAACTGTAACGTATGAGCCCTGTGACGTCTGCAAGGCTAAAAGACAATCAACTGATTAGGACTAAACCTAACCACACACGGGACTGTGTGCTTTGTACACCCGTCATTCATCCCAACCACTTACGGTGTTTAAAGCTCTTTGTATATTAGTAGTAGTAGTAGTAGTAGTAGTAACCTGGTACGTGGAGATTCAACAAGCAACGGTTTCATTGTTTACACCCAGGATCAGCTGTTAGCGCTTAGCAACCAGTTGATACACCCCAGAGACAGACCAGAGATCCCCAGGGAGCTACGGCGGAGGAGATGGGGCTGTAGATCTGCCATTAAATGTTTGGAGCGGAACAGACGGTACAAACCATCTGTATCCCTGATCATTACGGGGAATGTTAGATCTCTCCCTAATAAGGTCAATGAGCTAACAGCGCTGACCAGAGTTCAGAGGGAGTACTGGGAGGTTAGCATGATGTGCTACACAGAGTCTTGGACGACACACCTCACTCCAGACTCTCACATTGCCATACCGGGATTCCACCTGGTGAGAGCAGACAGGGATGCGAAGGAGACCGGAAAGAGGAAAGCTGGGGGGACTGTGATGTATGTGAACGAGAGATGGTGTAAGCCGGGGCGGAGCAGTGTTTAAATAGCCTAAACATTCCGAGCATAGTGCAGCAGGAAACTGAAAAGGGGGACCCTTTTCACTGCTACACCGCTAAACATGCATGTAACGGACTACCTGTGTTAGTGGAGGTACTGAGCGGTGAAAATGAACAGAGAAACTGTAGCAGACAATGAAGCTGATCATGACATGGAAGGACTTTTGCTGAAAAAGGAGCCGTGTCTGTTGTCTGAGATACTTTGGTTTTAAAAGCTCGGACGTGGTCCAAACTATTTACTGCAAATGCTGACGAGCTAACCCGCTGTGCGTGATCCATAGAGCAGGGAAGAATTGTAAATGCACAATCATGTAGATGCAGAAATAAGCCCGTTTGGGATGAACTGTGCCTCGCCTGAAAAAGAGACGAGAGCAAGCGGCCACAGTAGGGGGGGTGGCTGAAAGTCCGCTATGAAGTCGGACTGTTTCTAACTTTTCTAGCAGCATTCAAGCCACCGTTTGTACTGTGTGTCGCAAATACTCACATCCTGTGAGATCGGATGCTAACACTAACTGTTGTTTGTTTTTAAAATGCTCTACAGAAGATGGTGTGTTTATGGATTAACCTTCATATAACTCAAAACACGGTAAAATTGTGAAAAAGCTGTCATGTCAGTTCGCTGCTTTAACTATAAATACAAACAGTCATCAGAAAAACAAGACACTTTTCGATTATTGATCTGTCACATATTTAGGCTGTCAAGACTGAAAAATCTGTGCAGATGTTATTTTAGTGATCTGAAAGTATTCTGATTCTTAACAGTCTAGTTTAAGATATAATCGTCTTTTTCTGATCAATCACAGCATTTATTCTGTAAAAGAATCGATCTTCACAGTGAAAACTCAGACTAATGAATCAAA
>JAUBNQ010000011.1:18231849-18254449 GCA_032353495.1 Ctenopoma kingsleyae
TAGGAAAAGCCATGGGATTGGATGATGTGACCAAGTGAGCGAGTGTATAATGAGAAAAGAAGGGGGCCAAGGACAGATCCTTGTGGAACGACTGTGGTTACCTTAGAGAGTGGAGATGTCTCACCTCCCCATGATACCTGGAAGGACCTGTCTTGAATATAGGAGGTGAACCAATTAAGTACAGTTGCTGTAATTCCTAAATCTGACAGCGTGGCGAGAAAAATTTGGTGGTTAACCGTGTCAAAGGCAGCAGACAGACCTAGTAGGATGAGGACGGATGATCTACGAGCAGCTCTTGCAGCACGAAGGTCATCCATCATTGCCAGGAGGGAGGTTTCAGTCGAATATCCTTTCCTGAAACCAGACTGAAAAGGGTCGAGTAGATCATGCGCATGCAGAAATGTGGAAAGTTCACTGTATAATACACCAGCATTTCAATCGTCACAATAGAGATCAGCTTTTCAATCAAGTCAACACCCCCCGCCAGCCCCCCGACATGTGTCGTGTATCATGATAAATATTGCGATATTCTTTTTAGGCCATATCGCCCAGCCCTAATGGTTTCGTTTGCTTAATATCAGCTGTACAGTTTAAATATGATGCTCCGCGCCTGTGTGTGTTTTGGTCTTTCTGCTTTAAAAGTCATATTTCCCGATGCGCGCTCTGTCCACTGGTGAGTTCATCTGTGTGTACGCATCACAGCAGAACAGCTAATATAATGGTAGGGGAAACACTGGGCTAGTTCCACAGTTAATCAGACTTGTGTTTTCATGTCTATCTCTTCCCCATCATCAGTGTAAAACATTGACAGTCTGACACACTCCACTGCGGATTAAACCCTGTTCAACTAAAGGAAAACTTGTCATTAACTAATTAAATTACTTAATATTACTATTTTTCCCAGTCAGCACTTAACGTACATGTACAAGTCTATCAGTAGTACGTTTCTTATGGTGCTGTAACCTAATTTTTTCTTAAGGAAACCACCTCACTTCATCCTTTCTGTCATCAAAGGAGAGAGAAGTGGGTCTGATCCAGTGGGACTAACCCACACCAGTGGTTTCCTTCTCTTTTATACTCTTTACCTTCTTTCCTTCCTTCCTCTTTTCTTGTTTAACATGTTGTTCTTCACACTTAGTTTACCTCTCCCTACATTATTTCATCCACACATCCTTTTACCTTCTCCTTTTCCTTCTTCACACCTTCATCCTCCTCCCTACACCCTTCTTCTGTCTACCTCCTTTCTTTTATTCTTTCTCATGAAAAACTAGTTTAGCTGGGAATAAATTATTTTCAATTAAATGTTATATTATTAATAAACCTCAAATAATTACTGCGTAGGTTAAGATCCCATTAGTGTAATATTCAGATAACAATAAACTTTCAATCTTGAATTCACATGCTGAGATAAAAACATTGCTTGAAAGTTCATTATTATATGATTTCCTGCCTCCTGAAGTACTATAGCTATTGATTCAGTTATATTATGTCAGAAAAAATATGAAATTCACACTGCACAGGGAATTACAAATGGATAAACTGGTACACCACCCAGCATGACCACCAAATATCACATTCAGTGACAAATGCAAGAAATAAATTTAGGGCCCTATGATTTCCGCGATGCGGAAAACGCGGACGGAATAGCGTAATTGAACCATTAAAATAGAATCCGTTGTTAAACGCGGAATGTCGTATATTGTGGTGATATCGATGTGCAGACAAAGCAAAACAATAGTTTCTAATGAGTTTCGGCTGCCGCAGCCCCCTGTACGTGTCGCCTGTTTAAACGGGACTTAGCTTCCCACACACACCAACACACAGACACAGAGGAAAAAAGTCAGCGGTCAGCTCACTGAAACACCGAAGTCATTCAACGCTTAGTGCTAAGTTTAGAGCAGAACAATAGAAACAATTTTTAAAGGGAGAACAACTCTTTTGTAAGTTTTATGATTGATTTAGCGATAGCCTGAATCTGCAAGAACACATGTGACGACCACTTACAGTCAAAGACTCACATCAGAAACAGAGAGAGGAAGCAAACTAGCATGAGCTGCTCTTGGTCATACAGACGTCACGTCTTGTTTCGGCTGATTTGTATTCCAGCTGTTCCCTCTGTTTATTTATTAGACACATTTTTTTATGTTGATTTCAAATGTGAAGCACTTTTATTTTACAAAAGGAAGACATTATTCTAATGTGAAATACATAAGGTTCTTTGTTTTGCATGAAAAATGAACGTTTTTTATTGTTTACAGGTAAATATTGAAATGTGTTACCAAAGCAGTAAATGTTCTGCTGAACCCCAGCACTGTGTTGAAGTTGAATAACTGATTTATTTCCTATGGTCTTCTTGGTTTTTCCCATCCACTCCATAATTAGACACTTTTTAGGTGAATAAATATGATAACATAAAACACGGAATTCAGAATAAAAATGGAAAAAACGGAATTTAGGAAAAAATAAAACGGATTTCATAAGGCCCTATAAATGGACTAAACCCCCAATGAGGCAATATTATAACAGATTATCACAACTGTAATTTCCATAGAAACCTTTTTTACTCTAGTTCAGGTTTGTAGGACATCATAAGGACTGTATATCTACATCACATCAATGGAGCATCACTGTGTCAGATTAATAGAAAAAGGAGACTATGATTTTTAAGAGATTTCTATCTTGGTATTACATAATACATGATACCATCAAAGCCTATTTCCTATCTCCTTTTCCCTCTACCTTTACCTCCTCCCCCTTTTCATTCTTCCCTTCTGCTTCTCATCATCTCCACCTTTTCTTCTTCTATTTCCTACTTACATCCCGTCATTCCATTTCATCCAACCTTCCTTTATATCCCTCTTTTCTACCTCCCTCCCTCCCCTCTCTCTTTCCTGAGGATTCCAGACGACTGCTTGAGCGTCCCATGAGGCCTCTTTAGTTTCTTCTCTGCAGGATTAACAGAGCAGGAGGGATGGAGCCATTTCCTGTGTGCCGTTTTAATGATTAAAGTGGCCCATATGGTGTCCACCCACTAACGACCACCAGAGGAGCTGTACGTTAACTGTGACAGAGCAGCTCTGCAGTCAGAAACAAAAACTCAACTCACACCAAAACCGGTGTCGACGGGCGACAGAGCAAGACGATAAATCCCACCACAATCCTGAGCCCTTCTCCCCGAGTGTGATAATTCCCTCTGATTGGGAAGGCTGTTCACAACATCACAACATGTGATGTAACAGGCTTACATAACAGGCTTCTGACGAGGCTCATACATTAGCCGGTCAAGATGTTTGGCATTTAAAGGTCTTAAATCCTGACAAAACTGTTGCCGGGCAACTGACAACATATGTAAACACACTCCTTTTTTCGTTTGTGCAGCTCATCTTCTACTGGTCGAGAGACCTGGTGGTGTTCTGTTTCAATGAGAACCAACTTTTTGAATCATGTCTGCCAAAGCTACAACATAGATTCAGATCAATGAACAAGGCAAGTTCTTCTCCCCCAGCTGCATCTACAAACAACAGGACAGCGTTAAACCACATGACAAACATCATCACTCCGTCATTTTAGGTTGTTCCCCTTCTCCCTCTGACAATCTGACAGTTCACTTTGCTCACCTCGCTATAACCTGATGTTAACCACAGGTTGTGTGTGTGTATGTGAGCGCGCGCGCACCAGGTTCATGAAACAAAAACGGAGGGCAGGCGTGACTGTCTCTGCCGGGCTGACACATTTCTACCAGAAAATTTTAATGCAATGTTAATCCGTTATCTTTTACTCTTTATCCTCTGGAGGGTGGCAGGATGGGGCTGGAGCTGACATACACAGAGAGGCAATGATTCACACTCACACCTACAGGAAACTGATGGGTTCAAACTAGGGCTGGGCGATATATCGATATTTTAAAATTATCGCTATAACTTATAAATGCGATATAAAATGAGAATATCGTGAAACTTGATAGAGCTCTTTTGACTCTTTCCTGTTTTGCTCTCTGACAACTCAAAGACAGCCCCACCCACTGCGCTCCCGCTCTGAACACAACTCACAGCCCGCACCTTCACACCGCTTCAAGAAAGCAGCATGGAGAAGGGAGAAAGCAGGAGGGGCGGTGAGGAAGAGGAGCTGGTTGGTAAACGTAGAAGCAGTGGCTCAATCATTTGGAGGTGGTTTGGATCCAAAGCATTAGATGAGCAGCAGAATAATGTCTTTTGTAGAGAATGCTGAAAACAAGTTCCAGCAAAAGGTTCGAGGAGTACAAATCTTTTTCATCATTTACAACAGCGCCATAAAGTGCAATATGAACAGTGAGTTAAACTGCGTACTGCCAATGTGGCCATGAAGCCGCCTCAACCCCAGGTCCCGAAACAAACCACACTACAAAACTCTTACACTAGTACTTTCCCCAAGACCACACTAGAGAGAAAATAGCTGAAGCTCTTCAGGATGTTATCACAAACTGGAAGCTCCATCCCACAGGACTTATTGCCATAACAACCGACAACGGGACAAACGTTGTCAAGGCTGTGCAGTTTAACAAGTGGCTGAGGATGCAATGTTTTGGTCACCAACTTCATCTGGCCATTGGTGAGTGCAATATTGAATAAGTTCAGTTGATTAAAAAAAGAAAACATGTCATGCATGATTTCTGTTAAAGCATGTATACAATCAGATTAATCTGAATATTGTTCACATGATAATCTACTTAAAATGTTTAAATGTAAAATGTTTAAAACATTTGAGACTGCAAAAATCTAAAAAAAAAAATAAAAAAAAAGAATTGATTGACTAAACCCATTTGTAGGTTATACATTACACAACACAGTGAAACACAATTTAATCTTATACAGCCCCACTAAACAATTTTTCTTAATTTTCTTTTTGTGATCTGACTATTTACATTAGTGTAAAATTAATTTCAAATGTTTATTCTGAGTGGGACAGGACATGGTATGGATGATGCCCGCATCACCCGTGCAATATCTCTGTGTAAGAGTAAGGTTGCTTCCCCTACAGCTGGAAGAGGACAAGAGAACTAACTGAAGTTCAAATCCAGCTGGGTCTGCCAGTTCACCAGCTCATCACTGAGACAGCCACTCATTGGGGATCAATGCTGCAAATGATAGTGTCCTGGATCAAGAGAGAGCACTTTCTAGATTCCTTTCTGCCAGCATGAAAACCAGACCTCTTGTCCCCACCTGGCAGGACATAGAGGTCCTGGAGACAGTTCAGAAAGCTCTGAAACCCCTTCAGGAGTTCACATATGCTCTTTCAGGAGAATAGTATGTGACTGTCATATGTCAGGCGGTGTGTTACACCTGTTTAACACCAGTCTATTGGCCCCTGAAGAGGGTGATAATGAACTGCGTAAATCCATCAAGACTACCATTGTGAATTACCTCAGCAATAAATATGCAGACCAACCCACCAATGACCTTTTGGACATAGTTTCTCTTATGGATCCAAGGTTCAAGTGTAAATACATCCCAAGTGAGAAAATAGATACACTAAGACATAAAGTCATCCTGGAGGCAAAGTCTCTGCTCAGCAATCAGTCAGGATGTTTGTTTGAGCTGGCTGACTCACCAGTGACTGAGTCTTCACACCACAGGGAAGCAGCAGTGCCTCAGGAGGCTAAAAGGAAAAGATCATTGGCAAGCTTCTTCCAGACCAGCACAGACACCAGAACCACTTTCACACAGCAGGAGGCAGTGGAAAATGAACTTTCTAACTACCTGTTGTGCCCTTGCATAGAGAGTGACACTGTTCCTCTAGAATGGTGGAAGGAACATCAAGTTGCTTATCCGGTACTGTGCCGCCTGGCAAACAAGTACCTTTGTGTGCGAGCCATGAGCTCCCCTTCTGATAGGATGTTTAGTTGCAGAGGGAACTTTGTAACCTGCAACATAGAATCCTTGAACACCTCCAATTTAACTTATCCAAAACTGAGATTCTGATCTTTCCGGGCAACCACTCTCCTCAGCAAAATAGCGTAATATTCAAATTGGCTTGATATTGCTAACACCTACGGATTCTGTGAAAAGCCTTGGGATTTGAATAGATGACAAACCGAGTCTGAACGATCATGTTGCAGCAATCTTCAGGTCCTGCAAGTTCACTCTATATAACATTCGAAAGATTAGACCTTTTCTCTCTCTCAACGGGCTGCACAGCTCATTGTCCAGGCAATGGTCATCTCTAGACTCAACTATTGTAACTCTCTCCTGGCTGGAGCTTCTGCACTCACCATCAAACCCCTCCAGATGGTCCAAAATGTGGCAGCCCACCTAATTTTCAACCAGCCGAAATACACCCACATCACACCTCTTCTCACCTCTCTCCCCTGCCAGTAGAGAGAATTTAATTTACTGGACAATTAAATGGGTCTTGGGCAGTGACAGCTGATTCCATGTTACCTCTTCCATAAAAGACCTAACATGTGGCTCAGAGCTGAGTCTGTCAATATGTGGAATAAAGAGAGGACCACACAACTGAAAACTAGAAAACGTCAAATGACCTGGATGATTGGGGACAGGTCCTGTGAATAAGCAGGAAATTTAACATTATAAGGTTTGATAGATACTGCACAGAAAAGGCTGGAAATGGGTGAAATGATCGTTTAAACATGTATCTCTGATATGACCTCCCCTCCATCTCGTACTTGCCTCAGGCTGTGACGTGAAGCTCTGAACATTTTATACTGTGTGAACACACACACCATATGCTGCTTTACAAGCTGAGGTACACACGTCGACACCAGGGCAGCGACGTGGGAGGAAGTACAGCTTTACAGCTGGCTGTCATCGTTAGAGTGATGATGAAGAAACAGCGTGAAGCATTTTAATTAACAATTTCTGTGAGAAGACAAAGGACAGACAGCAGGTAACAAGTTTTTGTTGCGCCAAAGTTTAGTTCTCCTGTTCCAGGGAGGTTGGTTTCAGCTGTCAGAAGGCAGCTGGCAGTAAGGTTCAACATTATACTTAAAACATCTCATGACTGACTCAGCACCAGAATGACAAGCTCACAGTATGGATTTACAGACCCCTGCACAGTTAGTGTGAAGTTAGACAAAACATTGAATGTACTGTAGTCATAACAAAACAGACTAGTTTTGTTGTTTCAGTAAGCTGAGGCTGTAGGAGCTGGCTGCAAGAGACACTCTGAAAATAAATAATGATAATAGTCTAATAAAAGTCTGCCAAGTAAAGTAAAGTAATAATATTAATAATAGTACAAGAGCAAAACTTCAGCCACACAAACCAACAGCTGAGAGTTGATGTACTGCTATTACTGCTCTAACATTAGTAAACATCCAGGTGTCACACAGACCTGCTGCACAGCCAGGTGCTGAGTGACAGGCACAGGAATAACCAGAGCTGCATGCTGCACTCAGAGTGTTCTACATTTCAAGAGACGATATAATTACAATCACAATCCATCAACGAACACAGGTGAAGCTGCAGGTACAAGGAGCGCAAGTGTACAAAGAACCAAAGACAAAGAATGTGTAGGACTCCTGCAGAGAGTGTGAAGAGCCTGGCTGTGCCCTGAAATAAGATGATTCAGGATTCATGTTGGTTTTATAACTGTTCTTTTATTTCCCCATGAACAGAAATGAGCCCCATCACACTGCTGATTGCACTCACTGCAAGACCACATAGATATGCAGTATTTGTACCTTGTTTTGTTCCAATACTAACTAACACCACTTACTAACACCAGTGCGTGTGGTGTAGATATACACTGATGAAATTGTTTCTTCTTTCTGATCATGAGTCTGTTACCAATCTGGTCCAATACAGCAGAGTACTAATAATCAAAATGCTCTAAACCAGGTACAACTAAACAATTTTTAAATTAGGATTTTGAAAACACAAACTGGAGAACACCACTCCTGACATTGATGAATCTATGGACATTTTTATGATGGACAAGTAGTGCTGGGCAGCAGAACTGTCCATACAGTATGTCTTCATGTACATGCTGTCACATTTCTGAATAAACAGCAGCAATACTTCACCACAGTAGCCCGACGTGTTACAGAGCATACAGTGTGTGTGTGTGTGTGTGTGTGTGTGTGTGTGTGTGTGTGTGTGTGTGTGTGTGTGTGTGCGTGTGCGTATGTGGAGTAGGGATGTGCGATATGTTATGTTTTCAGTAATATCAAAATTCTTATTTTGATGATGAGGCAGGCATTATCGAGCCCACTCTGCAATAAAGTTTATTACACTGTGCTATTCAAGTTTTCCTTGTGTGCCTGTCTGCTCCAGATTGATGCAGCAACATGCTAGTGTTAGCCCACTGCTGAGCTATCTCAGAAGAAACAGAGCCAGACAAACAAGCTAACAGCTTTGAAGTGGTCATCTTCCTCTTTAGAGCTGATGACAAGATGTGGGTCTTCGTCTCTTGCCTGGAGATGGTTTGGTTTAAGAGGGAGGACGTCAGACAAACCAGCCCGAACTGTCCTTTATGTGGAAAAGCGCTTGCAGTGAAAGACGCCACCACAACAAAACTGTTTCACCATCTCCGGACCAACCACTGGACTCAGTACGAGGAATATGAAAAGCTTCAGGGGTCTGTCAAATCCCCGATAGCGGTGACAGCAAAAAATAAAAAATAAAACAACCACAGCAACAAACTTTGGGGGAGTCGTTTGTCAAAAACAACCTTTCAAAAAAAAAAAAAAAGACATAACCAAAAAAAAAACTAATTACAGTGGAACCTTGGATTGCGAGCATAATTCGTTCCGTAAACGTGCTCGTAATCCAAAACATTCGTATATCAAAGCGAATTTCCCCATAAGATGATGATTCATTTCACAACCCAAAAATATTTGTATAAAAATGATTAATACAAAATATAGTCAAACCAGCACTCACTTTGACTGAAATGCCCCATCCAGCACATTTTCACTATTTCTCTTATTAATGAAACCTGTTTCTGTACATTTGCTGCAGTTATTGAGCAAATGTAAATATGCAGACATCCCTATGAAATATAATTTACTGTTCTGATCAATCCTAACTAATCATGAATAATTAATGAAGTTACCGATGTAGCGACAGCTGCAGAAATGCGCACGGAAGTTCTCAGTGCGGGGATGTTTCACATGGATCCTTTTACTAACTCACAGGAAATCATTCTACACACAACTGGAAGCTATAGACTAAACGTTAGTGATGTATTAATGTTAATTAATGTTCTGAAACAACTCAGATTATGCTCGAATTAGGAGACGATATTGGTGAGTCTCATTCATTTCATACACAGAGAAATTGTGATCACGTGAGGCTTGGCAGACAAAGCCTATACATACAACTCGTTTTGCAAGTTTTTAATAAAATCAACAAGACCTGTTTTTTTAAAAGTGTTGTTTATGTATTTTTTATGTGTTGTTTCTTTAGTAATATTTAGCAACAGTAAATATCTGAGTAAACAGATCAAACATAAGGCTTAACAATTTTTGGGGGGGGTTCTTAAAATATTGTCAACTTATCGTTACCAGGAGAATGGCAAAAATATTGTGATATAATATTTTGTTAATATTGAACACCCCTAGTGTGGAGAGACAAAACTGTCTATTCCTACCCTTCCTATAGATGGTTACAACTTTATAAGACAATTAAGTACCCACAACTCTCGGCGGGGATATGCTGCTATGGTGGATAAAGAGAAAACAGAGATGGAGGATGAAGAAAGTGAGAAGAAACTGTGCCCAACAGAGGAGTTGTGTCTGTATTTTGGTTTAAAAAAAATCTAAAGCAGATCACGGCTACAAACTGCATATCAGTCAAACCATACCTGCTGCCATTGGTGGTAACACCAGCAGCTCACTCTATCACCTCTGTTGAAAACATGTGGGCATACCAAGAGCAGATCATGGTGGTTGGGCTTCAGTGCTGGTAGAACCAGTGAAACAATGAAGCCAAAGACTTTGCTTCAGAAACTGCTATAAAAGGTGTGTTGGCTGTGTTCAGTGTTGACTGAAAAATCAAATGTTGGAGCAACATTTACAACAAGTCACTCTGAATTGAATTGGAGATAACTGTTACCGGTAATAAAATACCTATGATTTTGTCTTGACAGCTCCGCAATTTTAAATTATTTTGTGTTGTTTCATTTATAAATAACTTGGTGTTCTATTGTTTATAGAATATTTTTACATTTGGTTTAGAATTCTAATTGATTAAAATTAACAGTAATTCCAATGAATCACAGACATCTTTACTTATAACTAATTACTTTTAACATTTGATGGGTTAGAATTCAGAGTTTGCAACCCGCTGATACGCTGCTTTCAAGCATTTATGTCGTTTGTTCTTTCTGATACCTGTACTTAATGAAAGCCATCCAACATGACACGTCAGGTCAGACTGAGCAGAAAGAAATAAAGGCAGAGACAGATGACACAGAGGAGGACTGATGGAGGCAGAGAAGGTGAAGAAAATGTGGTAAAATGTCTGAAGGCCATTACGAGCTCCAGGGCCTTTATCCCCATCGAGCACAGGGTAATTTCACAGGAAATGGAAGAGGTGGGAAAGCAGGTGACGAGAGAGTGGAACAGACACTTAAAATGGAATAAATCACTCTATCCTCAGAGGCAGAAATGAGAAGACTTGATAGCTCTGAATTCATTTCGCTATTGAGAGGAGACGAACGCTGATTGGCACACAAGTCCAGAATCAGAGAGGAGTATCATAATTTGGTGCTAGAGTCCAGAGATAATGTGAAAAATATTTTCAAAATACAATATGCTGCCTACACTGATGTAAAAGTAAACTTGCTGCCCCTCAAGAAATATGAAATCAATGAAGGAAAGAACCATTTCAATGCTGAACTTTCAAGTGGAACTTACATGTGGTGCAGCTGACAAGAAGCTGCTAACGCTAACGCTCACATGGTTAGCACTGAACACGTAAAAAGAATTTAATGCATCAACATACTGAAGGAAACAAGGAATTTTTCCTGCTAAGACTTCTGGTAAGTCCAATATACTCCCGGTCTTCCTTCTAATTTGCTGATCACAATAAAAACTCATATCTCTTTGTTTGACCTAGAGCAGACCTTAACTGAGCTTCGCAGACTGTTTCTGTCTTTCACTGACAGGCTGGGAAACTAATCCCCTGGTTCTGGATACATTCAAGCCTCAAGGATGTGACACATGACACATCAGGTCCTTGATAATTCCTTCACAGGTTTTCATAAAAAGAAATGTGAGGGCAACCTCCGTAAGATGTTTCGGATCACTGAACCTTCGAATTGGTACATGTGATAATTGCCATGACTTGAGGCTGAAAGACCCTCACTCAGACCCTCATATTGAATCATTCTGACTGACATAAAAATACACTCCTCCTCCTGTGGATTTGTTTGTAATGAGACGTGTATCCATACAAATTAGTTCTCCAAAGCCACTAATATTGAAGTCCACAACCTGACCCAGTCATGTCTCAGTAAAATTGAGATATGTGTCCTTGAACTCCTTATTACACCTTGAGTGGGCCTCCATCTTGTCCATTTGACTTCTGGTGGAGTGCACACACAAACTTTTAGTTCTACTCTATCATTTGCTTACGGTTCAGGAACCTGTAACAGCAGCAGTATCAACAAGGTCTCCAAAGTCACTTAAAAGCAGACTATAAATGAATGTAGTGTAGGTGAGTCCCAACAAATATGAACTGCACCGTATTTAACCCGTCAATTCCACTATATAAATTTACATTTTCAACAAACTTAGTTTCTCTGCTCATCCAGCGTTCAGGCAGTTTGATGTGTTAACCCTCAGGAGTCACAGGACACAGCCGGTGTCCAAGTCACCATTTTAAGATGACGTAGCAGTAAGACGAAGCCACATCGAGCCTCACACACAACTTGTGTGGAAAGTGTGCACTCCAAACTTGGTTTTAACAGGCCACAAGTGAACCGGAGTTATGATCAACAGATCATGGACATGTCTTAAACTGAACAAACTAGGATGCATCTGGCCTTTTCCCAAATATTTTAGTCACCTTTTGATGAAGGAAGAAACAGTAAAAAAAAAAGAAAAAAAAAAAAAAGGAATCTGCCAAGTGCACTCTACATGCTAAATGTACTGCAAAGCACAGTAAAAAGTAAAGTAATAATAAAAGTACGTTAACGCGCGATAAAATAATTATCGGCGTTAATGAAGTAATGTATTAACGTGCCCAACCCTAGTTAATACAGTATGGAAAAATAACTGCAAAGTCACACAGAACACAGTGGTCGTGCTGAAAAATTATACCAAACATTGGCATGGAAAACAGAAATATAAATGAAATAAATAGTCAAGAACTCTACTCTGGACTTAGAAGCCTTAAATACACCACAAAGAGTACATATTTACTGCCTGGTCTGTAATTCATCTCTCATTTAAATCAAACTGAAAAAATTTGATTTTAAGATGGCATTATGCTAAAGTCTTACTGTTTGTACTAATATACTGTATGCTGCAGTCTTTACATCTCAGAAGAGTTCAATCGTATATGAATCAGGAAACATGTTGTGAATATTCAAAGAAAGCAGCGTTGCTTTCACAATTGCTGCGTCCATACATGAATTCAGCTAATTATCCACTTAATTAGAGCTGTAAACGACAGATGAGAGAAAAATGGTAATCAGAAGGGCAAAAGCTCCAGAGACAGGAACTCCACTATCCAACAACATATTCCTCTATCTTTTCCTCTGATGCCCAGAGGATCTGGAAGCGTACTAGTTAAGGCCAAGGTGAAGGTGTGATATCATCCGCCAATTCTACAAAACACACATCTTCATGGTGTTTTGTTCATTTGCTGTTTTATAGCTGCACGTTGATTCTTCACACGGAAACTGGCTTATGAGGCGTGATGATTACAGAAGACGTAACTACATGGCTGGACCACCACAAATTGGCTTCACAGCACAGATACTGGGGATTTGGCAGGATCTAGCACAACTAACAAGCTAACAAAAGCAGTACACAAAGTTGTACATCCAGCACAGTTTTATTAAAATCTCACTGTCCTCACTCGATGAGTGTACTTTTACAATAACTGGACAAACTAAACTGAGTGAAACGAATTAGCTGCTCAATTCACAACAACACACAAATATGTCCCCAGTCCACACACACATGAATGGGAACCAGCTTATGGTTTGACAGCATACACACAGATTTTCAAAACATACATAAGGGACTAATGCATGAAGTGATAGAATAAAGATGCCAATTTTTCAAAGCGAATCACCCAGCTGTATTTCAGCGCTCCTCTTCCCTCACATAAACTCAGTAGCTTTTTTTCAGGTTGTAGTTAAAGATTTAAACAAACTGACTGAAGTGAGGTCTGAAGTTTTTCTTACTCACACCGTGAAACTGCTGCATTTGTCTTTCTACAAATAGACTTTAAGCAAGAAACTTGAACTCCAGAAGCCAGTTTCCACGTGGTCTTCGAATCATTTTCATGTGGCCTTGCGGACACCAAACTCGTTTAGTAATGGGAACATATCAGCACCCTAGTGATTTTCAGTGCAGGAGAAGCTCACCTGTTGTTCTTCCCATCCCATCAATATCTGCTTCATGTCTGTGTGATGTTGCTGAGTTGTCTAACTAATTCAGCTGAAGCAGCAACTTTACCTGTTCTTCATCTGTCGCTCTCCACATTTTTGTGTTTCTGAATGACTGTTAGAGACCAACATCCTGTAATGTCACCATGATCTATATACCATGCAGAATGAACCCTGAATATTTTATTACTCATGTAATGTTAATTCTCTTTTCTGACACATGGACACTTTCATAAAGCTGTCAGTTTTCACTTCTCTCTCTCTCTCCATTATTTTCTCTCAGAGATTAATAAAGTTAAATTTTTGGCTTTTTACATACCTGATGTTTACAGTACACCTCCTGCTGATTTGTATTATTGTTGTATTGTATTATTTTGTTGTTTTTCCTTTTTCACCCCAGTTCTCAGTTTTGAGAACAGATATGATCTCACCTAATCTCACCCTGAGCCAGAAGGCAGGAACAGAGCCCATAGAACTGTGAGAGAGATAGATGTTTTGGGGGACGGGGTGGTGCTGATCATCCATTTGTATTCACCACAACTTCTTCACAGCAGCAGAAACATTAGCAGCTTCTTTAAAACACGGGTTAAAGGTCTGGAAGGTAGAGAGGACGAAGAGGAGGAGGATGACTAGCACAACTTAAATCAAACTTTTCTTTTTCTACAAAAGTTTAGTGTTTAAAATGTTCAATTTCATTCACAAATTATTGTGTGGCATTCTCAGTGTGTTACCACTTACCAAGTGTGAGATCCCGAGGCTCAGGAGTAGATGCCCGTTTTCCTGTAAATCCACATTTCTATTTCCCTTAACCTGAACATACTTTAACATTAAACCTACCTACTCTCAAGCTTTGGGATCTAATGTTTACTGTAATGTTACAACTGTAATTCTTAAAGACTGATTGGATAAAACACCGCAACCGAAGAACCAACAAATCTGTACAAATCTATAAAAAAAATAAAGCTATAGGTCCAATAAATCATTAAAATATTACTGAAAGAGTCAGATTAATTTTTAATTACAATTAGGCTTAGAAAGCAATGTATTTTGGATGTCCTCTGCATTAGATATGTCTAAACCCATGAAGAGTGAAACTGTCTGCAGCACTTTTGAGATGACTGAATGATGATTATAAAGTTTGAAATCAATATTTCATTGTTTTTACACCTGCTGTCATAAAGAAACACCTGAGGCTGCAGAAACACCAATGAAGCTGATCTCACATGAAGAGAGAGAAGTTAATTCAAAGAAAAGCAGGCTCCTATGGTGCATTTATATCACGTATACTGGGTTACCATGGTTACAAGGTACGACGTACTACACTCCTGCAGTAATAACAGTATTTGTTCAGCTTTTGTTGACATTGTGTCAGAGGTTCATGGATCACCTCATTTGTGAGGACAGAGGTAATGGTAGTGTTGTACATTCTGATGCGCGTTTCATACACTCACATTTTTAGATATGAGCAAAACCACCTCCACGAAACACTCATATTTTATCTACATTTTGCGCCCAGCAGTGTGCACTGACCAAAATCCTTTGCTGCTGTATTTCAGTCTAACCTAAAACATGTTTGACACGTTCACAGAAACCCTCTGATGAATTCTTCATAGGTAGACCTTTGTTATGTATGCAGCCTGTGTGGTGAAATGTATACGGTTTGATATACAGCAGGCTGCGTGCAGAACGTGCACCTGAAGGCAGCTGTCTCCATCTTTATGTTCAATTCCACTTTGACTTTCCCTTAAATCTAATTTGCCTGCAGCTCTGAATAAATAACTGAGCTGAACAGCTGATGAGCAGCAGCTCTGTTATTTGAGCCGAGCCTCCGGTTACATCCACAGCATCTATTTTTCTGCTCTGCTGCAATTTCATTGCCTGACCATCATGTTGTTATTGTTGTTTTTATGGCATGGATTCATCTAGTAAAAAATAAAAAAACACAAATTGACCTCTGTAACTGTCAGAGCCTCTGGTGCCTCATGTCTACCTCATCTCTCTGTGCAGTTTGTCCAAAAACAGACACACAAAACCTTTTTTCAATTGTACTGATGCACAAAATTTCAAAATTGATGCAAAATTTGACTACAAAATTTCTGGTATCATGACATTTCTACTTGATAGGAACTGGTTGCATCACCTGCTATTTTTACCTGAACAAATAAACATATCAACGTCACAACATACAAAACACAAAAAACACTTCTGTAACACTAAAGCATCAGCAAATAACACATTTACAGCATTACAGGTTTCTAGATCACACATATCAAGCCGTCCGAACAGTTTCATCTAGAAAAAAATAAAACAGGCAATATCCTCTAGCTAACAGGAGGAAGGTTAAGAATGTTTAATTTACTGACATTCTCTGATTCAGCCCTCAGTTTATAATCAGACTTCAGACTAACGCAACACATATTGGGGGAAAAAAACTGGCAGAGAGAAAAAGAAAAACATTTCCTGTAACTGACATCTGGAAATAAGCTGATCATGTCCAACCTAATACTTCAAAAACCCAACTCTCAAACCCACACAATCTGTTAGTAAGACCCACTTTGTTCAGATCAAGTCAGAGTCACTGAAGTCACGTTTCTATACTGTTCTTTCTGAGAAAACTTCAAATATGCTGAAGACCAGAGATCTCTCCATCTCCTGGGTGTTAGCATCATGAGCTCTCAAGTATCAGCAAAGAGCTGTAGTAGTTGTATACTCTAACTGCAATTTTATCACTCCAGTCCAAAGTTTTCACACCTTTTATGAGTGAAATGACTCTCTGAAGCCCTTTGAGACTGTCTGAGAAATTCCAGTCTAATTGTGAAGACACAAAGAGCACATAATCACAAATAAACCTTCTTCACTGCTGAAAAACATGGATGTGTGCAGGGTTTTGTTGGAAGCCGACCAGAGCTTTATGGTCGTTTTGGTCCCACTTCAGTCCCACTGGGTCTCATCTGAACAGCGCTGGCAGTAAAAACCCCTTGGTTCATGCACAAATATTGCAGAATACTTGATGTTTTCTGTTCTTGCCTCTTCGCAGCTTGTGGTTCTTGGCAGGAAACACTTTAGATTATGTATTTTGATTACGATGATTGGGTTTAAAAAGCACCAAATTATTCCACCTGGGACGAGGTGGAGGATGACGGTCGACATGGTGCTTTCATGATCCCAGTTCCAGGAGGCGTACAGAGAAGATAAACAAAGCAGACAAGTTGTCACCAGCGTGTGCTAATGTCTTTTCTCTGGCAGCAAACCTATAATATTTTCAGAATAAAATTAAGTGTAGACCACAGTGAGCATCAACACAAGCCCAAACACTGTTGAACCACTGCTCTGCAATTACCACACAGCATACCTTGACCCTTAGGTACCAGACAAACATCCAATATGTCTTTACTTTCCAAAAAAGTCCTTGAATTCCAAAGTATCCAAACTTCTTAAAACTTACAACAAATGTAGTAACTCCACAAAATGCCATCACCTGCTTTACTTACATTTAAATTGTCACAACTTTCAAAAATATTTCCACACATCGCTGAACCTGATGTCCTTAGCCTACTCCCACCTAAAAGACATTCAGGGACAGCTCAACAAGCTTATGAAAAGAATCTAGAGAGACATGCAGAGCAGTCATTGGAAAATAAGATGTATCAAAGTCAGTAGGCTATGAATGTGTAAATTCAATCACATGCCATACAATACTATTGACAAATCTCTTTAACAAGATTCAATAAAATCCTTACAAGAGCAGATTCAATTTCTATACAATTGTATCACTGCAAGTCTCATCTTATATTAAAGCCACAAAGAAATTATTAAACAGAGATGTAAAATCAGGCAGAAACATACTCAAAACCTCAAAGAGTTATTAAACCTATTTGGCTTTAATAGTTTGCACACGCAGAATTGTGTTGTCATGATTCATTCTCTTCTCTAATTAAGCTACAAAAACAACCCTAATGAAATCCTACAAATATGAGGACGGGCTTTATCATTTATACAATATCTGCTGACAAAAGCTGCACTGATACAATCAAAGAAAACAAGACAAACAAAGCAGAAGTCTGATGACTCATTTCCTCAGTGGCACCACGCTGCCATTACAACCCAAAGCTTTTTTAACTGGTTTCGGCTCATTACTCCCACACAGAGATGAAAATACCTGACTGTTAAAGTTCGCCTCATTCCCGAGTGGGCCACCAGAGAGCTGTTCACATCTGAGGAGTGGAAAATATTCAGGTTTCTGCCTTTTTACAATGTCGCCAAAGGGAGAAATATCACAGAGGGGTGATATGAAGATACCTGTGACAGCAAATGTTAGACAATGTCACCGTTCTTCAAATGTCGACTCACTGAGGCAGATATTCTCTAATGAAGCTCCACTGTCAGCTCTTATCTCGTAATGAGTTGGAGGGAGGAAAAAGAAGAAACTTCACTTTAATTCTCCAGGTGTCTGCAGTCGTACGTTTCTCATTTTCAAACGCAGCTGTTCAGCAGTAATTTCGGCCACTCATAGGACCCATGTTACACAAGTCGGAACACCTTGTTTATTTCTGTAGTTTACAGTCTAACTTTTGCAGCAGGAAGCAGCTTTTTTTGTTGACCTCAGTGATTGATAATCCCACGACCACTTCATCTATTTTAACTTAACTTAAAGAAATCAGACTTCAGCATGAAGGCTGGTTCCCTGCCACAGCAGCAGAACAGACTGTTTATCTCCCATTACTTTAACTCCTTTATCAGCCAACTGGGTCATTTTAAACTAAACTGTTATCATGTTGCAGCAATGAATTCATCTACTTTTTTGTTGTTTTACAGCCTAAACATTTCAAAACAGTAGTTAGCTGCACCATCATCCTTTTCATCATCCGTTTTAGTGTTTTGAGAGACAGGAATCACTACAGTAAAACCCTCCTGAGGTTATGTATTGGACTTCGTTTATTGGGCAAGAAACATATTCCTGGGAGTGACTGATTGTGTGTCACAACAACCTTCAGCAGGTACATCTTGAAATCTTTGTTTGCATGAAGCGTGCTCTCAGAATGCAACTGTGCTGCTGCTGAGCTCGCCTGTAAATAACACAAGCTCTACTGTTTGACTCGCCACACTTCTCTGCAATCAAGAAACTGTCACCTTGACATGACGCTCAGATTTCCAATGCTCCAGCACGCCGCCTTCATCTGTTAGTTTCTCACCAACCAACACGTGCACTGAATAAACCCTGTATGTGGCACATGTACAGTAACTGTGGACTATATTTCCATTTCATTCTGCCTTTCTATCGCAGCACCATGCTGTTTCTGTCATTTTCTGTGTGAAAACACGCAGAATACATATACTCAATTCTTTGAGGGAAAAAGTCATGAGAACACAAATAAACCAACAAACACGCCAGCAACATGTCCAACTTTGTTTGGGGAATGGAAACCAAAGCCACCATTTAAACTGGGATTCTGCAGTTGCGTTAAGCTGTGAAGGATACTGGACCACATCGTTGTGTACGTGTTATTTTTGCTCAGTGGGTAGAGCAGTCATCTCCCAACCCTAGGGTGAGTGGTTCGATTCTCAGTCCCCACGAAGCTACATGTCCGAGGTGTCCTTGGACAAGACACAGAAATCCCGCAGTAGCACTGACACAGGTCTAGCAGCTGTCCAAACAACAATTTTGCCAAGGGCATCAATAAAGTATTTATTATTATTAGTATTATTATTATTATTATTAGTGAAGATTCTCAGTCATCCAGGCCATGGTTATCTCAAAAAAGGGGTTTTCAGTGGCAACTGGACTTGTTTTAGTTCCTTGACGACATTTCACCCTTGCATTCCAGAGGGCTTTCTCAAGTCTGACTGACTGGTAGGAGTAGCAGGTTTATAAACCCTGTGGAATCCTCAAGTTGTTGGTACTTGGTGGTCACCTGTGGGTTGTCCTTCCCCCTGGCTTTCATGTACAGTATGTCGCCGTGACCACCTGAGCCAGAGACTGACAGAGACCTCTGGTTCAGGTGGTCACAATGACATACATGTTTGCTAGTGCTTCTCTTAGGTATACAGCATTGTTGACTTAAAGATAAATTAACAGATTTTGTACACCACGCTGGATGCAGATATTTTAGTTGCTTTTCAGATGGTTGACGCAACATATTTTCCACCATGCGCTCTCTGTCCTGGTGAGAGCGTGCTCACCTGTCTGTGTGCAAATACAGAGGATCCTGCTGTGTGCAATACGGAGAGCAGAGGAGAATTGTAAACGCACGATCATGTAGACACAGAAATGACATGTTGTCGGGTAAATAAGATAAATAACATTAAGGCTGTTAACTTAGTTTAATAAAAGGACCACATATAGACCTGTTCTATAGGAAAGCTAACCTGAAATGACTGACTTCGGTTGTGATCTGGCACTCTTCTCTCAATCAGTGAAAAATATGATTAACACTAACTCATGCATGCAGAAAAAAATTCTGTTGAATATCATAATATTCATAATTTTGAAAAATACCGTGATATCGAATTTTGGTCATACTGCCCAGTTCTACGTTCTAGCATTAATTAACATATTTCTACAATCTGGAACCTTCCAGCTGTATGTAGAATTATTTCCTGTGCGTTTGGAGACATGAAAAGGTTCCATATGAACATTTCCACAGTGAGAACTTCTGTGTGCATTTCTGATGACCACAGCATTAACTTTATTAATTAAATAATAAATAAAACTGCATATTTATAAAAACACAATAACCGATGCGAAACTACAAAAACAGAATCATAACTGAGAGAAGTAGTGAAAGTACGGTGGCGGAGATGTTTCAATCCAAAGTATGACTCACGTCAATGCTGGAGAAACAGAACCACCGTGCGCCTCAACAACCCAGGCATTTAACCTGGTAGAACTACATTTTTAAAGTTTTCTTATTCTGCTATAAGAATCATGACAGACTTTATTGATTCCCTTGGGGAAATTAAACCACTCACCCGTTAAAGTTTTCTTTACTGCTTACATATCATCCGTGGATAAACAAAATAGCTCAGCCTTTTATTACAGTCATCTTTATTCTTTAGATTTTCTGGCTTTTATCGCAAACCATTTATTTTATTCTGAATGTGTGTATAGGAGCAGCACATTTAGTGTCATTAGCCATCTTGTGTTTCATGTTTGTATTTTTTGCTGCCTTGCTGCAGAGAATTTCTTCTTGCAGGACAATAAAGATCTGAGCTGAATGGTGTTCACATAAAGTAAATCCTAAATATGACCACACGTTCTTTACTGCAGCACCCCATAAGAGCTCAATCAGTTCACCAATATATTTTATTCTAAAATCAATCAAAAAAAAATAAACGAACATTGTAGATGTTAAGCCTGCATTTCCACAGCACCTGTCCAACATTGACTCTCCCAGATCAGCATCACAGAAAAGACTCGACCATACAATACAGGATCACTGTGTGGTAAAACTGGCTCTCAGATAATATCCTCATATGTTTAAACCATGTTTTCACACTGCATACATTTGAATTGTGTCTATAGATGGCAGCTTCACTGTTCATCCCTCAGGTTAGGGGTAATATTACACAGGTGTGGACAGGTGAGAAGAGCAGTACTAAGCACACTGCAAAGCAAACAATGAACTAACTGTACTGCAGCTAGGCGTTTACAATATTTGACCATATTAACCACAGCAGCGTCAGATAAGACAATATCATGTTCATACCAACCAATCAACAGTGGCAAAAAGTGAAATCACTCTCAGTACACAACAGAAATGAGAACACCACTGTAATATCACTAAAGTGTTAAATACAAATAAATGACTTAATTATAAACCTCACAGTTTGGGGCAGAAATAAAGCAGGTTTTTTCATTTAAAATAATCATCACCAGCTTGTCGAGCCTCTGTTCATTATATTATTTAATCAACATCCTAAAACAGTTTCACTGCTTCTTTGTCAGAAGACCAAAACCTGTTTCTCCTGATGATGTCCAACGCTCACTTTGACAGTTTAATTCTTCTTTGAACACCCGGTGCTGCCTTCCTTATCAGTGAAACAGAGGGATTAATGTCTGCCAGTCATTGAAAGAAAACATGATAGATGTACATTAATGCTGCAAATACAGAGCTGAGGATACATATGTCAACACTTCACTGCAAATTTTATTACAAAGGTACAAAAACAGAAGCTGGAGAAAGCCAGGACACAGAAGGAACACATATTTATCACCCAATGTCTGACTGCTACATGGACAAACAAGACATCTGCAGTAAATTTCTACAGACAGCATAGGTGCAAAGACACATAAAAGAGCGTGGAGACAGGAGCAGACGGGCCATTCCAGGACTCATAAAGCTGAAGGAGAGTCAGAAAAACGCGTCTCGGTGTCGGACAACAACCAAAGTCTGTCTTCAGAGGATTTTCAGAATAAGTGTTTATGCAGGGGACATTTGTTGGCTGAATTCATGACACTGAGCAGTAGTGGTCAATCGGTTGATTGGTCTTCCCATTAATCAGACCGATCTTTGACACTTCTGATTAATCTGCGGCTGACGTCTGCGCTCATGCCGGCCAATAAAAAATATCTGCAGGTACATGACTGCATCTGTTTCTGCTTCACTGATGGATAAAGCATTTTTATTAGGGTGTTCGATATTGGCTTTTTTACCGATATAGTCTAACTCGTAATTTCTGATACCGATATAAACCGATACCAATATATGTGGGGTCCCCCCCTCATAAAAAAAAAAAAAAACTAAATCATTTTGGGTAACTAACATCATATCTACTATCATACATACTTAAACTTTAAACATTATCTGTGCAAAATATGACAGCTACTTTAATTTAAGTTAGGCAATGGAAAAAAATTGCCATATTTATTTTGTCTCCAACAGCAGCTGATTCACAAAATGTAAACAACATTATACCTATACAACTGTGAGGTAAAGTGCAAACAACTGAAACAAGTAAAAATCAAAAACCTCCAGCACACATTTAAGCAGGGCCAGTAATTAGCCTACTTGGAGTAACACAATCTTAAAATAAACTGGGC